>VZDJ01000623.1:668630-767434 GCA_008694505.1 Cyanoderma ruficeps
TTTTTCTTTTTTTTTTTCTTTTTTCCAATTAAACAACTCACCCAGAAATACTTTCTCCTCATTGCTGCCAATTTGGTGTTCCATCCAGCTGGAAAGAAAAAAAAGAGGAAAAATAACCTTCCTGGGCAGCCTGTTCCAGTGCGCTGCCACCCTCTGTCTAAGGAAGTTCTTTCTTGTGATGAGGCAAAACTTCTTGTGATCTGGTTTATGGCCATTGCTCCTTAACCTGTCACTGGACATCACTTAGAAGAGTCTGGCACCGTCCTTTTGACAGCTGTCTCTGAGATATAATGAGATATTTATATTTATTTGGAGATACTGAGATTATTTATAGAGATCCCAGTATCACAGGATGATTTGGGTGAGAGGGGACCTTAGAAGGGATCTTGTTGCACCTGCTGTGATGGGCAGGGATACTTTTCACCATCCCAGGTTGCTCAGAGCCCCATCGAACCTGACCTTGAATACCGCCCCGACTGGGACACGCACAGTTTCCCTGGGCACCCTGTGGGAGTGTTTCATCTCCCTCACCGTGCGGAATTTCTTCCCCGTATCCCGTCGAAAACTGTTCTCACTTCGAAGCCGTTCCCCCTCCTGTCACTACATGCCTTTGTAAACAGTCTTGCCGCATGCTTCCTGTAAGATCCCTTCGGGCAGTGGGGGACATTTACCATGGTGAGATGTTGATGTTGATACATTTACATTCCGCCGACCCCGGCGTGTCCCCGCGGGACGCGACATTTGGGGACTCCGGGCGCCCTTCCCGCGCCCCGCCCCGCTCGATGCGCTCGGCGCTGGAGCGGCGCTGCCTGGCGGGGGCGGGGCAGCGCCAAGATGGCGGCGGCGATGGCGGCGGTGGCGGGCGGTGCGTGAGAGCTCCCGCGGCCCCCCGGCCCCGGCGGGATGTGCGAGACCTACTCCCGCTGGCTGCTGCGGGTGTCGGTGGCGCAGATCTGCCAGGCCCTCGGCTGGGACTCGGTGCAGGTCTCGGCCTGCGATCTCCTCACCGACGTGCTGCAGCGGTACCTGCAGGGGCTGGGCCGGGGCTGCCACCGCTACTGCGAGCTCTGTGAGTCCGGGCTGGGGCTGGGCCGGGGGGGATGCGGCTGGACACGGCCCTCGGAGGCCGCTGTGAGTGGTCCTGGCTTGAGCAGGGTCCGGACTGAGTGAGCTCCGTGAGCTCTGCCGGTCCCGGCCGTCCCGCCAAGGAAGCAGCTCTGGGGACTGCCGGGGCAGGGCAGGAGCACGGGGAGGGGGATTTGGGCAGGGCAGGAGGGCACGAGGGACTGGGCTGGGGCAGTGCTGGAGTCTGGGGGTCAGGGCAGGAGGGCACGGAGAGGTGGAATTTGGGTAGTGCTGGAGTCTGGACGGCAGTGCAGGAGAGTATGGGGAGGTGGGATTTGAGGAGGGCAGGAGGGCACAGAGAGCTGGGATTTGGGCAGGGCAGGGGTCTGTGTGACAGGGCAGAAGGGCACAGAAAGCTGGGACTTGGGCAGAGGTCTGTGTGTCAGGGCAGGAGGGCACAGAGAGCTGGGATTTGGGCAGGGGTCTGTGTGACAGGGCAGTAGGGCACAGAGAGCTGTGGTTTGGGCAGGGGTCTGTGTGACGGGAGAAGGGCACTGGGAGCTGGGATTTGGGCAGGGGTCTGTGTGACAGGGCAGGAGGGCACAGAGAGCTGGGATTTGGGCAGGGGTCTGTGTGACAGGGCAGGAGGGCACAGGCAGGTGGGTTTAAGCAGCACTGGGGCCCTGGGTAGGGGTCTGTGGGGGAAGGCTGTGGGGTATCGCTGTGGGGTATCGGAGGGCAGCTGGAAGCTGCTGTTGGCAGGCAGTGCCGGGAGCTGGGGGTGCTTGGCAGGGGAGGGTTGTGGAGCTGTGGTGATTTGGGCAGGGCAGAAGGCTGCAGGGAGGTGGGATTTGGGCAGTGCTGGGGTGTTTCATCCCATGGGCTGGGTCTGGGGGCTGTGGGGAAGGGGAGTCAGGCTGTGGAGCAGTGCACAGAACCGAGAGGATGGGGAGGAAGCTGTGGGGCAGTGCTGGGGTAGGGGGGTCCTGGTGCCAGGGAGGGCTGTGGGGCAGTGGGTCTGGCTATGGGTGAAGATTTGGGACTGTGGGGCTGGAGTTGGAGAAAAGGAGGCTCTGTGGCAGTGGGTCTGGGATGTGGGGACGTGGGGATGCTGTCCCACTCCCTCTGGGAACAGCCTGCAGGGTGCTGGGGAGGGGGAGACACGAGTACAGGAGGGGAGAGGGGACTGTTAGCCCCGTTGCTGGGATGTTCTGAATCTGGGAGGGGGATGAGCTGCAGGGAGAAGGGGCAGCCAGCCCCTTTTCCTGGTGGGATGTGTACATGGGAGGATGTGCTGCTGTGTTGTCGTGGCTCATCTTTGGGTCACCTTTTGTGCCCTGGGGCCGGTGCTGAGGGGGCTGTGGGGGCCACTGCAGCTGGGGGTGTGTTGTGTGGGGTTCCCTGTTCTGGCACAAGGGGAAACACTGAGGATGGAGGGTGCAAGGCTTGGCCTCCCTCCTGCACGGGGTGGGAGTGGTGTGCTCTGGGAATGTTTGTGCAGAGGGGGGAAGCAGTGGTACTGTGGCACTGGGAACATGTCTTTGGGGAATGTGGGAAGGCAGGGATGCACTGACATGTTTTTTGGGGGAAGTGGAGCTGTAATGCACAGGATGTGGGAGTGTGGCAGGGCTGCACATGGGAATTGTGGAGTGGGTTGGGGCTGGGGATAATTTAGTGCACATGCATGAGGTATGAGTGTCCTCATGTGGATGCAGAGGAAGAGGTTTGGCTGGATGTATGTGGGACTGGAGTCAGCCAACGCTGCCATTGAGGTGGTGTAGAAGGAGGTGGAAGTGGTGGTGGGGGGCAGAATGCCCCGGGCCTCACTGGGTTTGGGGTGAGATGGTGCTGGGATGGGAGCATGGAAGGGATGAGTTTACAGCAAGTGGGAGAAGGAAAAGAAGAGAGGCCTGGGAATCAGTCCAGGGGCTGCTGGCTGGGTCACACAGCAGTGTGGAATAGGGGTGTTGGTGGGGTTGGGAAGGGAGCACCACTGCTGGGTCTGGGTCTATAGCAGAGGATGCAACTGTGTGTCCCTTGAGATTGTGAGTGTCCCTGCAGAGCCTGCAGTGGAGGTCCTGAGGGGTTGGATGTCCTGCAGAACATGGACTGTTGGAGGAAGGGATGTCCTGTTACTTGTTTGGTCAGTAATGCTGCCAGTGGGGCTCAGAGGGTGGTGCTGGGTGTGGGAATGTCAGGAAAGGGTGCTAAGGGGTCAGGAAGGGGTGGGGAGGTGACAATCTGCAGGGAGAGGATTGCCAGGGTCACTGCTGGGTCTAAGCACAGGAAATGTTGTGGGCAATGCAGAGCAAGGCTCAGGCTGTTGGTGTGGTTAGAGGGTGGTGGGTCTGTGTGTGGGGGGGCCTTTGCTGCCCTACATGTGGGGCAGGGGGGGTGTCATGGCAGAGATCTGTGTGCAGACGTGGGGCTGCCAGTGCTCCTGCTGGGTCTGTGAGTAACAGGAAGGGAATAAGGGGGGAACTCCATAGTGGAGGGACTTTGGGGGACGAGGGTACCCTGGAGAGGTGGATGTAGACTGTGTGCCTGGGACAGCAGGGCTGCTTGTGCCTGCTGTGCCTAGAGGGACGTGTTCCCCCATCTTCTGGCACGCTGGAGAGCTGTGGCATCGTGGGCAGCTGCTGCTCCATGTGTCCTGTACTTGTGGAGGGGAAAGTCCTGGAGAGCCCCTGGGGCAGAGGGCAGAGCAGTTGGGTCTGGCAGGGGTTGGAGCTGGGATGGATAATTGATTGTCTGAAGTGCTGGGTAGGGAGAAGGTGACTCAGTGGTGGTGGATTTGGGGGTTACTGTAGCCACCACCAGTTGGGAGAGTGTGCTGGAGGTTCCTGGGGAGGTGACAGGGATGGCAGCCCTGAAATGCAGCTCTGGGAATGTTTGCCAGGACTTCTGCCCAAGCTGTGGGATTTGTGCTAATGAGGTGTCACAGCCACAGGTGAGAGGAAAACCATGTTGCTGTCAGCTGGTGGTGGATTGGATGCAGCATCAGGATCCAAGGAGCTGTGAGGGCTGGGTGTGTTGGATTCCTCTGCAGGGGTGAATTTGCAGAGCATGAGGAGCTGGGAAGTGCAGTGTGAGTGACTTGGGCAGGAGAGGAGCAGCCACAGCCTGAAAGTGCTGCTGCTGGAGGTTATATCCCTGCTCTGAAGAAGGGAAGAGAAGTTCTCACTGCTGCAGGGATCCCCCATGAAGCAAAGTGATGAGCTGAGTGCACCTGGTCCTGGCTCTGCTTCATCTATTCAGGAATAATTGAGATCAAGTCTCACAATCCCAGTGTAACCAAGCTTAGGAACCACTGTGTGCTGCAAACTGGATTTCTCAGGTTGGATATTTACTTGTACAACTTTCCCCAAATTTGAGAGCAAGACAGTCTAGAATGGGACTGTGCAATATTAACCCATATATCCCAGCAGCACAAGTGCAGCTCTGAGGTTTGTATTCCAATCCACACAGAAATTATCTTTAAAACAATTAAAGGAGACAGCAGAGAGGGTTTAGGAGGATGGAGTTGTAAGGTGAAAAAGATGCTCACCTAGCTTTGGTCAGAGCTGTCCTTTCATAAGGTTATTACAAATTTTTGGGAAGGTGCTTGTGCTGCAGTGTTTCTAAGATTGGGAGGAAAAGACACAGAGATGATGCAAATAAATTGTTTGGTGCTGAGGATTGGAAGTTTGTAGAGCTCAGGTATTTCTCTCTTTCTTTGGGTTTGCTTACTGAAAGTGGATAAAGGCGTTTTCCCCCTCTATGAATGGGGAAGGAAGTACCACAACTATCACGGTCTTTTTGTTTGGCGTTTGTTTTTGTTGTTTTGTTTGTTTGTTTTTTCTTTGAGGAGAATGAGAATATGCTGTGTTTGTGCCAGTGACGTGGTATTTTTTGTATTACCTCTCTTAAAACGATCCCTGTATTTCTTCCTTTAAAAAGGTTTGTAAAACGACATCTTAATCCTGAGGTGACATCTCCCTGCGATTTCAGAATTGTTTCCTTTTGCTCCTAAAATAAGTTCCTGTACAAACCCAGCTGTGGATGAATGAGCTGAATTCTGCCATGGTTTTGCTTAAGTAGAATTAATTAAATTCCAATTGTAGCATCTTCATTGTCAGGGCGTTATCTGGGAGTCAAAGCAGTGGGGTTTGAGTTAGCAGGGCTGTCAGCTGAGGGACATAATCTTTGTGTTCCAAACTGAATGGATTTGCTCTGACGTCGTGGTATCGCTGTGAAAAGCCTGTCAGTGCTGCTCACGTGTTCTCTCACTTGCTGAAGGAAATGATGCCTCTCCCAGCTGGGTTAGATCTTTGTTCCAGCTGTTACATCCCATTAGGAGAGCTACAGTCAAGATTTTCATTACTTTTCTGCTGTTGTTTCTTTGCATTTGCACCAGCTGTAGTTGATGGGAGCTTCTGTGGCTGCAAAGAGGAGGCAAAAGGATTTGCAAAGCGGGTTGAGATTGTTTGATGCTGTGAAATGTTTTTGAATGCTGTGTTGGGGATGGAGGAGAGGCTGAACTTACAGGGAAAAAATCAGGGTTTTCCTCTTAGAGTACACCATCTTATGCTGCTCCAATTTGTGGAAAGCTTGTCAAAGGAATACCATTCAATATTCTTTATGCTGTTTTATCCTAAAATTTAAATTCAGTATTTGAAAACCAGTGTTGGAGTATGTAATGAAGGTATTGGGCTACAAAGAAACCTGATGTAGGGTGGTTTCTGCGAGCAGAGTTCTGTGTTGGTGGTTTTAAGCAGAGGTGAAAAGGGAAAAGCTCTCTGTTAGGTTCCACTTTGTTTTGCCCTCCTATTTCACCTGGTTTGATAGAGGGGTGGCAGAGCTGGTGCTTTGGGTTATCTGCTCTGCATTGTATAGGTTGGGCTTTTTATACTGGGGAGCTGTCCACGAGGGCAGATCAGAATCTGCTTAGTTTGCCATGAATTCAGCTAATGTAGCTTAACTGTGGGCTGGTGGGTTATAGACGTGTCATATATATGTCTATTTTTTACATAATGGCATAAATATGACTTTTTTTACCTCTTAATTTAACACATCCAGTGAGGGAGTTCAGTTTCTGGTCTATTTATGTGAGTGGTGCAGTTCATGGGAGGGATGAGGAGGGGACTTGTCGTTCACCCCCCCCAGAGTTTCTTTTTTCTGGTACATTGCTTTAAAAACCTCTCAGATAGAAGCTACTTAACTTCTATCACTCAGGGCAACTGGGCATATTTCAACAGGACAAATTTAGATTATCTGCTGGTACAGCTAGAAGTGTAATAAGCTGGATATTTAACTTTTTGAATTTAGAGGTGGATTTTCCTCTGCTTTCCTTCAATTTTCAGTATTGAGCTTATGCTTGGGTATACTGTGATTTTATTTTTTTTTCTTCCTGAAATTTGCTAACAGTTAGAAAATAAAATTTAAAAGTTGGTCTTTAGTTTCATATTGCTTGACTACTTTTCCTTTTTGAAGATTATTTTTATGCAAACATAGAATTGTAGAATATCTCTAGTTGAAAGGGACCCACGTGGATCATTGAGTCCAAGTCCCTGTTCCTTGCAGGACTACATAGTAATTATATATACATATAATATTACTAATGACTGTATTGAAGTTGGTATAATTAATGCAACTGCATTTCTGTTAAATTGTCAATATTGCAAAATGTTTTCCAAGGCAGAACTGGCTCCAGAACTTCTCCAATATCTGCACAGTCTGTCCCATAAACTTCATTATAACAAAGGGAAAATGCAAACAGCAGACCAGTATTTTCATTGGTAATTAGCACGGAGGGGATAATTCACCTGACATCAGCCAATGTGTTTTCTTTGGTTTTCTTCTTTTTTTTTTTTTAGTTACTTCATTCTTACCACCATACAGTAATAATCCCTATCAAAGGATTAGATTTTGATGATCAGTTTAAATGAGATGATTCCCTCTGCTGGTCCTTGAATGACTTTGTAACAACAATCTATCCTGGGCCTGTGGCATTCATTATAAGTGTACATTTTATGTCCTCATGACCTTAAGTGTTGATGGTTTTAGGCTAATTAACTTCTTAGTGGCTACTAATATAAACAAGGACAATGTGGGGGGTTTTTTTGCTTGGCATTTCTGAAGTTACTGGGGAAAAGCAGCAAACTGAGCACCAATAGCAAGAAGATGCTTTTGCCTGACTGGTAACTACATTAACAGGACCCTTTTTTCTCCACTTAAGTGCATTTAAGTAAAGCATCTATACTTATTAAAGAAGCTATTTTGCATGCTTCTGACTTTGCTGGATGAAAGCTGTGTTGTCTCCATGAAACAGCTATCCTGGAGTAACTTTTTTGTAATGTGCTGGAGCACATTAAATCTGTGATCGAGCCTGTAATTAAAATACCAAGGAGCTATACCTAATAATTTGCTGGTTAAAATAAAATCAAAAAGAAAAAAATCTCTTTTACAGCAGCCATGAGGGGGAATGCTGAGCTATTTATAACACGTGTACATGTTGCATGGGTGGTGACTCGTTAATTTTTCTTGGTATATTTATTACAGAACTGTAGTTGCTTCCTTTAAGAAACCTGGCATGAAACTAAAAGCTCTTCTGTTCTGTACTTACTTGCCTGTTCAATTTTCACTCGTTAATACAAACTTTGGGCCAGGAAGGAGGAGGTGGTGGGTTTGACAAAAGGAAATCAGCTATTCCTGAGACTGAATTTAAGGCAAGTAAGACAGTTCCCTAACTCCCACACACCCCCTCACAGTGCCTTTGGATGGAGCACTGTGAGCACTGCCCATCTTGTTTGCTGGAGGAATTATTTTGACTTTTGCAAAAATAACTGGGCTTTAGGAGCTTCTAAAAAGTCCTTTTCCCCACAACCCAAACCCTTGTTTGTGGGGGAGTTTAGGGCTCCATCCTCGTTCTGTTCGATTTGGTTTTCCTTGTGGACGGGTTGGTTCATCTGCAGGTGAAGCTGAGCAACATCATTGTGTCTGAGGGCTGAACAGCTTTCCACACAAATACTCTGCTCTGCCTGGATTCTCTTTGCCCATCATTTCAGTCCAGACCTTTTTTGGGAGGCAGTTCTGTGTGCAGATTCCTCCTCACCTGGTGTTTTTTCTTGTGCTCAGGGAAGCCAAGAGTATCGTAGCAGCACGGCTATTCCCACAGGTTTCTGCTGAGCTGTTTTGAGACTAAATGGTCTTAATTTAGCTCTGCTGCCACCACAGCTTTACCACTTTGGGAGCACAGTTCCCATGCAGGGACATAGTGCAGATTAAAAGCTCGTGAGAAAGGTATTTTCCTAGTTCACTGTTCGTGGGGTATAAGGAGGAGAGTTGTAACTTGCTGGATAAACTATTCCCACCTCCTTCCATCTCTCCCCAGCTCTGACAGTGACAGTATTTAAAGTGTTGTGGTATAGAGAACAGCAAGAGGCTGGAAACCAGCGCTCTGAAGTGCCTGAGATCCAGCACCGACTTGCTGTGTGACATTAGATTAATTATTTCACTGGGAGGCTTCAGCATCTGAATTTTTAAACTGAGGATAGCACAGATATGTGAAGAATAATGAGATAATTTCAGTATGCACAGATTAAACTTTTTTCTTGGCATCATTTGCTCACAGAAAAAAGCCTAAGACTAAATGAAACACCTGGAGAGAGGGTGTTACATGTTTGTCAGCATTCCCTTTCGTGGGTCCGGCTTCTGCTGTTTTACTGGGGGTTTTTTATTAAGCCAGAGAGAGAAGAGAAATGCTAAACTGTTGAAATAAAAGTTTAAAGTCTTTATTTGATGAGTAACCTGGAAATACATTTAATGCATTTTTGTGCTGTGATAATTTCCAGTTGATAACTAGTTTGATTTTAAGTACAGATATGGATACAGACCTGAAACTTTTTTCAAACACTTTAGTCACTGAGGACACTCTCTTGAAAAGAAGAGTTAACTGTTCCATCCTTTCATCCATCTGACAGTTGCAGGTTGAAACATTTTTCTTAGCTTTCAATCAATCTTATGACTTGGCATTGTCTCTTTGGAGGAAAATGTCAAAGGTGTGGGAAAATTGAATCTTCTTTGGGGGTTTTTTGCTCACCTTTTGAACCCACTTTCTAATACACATAATTGTTTCGTGATACAGTTGTTAAATATTTCCATGCTTCAGTTACACTTAGTAGCTGCTTCTCTGCCACGTGTTCTTAAAAAGCACTTGTAGAAAGAATTCCTTTTTAGCATTTATCACTTGCTAGTCGTGTCAGCACACTTTTCTGGAGGTTAAAAAGATCGTGTGCAGATCTAGGAAAAGACCTTTGAAAAGTTTTCCCCAAGTTTTTCTTTTCACCTGTCTGTCAAACTTGTACCTGTTAAATCTTGACGCCTTAGAAAGTGCTTCAGTGAGTTCACAGGTACCTTCATAGCCTGAAGAGCTGAAACTAAAAGCAACAACACAAAATGTCTTAGTGGTGTCAATTGATTTCATTTCTTGAGCGTAAAATTTTTGTCCCCTAATAAGTGTAAGGACCTCATAGCAACTCTCAAGTGGTGAGATCCTCGTGTGATTGTGTGCATGCAAGTCTGGAGTTTGCAGAGCAAGCTGGTATTGCACTTGTACCAGGTACTACAGAAAAACAAACTCTGCAGTGCTTCTCACCCTGCAGAGCTCACGTTCCAAATACAGGAGGGTAAAACTGGCAGTAACTTGGCCTGATCTCCCTTTTAGCTGTGCAAAGAATTAAAACACAAGCGAGACTTGCCCGGAGTCACACAAGAGGCCAGTGTTGGAGAGCTGAGAATCAACCCCATAATCTGAGTATTATCCTTATCTTCACTGCAAGACTTAAGAAGGGAAATTCTAGAAGAAAATTCTCATTTTCTGAACGTACCTGCAGGCGTGAGTTGGCTGGGGGGTGACATTCATGCAGTGATGTGAGAACCAGCTGCCTCAGCTTCGAGATAAACCAAGAAGAGATTAGGTTAAAGGACAAACAAATGAGCATTCCCCCATTCTCTGGAGCCAGGGCTCCACAATAGCCATTGTGTTCCTTCAATAAGCACGGGCTGCTTTTCCATAATTACTTTTTAAAGTAAATCACAGCTTATCATCATATAGGGATGTAATATCTTCATAAGCCAATTCTACACAATTGTAACAATTCAGTATATCGTTTTATTGAATTAAAAAAATCATGTTTGGGGTTTACAGCATTGTTTTTGGGTTATTGTTGTTGTGAAAAGTCAGGAGGAGACTCAAAGTGGTGCCTTGGCTGCCAAAGCCAGGTGCTCAGTTCTCCCTCCGGAGGCCTTTCGGGGGAATTTCCTCTATGAAGTCAGGGAAACTGAGGTACTTGGACTTCTGCAAGTGTAATTTAAAGCTTTGAGCCAAATAAACTGTATAGCACAAACTGCATCCTCTGTTGGACTGTATTCTTGGAGATCCTGTTAAATAAAGATCTTGACTACCTGGCCAGGTTTCACTGTGCTTTTTGTGAAGAATGTAAGATTTTTGCTGTAGAATCAAACTTAAGTTGCCACCCAGGAAATCAACCCCTGAAATATAGTACAAAATATTCTTTCCTCATCAGACCACTACTTAATATTCCTCTCTTTTATCCAGGAGATGTATCTAACCAGTAGATGAAGTAGCTCACAGTTTATGGAGCCTGTAGATTTCATCTGGTGGAAAGATACTTTGTGAACGTTTTTTTTTATATGAAGAGACTTTTTTTTTTCTTTTCTCTCTGCAAACTGCAGTCAGTTCAAAAAAAATGAAATTGTTCTTCTTCTAGGTTGAGAAATAATGTTTGATCTGTTCCATACTGATAAAGTGCACTTTCTGCATATGGGGTCATGTGTGTTAATTGACTGTTGCCAGGTAAAGCTGACTGTTGTTGCTCCCTCGTTTGGGCTTGATTTGCTTCCTGGAGTGCAGCTCTTTGGTGGTTTGATTTGAAACAAAGTGATGGCTCAAAACAAAATCCTTCTGAAAGCAAACCTGCTAGAACTGTGGGGCAGTGAATCCATCTCTCTTACTGGTGGTGAGCTGGGGAATGTAATCTCAAAACATCTTCAGGATGGATTTTTTAACCTGGATTTCTGTGAAAATATTGTTCTCCTGTTCTTTGATTTTGTTCCAGATGGCCGCACAGATCCCATTTTGGATGACGTAGGCGATGCCTTCAAGCTCATGGGGGTTAACCTGCATGAGCTGGAAGATTACATCCACAACATTGAACCTGTCACTTTTGCACATCAAATCCCCTCGTTCCCCGTCAGCAAGAACAACGTCCTGCAGTTCCCCCAGCTGGGGAGTAAGGATGCAGAAGAGAGGAAGGAGTACATCCCTGATTACCTGCCACCTATTGTCTCCTCTCAAGAAGGTGGGAAATCAAACCTTTGCTTTCAGTTTTGGTGTCTTTTGGGTATTTGTGGGCATCTCCCAGCAGCTCAAGCTGTGCTGCCCTGTGGCAGTGGCTCAGGAAAGGCCCGTGGGGTGTTACCCAAGCAGGGTTGCAAAACAGGTGGCAGTGCTGTAGCAGGTTTGTTCTCCGCTGTTTTTACTTTCTTTCCAGATTAACTCGTGCCAAAAACTCACCGTGTTACCCCATGTCTCAACTATGCATTCTAAATTTTTAAGTTTTCAGATGACAACAGGAGTGAATGCTTTGCATGACCTTTTATGTGTTAGTCTCTCCTGTATGCATCCTGCAAGAGCTTCTGTAATTTGGTAAAGGTAGAAGGAAGGCTGGTGAAACTGGCACAGCGTTTCCTGCCCCTGATAGTTGTTTCTCCTTACTTGTAACCAAAGTTACAACCAAATTTCACCAGAAAACCCAAACCCAACCAAACAGAAAAACCTCATTTTCCAATTAAAATGAATTCAGTTTTAAAATATGGAAGTAAGAATATTTTAGAGATGATGTACCGGCTTTTAATTCTCTTTGTTAACGTTGATTAGGGTTTCATCATCAGTGTTCCAGCTGCTCCTTCCCTTTCTTGTCCCACAGAGGCAAAGGTTGAGGAAACAGTGAAACCAACTGTACAAGTGCTATGAGATGCAATTAACCTGAGAATTTTACCTGTGGCACTGGAAAAAGCATACTTGTCTTCTCTATTTTTCAGCTATATGAGATTTGATTGCTAATAAGATAAACCTTTAAGAAACATGACCTAGTCTGACTTGCCCTTTGAATAGTTAACAGCACTCTACTGTACTTTGTGTGGAAATAAATATATGTAAAGTTGTGGCTATAAAAACCCCAGACAGAAGAACTTAATTTTCTAAAAGAGTGTAACGAACAGGTGCAACCTGCACAAGATACTTAATTTAGAATTTTATGGGGACAGAAGGGATATCATGCTCTATTGTGCATATTGCTCTTTTGTTAAGAACTAAGGTCTCAAAATCTGCCTGTTGAAATAGGTGTAAAGTGTAAGGATGAACAGAAGCGACATCACCTTGTTGGGCAAAGAAATGCATTGCTGTGCTGCTGCAAGTGTGGCATGGGACAGTGTTCCAGTGATTTAGCAGGCTGTAGGAAGTGTGTGTTCAGGCTTTCTTACATCATGGGCAGCTAAAGGATGCAGGTGCTGTGTACTCCAGTTAGAGCAAGTGAAATTGTGCTCAGGTCAGACATCTGAGGAGCAGGTGCTGGGTTTGGTGTGTTCTGAACAAATATGCTCATTGCAGGAACAAGGTGAGGACTTTCTCATCCTGGTGAGTATTTCTGAGGCTCTGAAACTTTAATTTTCTCTTTCCTTTAGTTGTGTTTTATAGATCAATAGCATTTCAGTATTTCTTTCTTGCATTAATTCAACCCAGGAAATGCACCTGCTCTTCAAAACAGAAATACTTTATTAAATTGGTAAAGAGATCCTAAAGTCTCACCCTTGCGAAGCTTGTTAAAAGGGTTGTTTTAAAAATATAACAATGAACTCTCTCAAACCAGGAAGAGGCAAACAAAATGTAAATATCATATGTGTGGACAGCATATGTAAAAGAAGAGTACTGAGGAATAAGACTTAAAAAAGTAAATGGGGATTTTAGCTGCTCTGTTCTGGCTACTTGCTCCAGCCTGATTTTGCAGGAGGTAAACAAGCACCACTCTGTCAGAGACATCCGGCATCTTTGAAGTGTAACAAGTTGTCCAGCAGTTTTGGGCGTTTTTTCCCTTGGAAAATCATGCTTTAAAATATGCAAGAAGAGTCAAATCCAGAGAGGCTGAAAGCAGCTGCAGACAAATATCTGAGTGTGGGGAGGGAGAGTGAAGAGTTCCAGACTCAGCCTGACAATACGTGACACACAAAGAGGCTAAAAATTGAAATGGGGACAGTTGTGCTGTTTCTTTTTTTTTTCCTGTATGTAACTTTTTATACTCTTTCTCTGGCAAGTTAGATCCAGGAGTTAGATTTTAGCAGTCCTTATAAATAATGTATGAATCCTTTTAACACCTGAAGCAAGAAGATATTATTTCCAAAGTTGGATGAGAACCAGGAAAACTTCTGATGCCTAAGGGTAGTGTATCAGAGGACCTATAGACACACACAACTTGAAAAAATGAATAAAATATTTTTTAAATGGAAATTTAAAGGAAGCATTAAATACAGTTGGTAAATGCAGATTTGTTATAGTTGATTTAAAATATTTACAGTTGAGGACATTTTAATTTTGAATTAAGTGTTTTCTGAAAATGGTGTTTGTGCTCTGTGGTTTGTTTTTGAAAGGGATGAGGTGGATCACAAAACTGCTGTATATCCTTTGTTCCATGTTATTCCAAGTAAAAATTGGAAGAAAAACTTACTTTTGGAGATTAAAGCAATGCATGGTAAAAATAGTGAAGAATTGCAGAAGCCGTTTAAATACTTCGCAATATTTTATAGTGCAGAAAAAAAATTTGAGGCTGTTCAGATTGTTCAATCTGTAATATTTGTGTTCGGTCCATAATATTTGAGTTGCTTTGAGTGGGCAATAATTAGAAATGGAGGAAGGCTTTGTGCACATTAGGGTGTATAATGTAAATCTTTCAGTGACTTTAGGAATCATCAGCAAGACTTCTGATGTCCCATTTTATATCAAAGCTTAGAGCTCAGCTCAGTTATCAATATTTGTTTACTGTAAGGGATCAGAAATTGCAAGCGCTGATATATTTGAGCAATAATGTAGCCATGACTTTTAGTAAGAAAAAACTTTTTTTCAGTACTGGTAATTTAAAAACCAAACCAAAGCAGTATTCAGTCTGCGCCACGACCAGTAGGTGTTGCTGCCCTCCTTCTCTAAAGTCCTTTAGCTCTGCACATGTAACCAACTTCTTATTTCCACTTACTCCAAAGCTGGTGTTGGTTCAGGCTGTGCAGACGCTGCCCAGCAGCTCGAGAGGTGTCTTAATTATCATTGCCAGAGAATCCATAAGAGCAGAAAGCCCTTCCAGCCTGAGAGGAGCCATCTCCTTCACTGTTCTCAGCAGTAAAAAATTCTGCAAGAGCTCCGAGTGATTCCTGAAATTGTGGGGGAAAGGGAGGAAGACAAATAAGTTTTCAAGATCTATAATTTGTGTCAGTCTGAAGTTCAGTTCAGCATTACAAGTTTTGTTCCAAGACAGCAGAAAACATTTTCTTGCTTTAAATAAGGACTGCAAGCTCTAACCAAATGCTTGAGCTGTGAGGATCTGCATATATAATTCTATATATTATAAAACAATCTGACTCAGTATTGCCATGGAAAATGTTGGGTTTTTAGCAGTATTTTTACAAAGGACACTGAAGGGATAATTTTATGCCAATGTATCATGATGTTCGCTGTCTGCCTATTTTTAATTAGTCTCCTTTTTGTTTTTGAGTTAGTTTAGCACTGTTGTCACTAAAATGTCATGGTAAACTTGTAAGACAGATTAGAAAAGGAGAAAAAAATAAATTAGTTACAAAACATGATGGTCATGCTTTATTTCTTGTGCTTTAATGCAAGAGAACATACATTTTGCAATAATAAATCAACTTCATAGAATTTGTTGATTGCATTTGAAGCAAAACAGTATGTGCTGAAACTAGGCCAGCTGAGAAAGCCCAGATACTTCTCCACAGCTAATAATAATCACTATTACATTTTGTGATAATATTGAGAGGCCTGAGTCCTGATGTTGTAAGAACATATATAATTCCCCATGATTAAAACAAAGAAAAGTGAGGTGTGGATCCTGCATGTGCCATGGTATCCTTATTTCCTTATTTTTAAGCTTCCTTAAAATTAATCTCCTCCTGTGCTTGCTCTTTTTATCACTTCATTTAAAAAATAAAAATAATTTTTATTTTATGGGGTTTTTTTTTTAAAAACCACTTTATGTCAACTTCTCTCTTTTTGTGACTTTGTGAAGTCCCAGGCAGTCCATCCCTACTTCTCTGTCTGGAAAACCGAAGAAAACACGTTGGTTTTGTGTTCTGTTCATAGTCAGTGCTATTTGCATTAGACCCTTGTTTCTCTCTTACACTCTTAATTGTGCTGGTGTTTGTCAGCAGGACATGAGGGAGAAAATATGAGAGTCTTTTCCCACTAGTTCAGATATTTTGTGGGGAGAAGGGTTAGCTTATAGAGAGTCAGACTTTCTCCACAGTTCCAGCTGCATTTTCTTCTGTCCTCTGCTTCATAGCACTTCACTCCCTAGAGGTTTAGCTCATTCTCCTTAAAAATGGTGTGGAAAAAGAAGTATTTTTTACCAGGCATTAAATTTTGTTGTTTTTTATTCCTGTTAACGTGTGCTCAGGCATTGTCATTGTATTTCTGATCATTGAGTCAGGACAAGTTCTTGGCACAGTTTACAAATTCAGATTTATTTGTAGCCTTTTCTGTCAGAGCATTTTATTTCGCTGTCAGATCAAGGCATAAAATTGCTGATCTTCTTACAGTCCTGCCTTTTCCCCTCTTTGCTGCTGCTGTGATGTTAGGACCTGTTACCTACAAAAACCTGGTGCTTTCGGCCACCTGGAAGTGTGGAAACCCAGTTGCCAAATTGCAGCTCATCTCAGCACATCTCTAGTTGGTAGCTGCTGCAAATCTTGTTTGAATTGATGAGATTTGGGGGTGCTGGTGAAGCAAGGTGCTAATCAAAAGAACACATTTTTGTGTCGAGGTTCTGCCAGTGCTAGAATTGTAATTGTGTGAGGCGTTAAGCATCAGGGTGACAAAAAGCATTAGTGTCGAGCTCCAGCAGGAAATAGATCAGAACTTAAAAACTGTCACTGCCCCTTCAGGCTGGCAGTGCCTTCTGTGCCTGTGGTCCAGAACAGAATGTTGCAGGTCCCGGATCTCAGACCAGAATGATTTCAGTCTCTGGTTTCTCCAAGGGTTAAACAAAGCCAATCCCTCTTTGTCAGGATGTGATGGGCTTTTACAGGGATCCTGGGGTATCCACTTTGCTATTTTGGTAACACAGGTCTTACTGTTGTAACTTTTTGACCTTTCTGCCTTTCCCCAGCTTTAGTTTAACCCCACAGACAACTCTCCCTCGTTCTAGCAGCTGCATCAATGATTTTAAAGCAGGAATGATCTTTTCAACAGAGCTTTTCCAGTATAGTTGGTTAGGAAACCACCACTCCGGGACAAACAGGTAATGTGTATTCAAGCAGCCTGAAGAGTTAAAGCCCTGCAGAGTGTGAAGATTTTGCTCCTGGCTGCTCACTGTGCCTGCTGGCTGGTACTCACAGGCATCCTTTACCTCTGTGTGTGCAGTGTGCTGAGAGTCAGGCTCTCATTGCTTTTGTGAGGAGGGATCCTCACGGCTGCAGCAGCCCAGCAAGGAAGGAGCAACAGGAGAGACAAAAGGCCAAGCTTGAGATGCAGCCAGAAGAAAGGCATTGGGAAGGAGCCAATAGGAGAGGCAGGTTTCAAAGGAAAAAAAGGAAAATATGAGACAGAACAAAAAAAAAGTGTACAGAAAATGTGGCTGGTTTAAATCTTGCCATTAGACTGAGAAATAATTTTTCTGGAAGGCGTGCTGATAAAGCTGTAGTTGGGAGGACAACTGTATCTCTACCTTTTCTTAAGAAGTTGTGTCATCATTGAAAGCATAATTTCCAGTGAAATCCTGCAAGAAAGGATTTAATGAAGTTTGGGGGGTTTTTTTAAGTGTGGAGTTAAGTAGATTTTCACAGGAGAGCTTCTTTAATTTGCAGCCCTTGAAGAAAAAAAAAGTCAATGTAATAAGTGCCATAGTAAAACTTTATCTGTGCCAGGAACTAACTCACATAGCTGGGAGACTGTGGAGACAGACACATGCACTGCTTTGTATTGTCTAGGGGACTAGCACCTAACTTCTAATAATTCATGTCTTTGGAAAAAAAAACCCCAAAACTCTTGCTATTTTTTAACAAACTTAATAGCAGCTGGAAGTGAGGAATGGAGGACGCGGATTAAAAATGGGTTTTTTTAAATTGTAGGAGAGGCTTGAGGTGCATTTTCACGGTTTTGGTTTTTTGGGGTCTTTTAAGTGTTTTATCCTTCAGAATAAATAAACCAGGTGGAACCTGGCTATACAGGAAGAAGCAAATCAGAAAATAAATTTTATGAAGATGCTGCCTCCATTTTTTTACAAGTAATAGCAAGGAGTTAGTAAAACTAACTATAAAAAGTCAGCATTGTGGAAATTTATTGGTTTAGCTTCTTAAGCTATCTAGTTTTATTTGCAGCATATAGGAATTGAAATGAAGCTAATATGACTTCAAGAGGGATATTATCCTTTTAAAACCTTCTCACAAAGATTTTTCTGTTTTTCAGACCTGTTTAGATAACTTACAAGTTAGTGATTCTTAAGGATTCAAAAATAAAAACGGCAAAACACAGAAGTTGCCTGATAAAAGCCAGCCTTTTGCAGTAAATTATTTACATGGAATGGGAATGAAAGTCATGGATCCTTTCACTGCATTGTGATGTGCAAATTGCAATTTTGGTTCGAATAAAACTGGAGGAGAAAATGGGACTTTGTGATAAAAGGATTCTATTGTCTTGTGTATTTTGAACAGAAATGCTGTCATGATTTTAATTTCCTACTGATCCTTTTTCAGCAAAACTTTTGTCACTTGTCTTGACTCGTCACGTCAGATCAGTTTTTTCCCTTTTCTGACAATGTGTGACTTTGTTGAGTGCCTGTGTTGCTTCCTGCACTGTCTACTGCAGCTATGCTCAAGGATTTTATTTCAGCTGGATTATCAGACACCTTTGTGTCTTTGAAAGCATAAGTTTCAAATTAGGTTATCATCTGATAGCTGGGTGTTACCGTTCTTGGGGCTTTCAGACTTTCCCTTACTGCCCTGAGTGTTTTTGGGGACTTGAGGGAAGAGAGTGGGAAGTGGAAGGTCTGCCTGATTCTTTAAGCAGGATAAAACAGAAGCCCAACTGGCCTATTTTAAAGGGCTGACCGTGTAACTTTATTTTTTAATGTTTTCACTTAATGCAGGGATGTTTCCTATTTTCCTTTAATCAAATGCTTTTCTTTCTTTCTCTGACTTCTGCCACCAAGGATGCTTTAACTTAATGAACATCTTAGTGATTGCTAACAATTCCTGGCACTTAAAAAACAAATAAAAATCCTTTTAGCTACTGGGAGCAAAGCCACACATTTGATTGTTGCCTCCCTGCATGGGAATTTGTGCCAAACTTCTGAAGAAATGTCTCAGTCTAAGCAAACCTTAATTCTGTACTAGGATGCAGAAGTAGAACGTGTTGGTTGAGAGCTCATACCTGCGTCTGATTTTGAGACGTGGCCTTAAGCAGTGCCAGCATCCTCCTGCTACTTGCTGGAAACTGTGGCATTTACATGGACACAGGGAATGGTTCACACTTGGAATTCAGGAGCTGCCCCTCCAGGTAGTTTTTCTGAATAACACAACTGCCCAGAGGACTGTTATTTACAGAGTAACTTTTCTCAGTTTAACACCTCTAAAGTGTCTGAATTGTTTCTTACCTCCTGTGAAAAATGCCCACACTTGGAGCTGTTTGGGAATAGATGCTGCTTGGTGTTTTGTGCACATTTTTGAGTGTAGCTGAGCCTAACCTTGATCTCAACATCAGGAAAAAACATTGTCTAGACAAAGATCACGAGTGGATTATGGCACCCCGTATCTCTCTTGCATTAATCAGGGGAATGACTCATTATAAGCTTCTGCATGTGGTAGAGTCCAGGTTAACACTAAGGAATTCTGCCTTCTAAAGTTTTAAAATTATGACTAAGAAAGCTCATTTAAATTATTTGTCTTTTGCCACACACAGATAAGCACTTTAACTTTACCATACAGCTCTTGAATTCAGCGTCTTCTTAGAATTAGGGTTGGAAGGGACCTTACAGATCATCTTCTTCCAGTCTTCTCCTTTGGTACACGCTCCTGCTTTCTCCAGCTCTCGGCTACAGACAATGCTAGTGACTGGGTAAGTCATTAGGAAGGGATAACTCATTTTTATGTGTATACAGGCAATTCCAGTTAATTTTGCAAGACTTGGAGAAATGCAAGACTTGAATGGATAACAGGGAGAGTTCAAATGCGAAGGCATTTGGAGACATGACCCTGGTTCATGCAGCCAGACGCTTGGATAATTAAAGTTCATCTTCAGCTGTGTTTTCTCAGAATCTTTCATTTTTGTAATTGCACTCATTAGAAACATTAATGGTTTTCTGATGACTTGACAAGACAGTATTTTTCTCTATTTCTCTAGTTTGGATTCTGTTTCTTTGAACAGCGTGACTGGGTAAAATGTAACCCTGTGTTCATGTTGTGTATAAATGTGCATTGTTTGGGTCGGTTAAGCAAAGCCTACCATAGCATACCTGTGTTTTTGAGGTGCAGTGTTGAACTTGAGCAGGGCTGGATCTAGCTTGTACTTAGCCCAAGGCTGGAAAACAGTGGGTCTTCAGGTGGTAACACAGTAAGTCACCAATTTCTCTGACTTGGTTGGAGATTAATTTTTCGGTGATGGTTATGAGCGATGACGCCACGCTGCCAGGGGTGGTATTTTGTATGGAGAGATAAACTGAAGTTCAGCTCTGCGGGTGCGTGTTTGAAAGAGGTCGATAACAACTTAAATGGCCTTTCTTCTGGCCACTTTACAATCTGCAGCATTCTGCTTAATTTATTTTCTTTGGTGAACTTGTTTGCTCTCTGCATTCTCACTGTTGATGTCTGCTGCTTTCCCATTCCAAAGGGTTGTGTTAAAGGAAGATTCCGTGTTTCATGTGTATTCCTACAGTTGGGATGGAGCATACTTTTCTTCAAACGTTATGAGCTCTTTTCCCCGAGGGGAGGAGGATGGTACAGATTCTGGGTGTCTGAGCAGTACAGCTTAACAGATTGGCCAAATAATCCATCCTGAACTGGAGAGTGAATAATTTTAATACTCCTTATCTTGCATAGATTTTTATGGATATTCATCTCAGCAAATGAACTTTGCATTTCTAAATATTTAGAGCAGCATGTTCGTTCAGGCACAGCATATTAATATTCTCCGAGTTTCTCCATGTTTCTCTGGGTTTCTGGGCATGTGGGACTTTGGTTCCACGCTTATTTAAACAAATATTTTGTGCTTGTGTGTGGACAACGCTAATTACGTCTGACAGTCACAATTGGGAATAGCATGGAGGAAATAATAGTTCTTGACCAATTGCTAAAACACAGGAAGTCCCGGTGCCATAGGAAGGGAGAGAAACTCACTTCTCATTTCCTTTGGAGTCCAGTGTGTTCAGATTAACTTTAAAGGGAGCTCAAGTGCAGCTCTGAGGATTTAGGCTTCAATTTTGTGCTCCCTTCGTGTGGAGCCCGTCTCAGCAGGCAGCGAGGCACCAGCCAGGAGAGCTCTCACAGCTCAGTTGCTGGGGATCCTATTGCAAATTAAATATGAAACAAGGATGCATTTGGTTTTGCACGGGAAACTTTTTAACACAGTCACAAGACTTTCTGCTCTGAGTGTTTTAAATCACAATACTGCTGGAGGTGATAGCTCATCCGTAATCTTTCAGAAATAACTTGTTTCTTTTGCTGTTTTAAAGAAAATGGTTGATTTTTTATCATAAACTTTTAATTTTCTGTATTACAGGCTTTGCATGTTCAGAACAGCAAAGTTTACATTCAGTTACCTTTTATTGGGGTGTGTATAAAAAACTCTACAAATATTTTCACTGTGATCAAAACATGTACATATATTCTTTGGTGTCTTTTAATATAAAAGGTACAGTTAAATCGAATATCCTTGGACAGGGATCTTGAGTTGGGATATTTTGAGGGAGATTTTAAGAAGCTTTAGAATTACGAGTGAAAATCTTTTTGGATTTTGGTAAGATACAGCCATCTGTTTGTTTTCCTGTAGCATCAGACCTTAACTTTTCTTTCCAAAGTCCTTAAAACCATGATGTTAAATCACACTGGTTGTGATGAGCTGAAAAAAGAAGGTGGAATTTTACTGTCATGGTGTTGCTGTATAGTTCAGTTACACTTACAAACTCCAGCGTGTAAAGGGTTTGTCACAATATTGCGTATATTGATGCAATTCAGTATTTTTTTAGGACTCTTGGGGAAATAACCTTTGTGTGAATTAAAAAGTGATAAGTATCTTAATGCTGATATTGCAAACTACGAACTTCCCTTAGATGAGCTGATTTTCAGAGTACAGTTTATGCTTAGTATCTGTTTAAAATTTCCAGTGATTCAGGCTGAAACACTGAATCTCCTCAAAACCCCAGTTTTGCAAGGAGCACATCTATTTAGGGAGTTTTTCCTTCACACAAATATTCCTTCTGTGGTGAGCTCACCGAGCTGAGCTCCTTGCAGGTATGTTTGGATCATCTCTGTTGAGATGAGCTCCCATCACATCTCCTAGATCCCCTGGGGGAATGTCACATGGATTGCCTGGGTACAGCTGTGGTCCTAAAATCTAGCCCTGCTGCCTGGCCAAAGGCAAAATGTTCCCACTGGTGTGGAAAGCGAAGAATGTCAGAGAAATTGGGGATTGAGTTTTGCAGTATCACTTCATATTCCCTGTGTGTGGGATGTCTCCTGTGCCCTGCCATTGTGGGCTAAGATTTTCCTAGGTCACAGGCTAAAGCCAAGCAGGGCTGCTGCAGGACTCCTAACAGGAGACATCCAGGGCAACCCAGTGAAGCAGGAAACAGTGTTGATTAATAGATGGCACTTTATAAGAGGCTCGGTCTGCTGTTGAGCCTGGCATATTTCAAATGAGATGAAAAATTAAGTCCTTGCCACTTGTGGTGATTAAAGCCTCGGTGGCTCACTTTTCAAGAGTAGCATGTGAACCCTACTGGCGTGGTTCCAGTTGGGTTATAGAGTTCTGCCAACCTAAATGCCCCAAGCAGTTTCAAATTCATGGAGGAGAAACAGCTCTGTGCTGTTCTGTGCCGCCAAGTAGCTGCCACATCCTCCCACCACAATTCCTGTGTTTCAGCAGCAGTTGAGGGGATGCTGTGCTAAAGGCAGTCCCATTCACTGAAAGCATCCAGCAAGCTTCTATTTATTTTTTTTCAGGGTAAATCCAGCAGTGCATGTGTGTTTTCTAGCTTGGTGTTACACCTGTGCGTGTGAATGATGATAAATAAGTGCAAGGTTGTTACACTCCTTCAGGACAGGGAATAGAGCCCATCCTGGTGTCAGATCTTTGTTTGCAGAGGAGAGAACCATGTTTGATCCAAAGGTGCTGCCAAGACTGTGAAGAAGCTGTCACAAATAGAAATGTTTATTTTTTTAATCTCAATCATTTTCTTTCTTTCTTTCTCATGTATATAAGGGCCGATTCTGTGCATAATATAGAGAGTAATGTCCATGTGGTATTTTTAGCAGCCAGTGTATAGAAAAGGTGTGGACTTCCAGAGCGATGAAATGCAAAGAGCCAAGCAGGGGGACAGGACAACTGGTTACAAGGTGCTGTGAAAGAAAGGTGTGGGATGTGGGCAGGCAGTGCCACTAGAAGAATGCATGGTGGGGTTAAATAACTTCCAGTAGGATTTGTATAAAATGGAACCATTCTTATCAGCCCCTGGTGGAATGGCCAACGTTGTGCTGCTGTCAGTCTCCAGTGTTACACATGTGCTTGTGCTGTGCAGTAGCTTTGGCCTTATCTAAATGGAAAACCCTTTCCGGCTTGAGAACAACTTAGCAACTTTTTCATATCAAAAAGAGCACATTATACACAACACATGTACAAGACTCAAAGAAACATGTATGCTGCCTAAAGTTTTTGGAGCTGGCGTGTGTGTGTGTTAATCTCCTGAGAGTTCATTGCTCCAAGCTTTTATCAGGAGCAAAGGGAGGCAGAGCTGAAGACTTCTGTGCACTGCCACTCCATCTGAAAGAACCAGCTCCTTTTTCCTTACTTCAAGGCAAAGAAGTGTGTGTACATCGTTCCTATCAATGCAGTCACAGGACTCTGACTTCATTTTAAAGTGAAAATAAATGAAAATGTTCTCACTCTATTGTTCAGTGGCGGAGGAACTTTCTTCTACAGCCTCATTGTCTCAGATCTGTTCCTCAGTGCAGCACATCTTTGCATTAAGCTGTTATTACCTTTTAATGTCATTTGGAAGAGTTGAAATATACTGGTAGTATCTCAAGGGAAAGGCTCCAGATGCTGGTTTTCTGAGGAGAAGCTTAGATGTGGATTAAAAACCTGCTTGCTTTTTAGCTTGTCTCGAGCTGACTGCAGCTCACACTCCTCGGAGTTACTGCAGCCTCTCCATGTCCAGTTTTGCAGTTTCTTTGCTGCCTTAATTGGTGTAAGTTTGGCCTTCCCAGATAATCTTTTCTGAAAGGACAAGTGAGATGAGGGAACAAACGAGCTCCAGAGGGAGAGATCCCAGCAATAAGTCCTGTCCACTTAGTATCAAATTAACAGAGGGAGAACACCACAGTGATCAGGTAACACCTAAAGGCTATTCTCCAGAATTAGATGACTTTGTTTCCTTCCCTGCATTTGTTGTCCCAGCATCCTGCAGAGGTCGGGGTTGCTTTTTGAACAGCTGCATTAGTGCCATTCTCTCTGTGCAGGGCAGGTCATTCCTTTCTGTGGCATTAGGAAGGTGCTGTAACCTCATCATTTTAATGAGCCAGAGCTTTGTTCAACCTGGAACCTTTCCTGGTCAGAGGTACATGGTACATGAACATATCTAAGGCAGTTCAGTCTCTGTAAGAAACAGTCTGCAAAGAGAATCTTGCTTCCTCATGCAAACAGACATTCCTAATTACCGCAGAACTGACAAAGAACGACATTTGGCAAAAATCCAGAGCAATATTCAGCCTCATTGCCTCCTGCTGCAGAGTGAGGCACCTGAGCTGTCTTGTCATCACACCTTGTGATGTAAGGAAAATAGGAAAATCAGAGATATAAGTGGAGATTTTCAAGATTTTTTTTCCCCTCACGCTTCTATTGGAGAGCTTATTATTGCTGTACTTATCAAGAATTTATATTTCTTTAATGTTAGCTCTTTGTATTGAGCCACCTACCTTCCTTCACTGTCCTGTATCAAACCTGCAACTTTTATTTTGCAAAACCCAAGTAATTTCTCTCCAGTTTTTATTTTTCCTTTTATTTTAATGTCTCATTTACAGCAAAATATGTGTTCTTTAAGTAACAACACCGTAATCTGGTTACATACAGCAAAGGAAATAATACAGATGAAAAATCTAGGCTTTCCCTAATCCGAGTCCATACAGCATCTCAATATTGCTATGTCTTATGTGGCTATAAAGTGCATTGCACAAGTGGAATATTTAAAATTATTATTATATATAGGCAATTTATAAATTATTAGCCATTTTTTAAAAATTTAGCAGCACTAAAATATTAGTAATGTTTAATGCATTTTCATTAAAACTAATTAAATGTGCTCAGTTCTAAGTTTACTTGAAATTGCTTACTAGCACTCATAAAGAAAGCAAAGGAGCCTATATCCAGAGGGAGGGATTACTTGCTCTCAGAATGGAAACTTCAGGAGGGAAGCTGAGAGGAGCCAGATGAGCACATGCAAGGAAAATTAATGTTTCAGGACGGTCCGAGCAGTGGAGATCAGATAACTACACTCGTGGTGTATCTTCTTGGAGGTGGTGTTAGTAGTTCCTCCACAGTGATCTCAACTGAAGAACAAGAGCTTAGTGTGTGATATGTGTGGCACAGTTTGGAGCACGAGGTCCAAGGGTTTGCTCCTGGCAGTCCTTGGGAGACCCAAAAGAAGAGAGACACCACAGTGGAGCCACAAAGGGGCTGTAGCAGATGCTGGAGTTTGGGGGAGATAACTGAAGCATTGGTCCACACTGTGGAGTTGAACCAGAGCCATCAGGGCAGTGCCAGTGCCCTTCCTTCCTGTTGCAGCTCTGGGAGGAGCACAGCACCACAGTCTGTCCCTAATTGCACCCTGATCAATTTGGGGTGCCAAGGACAGGGTGATGCTGGGTGACAGGAGATGATGCCTTGGACAGAGCCAAGCTCTTCCCACAAACTTGTTACGGTAGTGCATGTAAGGATATCTGCTTGGACCTCATTATTCAGAGGCTACATCCACATTTATTGGCCAATTTTCTTTTCTGGATTACCTAAGGAAGAGCAGGAATCTCTGCTGAGAAGCAGAATACATCAGTCCGGGTGGAGTGCCATGTTAAAGGGCTGCTAGCTGAGTGTGAATTTGGGATACAGGGACAGCACTCAGTTTAAATGGGTTTGCAGATGTCCTTTCTCCCTGCAAAACAAAGGGTTTGGTCAGTGTTAGGAGTCTGTTAATGAGCCAGTTGTACAAAAAATTTATGTTCCACTATTTTTTCTCTTCATCAATCTTTTAGATATGCTGGAAAATTAGATGTTTTCCTCTTCCCTCTTAAAACTCAATCAGACGAGATTAGGTGTTTTCCAAAAACACAGCTGTGGTTTTTTCACCCTAGTTACTGTATTTGATTTGCTGCTTAATGCAAATTCAGTGATCATATTCGTTCAGATTTATACACTGAGTTTTAACTACAGCAATATTTTACAAATCACTGCAGAAAGGTGTTGGTTGCACCCTATTTTCAGAGGAATTTCCAGTTTGAAAGTGCGGTGAGCTTTATAAATGAGCTAGAAAATCCCAAGGTGTAAAAGCCCAAAAGGTCTCTATCACTCTTCTCCCTTCAGATACCACACGTGCAAAATTTTTACAGCGTCGTTCCAAGCTTCAAGTTGAGAGAAGTTATGACTTAAGGCTATTGGACATGGAATTTTCAGACAGCTGCAAGTTCTGCTATTTTTAAACCCTTCTTCACGTGCAACAAAAAAGTCTGGTTATTATGCACAATGACATAGTCGATAAACTTTATTTAAAACATTTTTTTTAGCCGCATTTAGCTAATAAAAAAAAGAATGTGAAGGGAAATATCTTGTGAACTCGAATAGCTTAAGTCTTAACGGTAATTTTCTTACAGAAATTCAGCTTCTAAGTGGAATCCAGGCATAAGATGTTGTATTTCTAGTACATACAGTTGTGTTTGGGTTTTTTTCCTCTGAGAAATACGAATGTTTGAGGCGTGATTTAAAATGGAAATAGCATCGGAGCCTTCACTGTTGTGTCACTGTGTAAACCATTCAGGGAGATGAAAATAGATTCAGTGGAGATATCAGATAGGCTCTCACAGCCTTTCTGTTTAAATGTGCTTTAGTCCTAATGCAAAGAGAGCACTATATATGTGCCTGTGATGTTAATGACATGGACTAAAGAGACTAAATACTGCTGGTGCTCAGTGAGTTTTGGTTTCTCTATTAACCCACGTTTTTGCAAACCTCATGTGTTCTTTCCCCCATCTCATGTATTACTTTGTGCAATTGACGTGTTTAGGTTTTTGGGATTTTTTTCCTCACTTAAAGTTCAGTCTTTCCATCATTCTGGAAATTTTCATTTTCCTAAGCCCCTTCCTGTTTGTGTGCCATTTTCCCAGTTGGAAGTGGAACCTGGTTTTGCCAAACAGTTCTATGCTGTTTCCTTGCTCTGTTGTGGATTTTCTAATGCTAAGACTGACCTAAATGCTATGGTCAAATGTGCTCTTTTCTCTGCCAGAGCCTTATACCAGTAGTTCTCACTCCTAAATCTTCTATTATTCTATTCCTAATAAATAAGTTTCTTGAAATACACTAAATATCTTTTTCCTGCGTGCCAAGATCAGCTTACATTGTTCTAAGCACAGTAGTTTATTTATACGTCTGTTTCTCAGAGCTGTCATTTTCTGTGAACATTTGTGTCACCTTTGCAGTGTGACACTTTCCCACGAGTTCCGTTCAGTGGGATCCCCTTTGTTTTTGGAATATGCCACAATAAAACCATGCCTAAATGATAATTCTTTCAGTTCCTTCCTAGCTCTCCCTGTTTGTTCATTACCACTTGCTTTCCTTCTTTCAGCATCTTTAATTTTTTGTCCAAGACTTTTCAAGTAAGATTTTGTGATATTGTCAGATGTCGAACTTTAAAGCTTCTGTTACGGTTTCCAGTTATCTATTATTTTTGTAGTTCTTTCAGAACAATCTGAAAATCGATCAACTTATCTTTTTTTTCTTGTCTAATCTTGTAGTGGGTTTTTTTTTTCCTTAATACATCCTAGTCTGTTGTGGGTAGAAGTGGTAGTTGTTAGGGTCATTCTTTTGAAGTGTGTCTATATTCTGGACTTACTGATAGTAGTAATTAGATACATGTAATAACAAGTAGCTGTAGTAATTAGTGAACTCCTGATAGAGACAGCACTATAGTTTGAGACATTAATTGTCTCAGATAGAAAGACAAAATGATCCAGATGCTCTTTGTTTCAGTATTAAAGGAGTGTTTTGAGCTATGTACCTATTTCTTGGTTTTGGGATACACGTATGTGATACCAACTGTCTGTTTGTAATTCTAAAATTTGGTAGCGATGGTTAAAATCTGCAGCTGCTGAGAGTGAATAAAAGGTGAAACAAAAATAAAATATGTTCGGTTTATATCACTGAAAAAGCTTTTCTTCTCTACAAGTCTTATTACAGAAATGTAAAGGTATTATTAAGTGACCAGAAGCAGTTTTCTCCTGAAAAGGGAAACTGTTCAAGAAGTTCAGAAAAGTCAGCATAAGGTGCAGAGAAAGAAGGGGGTTTAAAGTGTTTGCAGTTTGTATTTCCATCCCTGTTTGCTGTTGGGTAAACTTGCCCTGGATTTGTATTTGGGACCAGCTGTGTGTGGCTGTAATCCATAGCTGCCCTTACACGGAAGTATTTTTCTCTAAAGTTCTTGCTAACAAATAAAACCAAAATAACTTTCAGTCTATTTTCATTAGAATTTAATTTTATTTCCCTAGTTTGTGTTTGTCTGAAACAGCAAAAGGGTTTCCCTGGCAGAGCTGGACAGTGCAGGAGTCTTTGCCTGTTAATTTTTCTCTCTGGTTTTATACCCAAACTCGGTGGCTGCTGTGGCCTGGGTCTGAGAAGTTTGAATGTTTATGCTCCCTTAACATGAAAAGCTTTTGACATGGATGTTGACACTGTTGCATCAGTACTAGCTGCATTTTTTAAAAAACAAATAACAGATTTACTATTGGATCCTATTATTTTCCCCTATTGAATGTGCTTATCTTGGCTCACGTACCCCTTACCCTTTCAGCAAGATTCATCAGTTTCCTTAGTAAAGCCTGATGTGAGATATTGAGGAGACAAGGAACAAAACTAACAAGGAAGGATGGCTGAAAATGCTGAAATGTCATTTTTACTGGAAATAAAATGTCACAGCAGCAGATGGTTTTGTTGTTTTCTTGTTGTTTTCTTTTTGTTTGGTTGTTTTTTTTTAATTAACGTCTGGCTTAATTTTTATATTTGTGCAGATCGGTAAAAGGAAGAAAAATGTGACAACTTTGCCAGTGGGGCAGCCTATTTAATCACCTCAATCAGGTCCTAGATGAGCACTCTGAGGCTTGGATAGTGAGAATGCAAAAAGCTGGACGTGTCCTTTAGAGATTGATTTCACACCTTGGTGCTCGTGATCTTCCCTGAGCATCTTTTCTTGCTGTTTTCGCTGCATCTGCAGTGCTGAGGGTGGTTTGGTCTGATGAACAGGCTGTAGTTGACAGCATTTGTTACTGCTGTGTGTAAATATAAAAGGACAGGTATAATATTAAAGTACCAAAAAAAGCAAAATGTTCCCAATAAGTGCCTCTTAAAGTTCTCAGAGTCACAATTAGTTTTCCCTTTTCTAGTTACTTGTTTATGTTTGTGATGATTCTTCTCTGTTTTCTCAACTTTCAGGGTATTTTTCTGATTCTTGTAGAAATCTTTTGTAGAGGAATGATGCAGTTTGGATTTGATAGCCATCACAATTTGGCAACCTTCTTCTACCTATATATGCAAGTTATTTATACTCTGAAATGAGTATTTTTGGAGTTATATTATTTCCTGAGTTTGGTTAATAATTTAATTTGAAAATAATAAGCTGTTCTAGTTTCTTTTTACTAGGTGTCCTGTTTTAGGCTGAGTTATTTTGGAGGGATGAGAGGTGAAATTTCAGTGCATTTCAATAATTTTTAAATCACCCAACTTAGAGCATCTTTTTGGACTAAAATTACATACATAGAGAAAGCTTTGTTTCCCTTACTGACCAAAGTTTAAATGTGCTGACTCCATTACCTTTTACAGGAGCAATCTGTGGTTAAAAGTTCTCATTTTAGTGCTTGTTAGTGATAGACTATTTTGGGAGAAGTTTCTTGTATTCCTTTACTGAATGTGCAAAATTGTTTCTGGAAGATCAAATCTAATATTGATTTTCATGTTGTAGAAAATGCAACTAAAAAACTAGTTTGAGGCAAGGCATGGATCTCTGATAAAAACATAAATTTACTCCTGGAAAAAAAACCAGTTTTCATATTTAAGCCTGAATTCTCCATCCCAGTAAATATTAATCACAGAAGCTACAATGTCCATCTCTTGGCAGCTGGTTGTTTATTGGGACTGCTTACACACAGCAGTTGAGGGGTTCTCGCTCATTTTCATTGGGCAGAGAGCTAAATACCCTGACTAAACGCTAAAATTTCCACTTTTAGGGCAGAGGCCACGATTTTTGAGACTGGGAGAAAACTGCTTTGCCAAGTGCCTTTTGTGTGCTGTGAAATCTGTGCCGTAGGTGGGCAGAGTGTGTGGGGCACTCAGGGGAAGGTGGATTTGTACTCCCCAGTTTTAGCTGCCTTTGGCATCTGTACATCCTCTCTGCCTTTTCATAAGAATCTGTGGACAGATTGCTTCTAAGTAAAATATGGTTTCATTTCTTTTCCCCTGATCTAAAAAANAGGCACTCCTGCCTCATTCTCCTTCCCCTTTCCTCCCCTCTGCTGCCTCCAGAATTCATTTTCTCCTTATTTTATTGAGGAAGAGAGAGAGCCTGGTGTCACCAGAGATGGTTCTCAAAGTTCAGGGAATGTCCTTCTGTGGCATCTGAATTGAATATTCCTGAAAATCTGGATTTTCAGATTAGTGAGCAGGTAGATCTGTGGTAGACTGATTATTTGTTTGCTGTTTTGATTACACTAACCTGCTTAAACTCTCTGTGGGGACAAAAGGTGGACAGATCTTCCACTTTTAGCTAGCATGAAAAACTTCCTAATTTAACCCCAAGAGGAAGAAAATGCTTTTTGCCTTTATTACCTGCTGCATGTCTGTATTTTGCACCCTGAACTGTCTTCATTATTGTGATTATTGTGAAGATTGTGCCATCATCTCTGAAGATTTGTTGTCAAGTAGATGAGTTTATGCTGGAGAACTTCTGTGAATCACACCGTGTTGGGTTTTCTTAGAAATGCATTCTGAATTTGAAAGTCTCCCTTTGGGGAATAAAAAGGAATAACTTAATGCAGTTAATCACTCCTGGCATTACCTGTCTGAAACAACTGGAAGGCAACAGATTGATATTTTAGATTGTACAACTGTCCTGCAAAATTAACATTCCTTTTAGAAAGCCAAAACCAAGCCACCTACAAGCAGGATATTGCTTTAAGGCTGCAGATAGAAACAGGCAGAAAATGGACCTTTAGGATCCAACAGCAGCAGTAAATCTGCCATCATTTGCATAGTATTTTGAATAAGCAAGTCGTTAAATGTTTTTATCTGGCTTGAACTTAGGGTAATATTACATATCCTTGATACTGCTTCATTAATATGTGCTTTTTTTATTGTTGTTGTGGTTTGAGCCACTGATGTGTCTTGAAGTAATTTTATCACCTCCATGTAACCTTTGTTGTGTATTACTTGTAAGTATATATTCTGATATATGTATATGTATATAAGTATATATTCTTATATATACTTAAATATATGAAGTGAGTGGAGGCTCACCTGCTATATCGGTGCAGTTGCCTCTCTTGAGGGGGGTAGAGAGATTTATAAAAATTAGGCTCACAACACAGATTTGAAATTGAAGTGGTGTTTGAGGAGAGGTGCAAGACTCCTGAAAAAGAGGCACTTTTGATCTCAGCCTTTTCTGTACTACTGTGTTTAAGCAGCTCATTTTTCAACACAGTTAAACAAAATATTCCCGCTTTGCTGACATGAAACAGAGGCCAAACAGAGGCAGAGCTGGACGGAGGAAACCTGGGGTTCGTCACAGTGTGCAGTAAATAAAAAGACTGTTGGGATTGCTTGGAACTCACATGTTTCTTTGAAATCAGCAGCCCCTTTAGGTGCTCTCAGCCCTGGATGTTTACACCCGGTTGTAGCAGCCTGGTTTCGAGCCGCCGTGCTCGATAAAGGTTGTGGAAATCGGTGTCCGTATCAACGGCCGGGCGAGCATCCCACTCCCGTTCTCCAGCATCAGCAGCTGATGAGGGTCTGATAGTTTGCCACTTCCCAGGGGCCTTCTGAGGTGGTGGAAAAGTTGCTGGAATCTGCAGGATGTGCTAAAAAACCTCACCCCAGGACTGCCAGCCTTACGTTTGGTTTTTACACCCAACACTCCCCGTTATTTTAAACTACGTAGATTTAAGATTCCTCAAGGATTGGGGAGTTTTTTTAATTTCTAATTTTAAAATAAAAGGAAGCTACCCCCCAGTTTTATAAGAGGTGTCACTGAGGTAGAATGGTGTGAGTTTTAACTGAGTCTCTTTGCCCCTTGGTTCTCGGAGTACCTGGAGAGAGCAGAGTCTGCTGCTCAGAGGAGCCGAGTTTCAGGGAGCTGCTGGTATGAAACGGGCTCATACAATTCATGGCCATTTTGGCATCGTCTTCTTCCTGCAGCCAGAAAATTATCTAAATTCTATGGCTGCAATCTAATCTGAAATATCTAGGCGCTTGTGGCTGCAGTTTTTTTTCAGGTGATAAACTGTTTGCCAGTTAATCACTAGAGCTATAGATTAACTTGTGAATTTAGGGGAAAGGCAAGGCTCGGACTTTCAAAAGTGTGTTTCATTTGTATTAGTGGAAATTCTAAAAATTTGGTCAAAGAAAAGAAAACATATTAAAGTGGAAAGAAATAGCTCTTTGCTCTTTTTATTCTCCCAGGTTAAGGTAGGAGAGCCAAGGGGTGACTTAAGAAAAAACAACTGTGTTTTCTTTAGAAAAAAGGAACGGTGAGGGAGCTGTCGGGAATTTCTATGCTGCACTTTTCAGTTGTGCTAAGATCCTTTGCCTCCTGTTTTCTTTCCCCTTTCCCTTTTTCATTTGGCCACCTGAAACTGGAGTTTTGAAACACATCATCCAGTCTTTCCTCGGTGCTTAGGATGGCATTTAGTTCCCTGGTTTGTTTTCAGGAGCCAGACAGCAGTATTTTGGGATATAGTTACCGTCTGAAAAAAATTCACACTAAAATGTATTGAGTAATGAAACAGATTTTTTTCTATTTGCTTTTGATTATTTCAGAGTCTGTTTGCTTTTAGAGGTGTTTCTGGTGTCACCTAATCGTATCTCTCACAATAGAGATACGATTGCAAAGGTAAACTAAGTTGGATTTTAAGAACAGCAGTGCTGAACAGTCTTTGGGAATATCCTCCTTAGATGGATCTTGTGAGTGAGACCGAAGCGATTCACACTTCAGATGTTGCTTTTTGGACGTGTTTGAACTACATCAGTCTTTGAAATTATTAGTTGCCATCTCGCTGCAAATGCACGCCGAGTGCAGTGCTGCCGTGCATATTTGGCATGTTCATCCTGCGGGAAGTTGGCTGAATTGGGTTTTGTGAGGTGTTTAATTTGAGGCAGAAACGATCCCAAACTAGCGATGCCTGTTTGCGGTGTTTGGTGCTGGAGCACTAATCCAGCACTTTTTGGGAGCCTCGGCAGAGGGCACTGTTGGAGCATTAAAGGCACTTGAAAGGCTCATCTCCAGCTTTTCACGATATTTTTTTTTCCCCTGTTTGGAAAGTGTTTAATGTTCTCCATGTAATTAAATTCAGTTCCCTGTATAATTAGCAATGGAGCTTTATTCTTTGTGCCACTGCTGTGGATAGTATTATTTTTGTCTCTATTTGCCTTCAGTCAATGAAAAATACTGTTGCCTATCAAAAGGTAGAAAATTTTATTGCTATCTCCCAAAGCTAAGTAATATTTAAAGGTAGAAATAAAAAACTATGGAGTTACTTTCATTTAGTTGCTCAGAGTAAATAGAAACCTTTAAAATTCCTGCTCATGGCTCAGGAAGGAGCAGAGTTAATGTGCCACAATAATTTTACATTTGGGTCCGAATGTATATAATTTTTGAATTGTCACTCCTTGGAGTTTGTCAAAATTATATATGAAACATATATTATTTAACCATGTGAAACCTACTGATTTTTTTCTTGGCAGATTTTGTTTTCTTCTTTAGTTTGTTTTCTTCTGGATCTTTGCAAGAACTTGTATTGGTGCTGCTTAGCATATTGAAATATTAATTAGAGTGATCAGGCATAATTATTTTTCATTAATTGCAAATGCAAAGCAATTACTGTGACCTAGAAATAGTTCCCTTGTCCAAATTCCTGTAAACATCCTAATTTTTTTATAATTTATGAGGACCAGCTACAAAGCATTGTGTCAGAAAGAAATAATTTTCGGAGGTACTGGAGTACTTAACACCGACATTGCATTAGACTGCTCTTACGGCTTGTAAAGGAGAGATATTCGGAAGATGGAAGTCTGATGTGTTTGGCTCTTGAATTGGCAGATACACAGAGCATTAATTGCAAAAAACATGTTGTAGGTTTCTTGCAGAAAGCGCCTCTTTGTCCGTAACTGGTTGAGTTACACGAACAACCTGGAGAAGTTTGCGTTAAAGATCGAGGGATACGCTCTGCTGCCGACTGGCAGGACGCTCTTGCATCGATTTCAAAATCAACCACAGAAAACATCTCCTCCAAAAATCTCTGTTGCTTTAGACATAGCAGGGAATATTTTTTTTTTTCCTCTACTTGAAAATGTTAATTAAGTTACCGGCAGCTGAAGGCAGGCGGATTGCAAGGGAAGGAGCACCAAAGAGTTTGAAACGAAGGCGTTCGGTGCTGGTCCCTGTGGCTCTTTGCTTCTAGGGGAAATCCCGGGGCTGGAGCCTGATCCCGATCCTGCTGCGGGCTCTGTGCCTTGATGGTGTTGTAGGATCCATAGGGATGGCAGTGCAGGCTCTGTCTCTGCCTGCAGCGGGGTTCGTGTCTCAAGGCCAATGCCGCTGTCTGCAGTCCACGCTGGGATTGCAGCTGGAAACAGCAACTTTAAATAACAAAGGCAAAAGTTGGTTGGGTTCCTTCTTAGTGCAGCACAAGACAGCTGGTTTTGACTTTCAAATAGAAAGGTGGCTCCCTCAAATAAAAAAAGCATACTCAGTAATATTGCCATGCAGCAGGCTGTAACCATCTCTGTCATGTATTTTCTAAGGGGACTAATACAGTCCTGAAGAAGACTCTAATTAAATGTACACATTTGTTTTTTACAGCCTTCTTTCATATCGTTTCCTATTACTGTCTCCTTACACGAGCTCGATAGGGTAATATTCAGGCAAATTTCTGTTTTGTCTGAAACATTAATACTGATGTTCTGCTCCTGTATCATCCCTGTAGCTGTTATCTGCTGTGTGTTTTCCCCACGAGAGGCTATCGCAGGTTTTTAGTCCAGACTGTTTGTATTCGACAAGGTCAAGATAAGTTTTATCTCTATAGATAAGTCAAGTGCATTAGGATCGATACAGTTACAGTAAAATACATTGGCAATATTTATTGCCAAGATCCTAATGAATTTTTAAAGCTTGGAAGGCTCTGCCAGTGGAGTGAGGATGCCCTAAATGGTTGTTTGTTACTGGGCCTATATAATTATACAGTTAAATACTTTTTGAGAATAAAAAATTGTACAACTTTGTGATTTTTGACAAGGTGTAAAGCTTTATGCTCCTCCTCCCCCAAATCGTAACAGATTTTTACGACACCATCAAAATAAGTATTTACTTTCCATTCACTTGAGTGTCTGTATAGGAATTTATGAGGCTTGTCCCCTACTTACTTGTTATGATTATAAAATTGCTCTATTTTTAGCACACTGATAGGGGTTTGTTTTGAATTTTACCTGCAATTTTTTATTGACAAGATAATTGTCTTTGTTTTGGCTTTGACAGAGTGGCTTTGGCCAGTTTCATCTGTGATATAAATTTCCCTAGGTACATATTTATGCAGTTAAATCAATAAGTATTTCATAATCTCTCTAAATACTTATGTAACTTAATAATTCCAGCCATTATGATGCATCTTCTTAAATATGTATTTTATGTAGGGGCATTTAAGAATGCAAATTATAGGGATTATTTTCCTTCAGGCTTTGTATTTTTCTGTTGCATCAGATAGAGAGTAAGAAAATTAACCCACAAAAAATCCTGCTAAAGTAATAATGAAGATCTGCCTTCTATCTGGTAAAGATAATTTTTTGATAAGACTCCATGGCTTGCTTGAACTCATTTTGCTTTCTCTGCTTCCTGTAGTTGATCTTTTAAGCCACACGACAGCCATAGTAAGGGCTAAGGAGAAAGTTTCCACCTTTATCACAGTCACCAACTTTTGGGTCTTTTATTAATCTGTCATCTTTCATAGGTCTGTTTTCTACCCCTCCTGTCTCCAGAGCACCAGAGACTGCTTATTTTTGTTGTTAATACTTTGAGATTCAAAATCAGGATTGATAATACCGTGTTGGGAAGCTGCTGTGTAGCTTCTCTTCGTCTTTACCGCGGAGGTTTGATACCTGACACTTTTAATTTAATTTAATTAGGAAGGCAGAACCCCATCTTGGTGTTCATTAAGGGGATTATTCATCAAAGTTATTGCTTCCTTGATGGAGAATAACAATATCACTGGCAATGGCTGCTGTTGCTCTCATAACTGTATTACTTTCTACTATTTTTCTCTCCAGGGCTTTGTACTTAGGCTCTTTATTTGAAAATTTTAAATTGAGGGAAGCATAAACTTCTAGTATAGGAAATTCATCAGGGTCACATTTATTTTGGTCTAGTAGCTTTATGTCATGTAAATGCTTTGCAGAATATTTTTTTTTCTGCTTTTTATTGGTTCTCTGCACTGTCTTTAAATATTTGTATTTCTTTCAAGCTTAGCTGCACTTCAGCTCAGGGCCTGAGGTTTCTGGCTGCCTGTTTGCTGATGTAGCTGAACTCTGCCATGCCGAAATCCTGCAGCGATCACTGTAGGAAGGAAGCCTCTACAGAGCAGGGAGTCACCATGGGCTGTGCTGGAGCAGAGTGGAAATCTAATGTAAAATTAATAAGAGGGGGTTGGGGGAGAGCAGACTGTTTGCAAAAGTTATCTTTTGTAACACAGCCCTAATCAAATATTCAGAAAATGACAGCTTTAAAAATAGAACAATTGTCCTTTTAAAACATGACTAGTTTGGTTAATTTACCCCCAAGTATCCGGTGTCTGTGACTCTGAAAAACCCTTATCTACTAAGGGGGGAAAAAAGAGCATTGCAGAAAAGGTGACAAGTTTTCACCTCTTTCCTCAGAGAACATTTTAATTCCACTTTAATCAGCCTGCCAATAAAAGAGTACTTGGCTTTCAAGGGGAAACAAATCAAAATATGCATTTATCAGTCACGAGGCAGAATTCAATCACTCGCAACTGATGAACTCCAAAAGGAATGAAACTAGTACTATCACGCTGCCTTGGTGGTTTGCTTTGTACTATCAAAGAACTGGTACTATCTTTTCCTGCCACATCCACTGTTTGTCAGTCATCCCTAATTATGGCCTTTCAAAAGCAACGCTTCATAATTACTGTTAATGATTAAAATAAAAAAAAATTTCACATCTAGATAACTTAAACTAGTGTTCTGCACTGTGCAGATTTGTTGTTCTGCAGCTGCCAAAATAACTAAAATTTTAAAAAATCAGCCAGAGACGAGGCAGAGGAAAGAGAAAGAGGTTGCCAGGTCGCATTGTCAGTGTTACTGTACAGGGCTCTTACAAGGGCACGTCACAGGCCTGTCTTATTAAAATAAAACTTTATTTTCCACTAGGAGAGGAGACTGTGGGTCACGTTGCACTGCACAGGTGGGCTCTCATTTCAGACTCCTCTCTGCCGCTCTGCTCCGGTTAAGAAAGAGGAGCCTGAAGTGGAAAGAAGGGTTTTTTTGTATCAAAGCAGAGTTGGATGCTGTTTCACGTATGGGTGTTTCTAGGTTGTGGGAATTGGTTGCTCCGGGTTTTCAGCTCGTTTAGCATGAGGCGAACACATTGCTCACTTTATTGATATTAAACAGAGTTGTCCTGATGGTTACAGTAGTTAGACTACAGCATTATACACAAAGCTGAATCTTTCTGGTGAGAGAAACTGCATTCTTTGGGCTTATCTTGCTCCCTGCGCTGGAATTTACATGCGTAACTACCAGTGCATCAAGATGAGTTTTTCGCCTTTGTGTGGTTTGCATCTCAATGAGGGTGGAGAGGTGCAGTCTGTTTAGCTTTCCTTCTCCCTGCCCTGAAAAATGGTTAAAACTCACCTCCTACTTTATTTATGCTTTGTTCCATCTGACTTCTCTTCTGCAACTAAGGATTTATGAGGCCAGGAAGCAAGAGCCAAACTGCTCTTGTGTTTCGTTTTCTCCATTCTCGTCCTTGTTTGATTTCTTGTCGATTTTTTGCGCCCTGGCTGCGAACCCCTTTCAGGCGAGGCTCGGGCAACCCCCGAGATATTCGGCTCCCCTAACACAGCCCCGTGCCTTGTTCAAATCCCAGCCTCGACTCCGGTGTCCTGGGATTGCAGCTTGAAACTGGGAGCGCAAAATACCAGCCTTGGCGCGAGTTTGATGTGCAAAAACACCAGGATCTGACCTCTAGTCTCTCCTTTTCCCCTTCCTGTGGTTCCACAGTATCTCACTTGTGTTGCCTGGGTCTGGGGAGCTTTCTGCTCTCCTCTGTCCCACTGAGCTCCATCCTCTCTTCAGATCTCACCTCCTGACCTCCTTTTTTTCCCCCCCGGAGTCGATTAGACAAAGGAGGTACGTTGTCATGTGGATGGGATATACAAATAAATTGCTTTGTATTTTTTTTCTCTTTTACGGTTGCTTTTAATCCCGTGTTTCAAAAGTGTGCTGGTAGAGGTTTTGGGTAAAAGAAATATAAAGTAGAATTGTTCAAGTGCGTGTTTGGGTCACAAATTTGTGGAAATGATTGTGTTGATGTTGTTTGAATTGACAGGACAACTTATGATGCTCTTGAAATTAAAAAGCGGGGAGAAACAGGGTAGAAATGTGATGGGGTGAGAAACTTTCTTCTTCATTCAGCAGTGGTTACATCAGTCATAGTGTGGTAGGAGTAAAGGGGTTTCTGTGCTCAGCTATTCATTTCAGGACTGCTTGTGTTTAATTGAAACTAAGTGTGCTTGATTTAAAATGTATGTTGCACAGCTTTGGAAAATGGAGTTTAAGAAAGCCAAGTAGAAATGTAAATAATAATAAGTTTATAAAAGTACTCTACAGGCTGCAGATAAATGATTTAGGATTATAACTTGCTATTACTTAAATAAACCATTGATCATACAAACAACAGATAGTACAGAAACCCAAAGTTTTCAAAATAATTTTTATTTTTCACTGAGAGCAAAGGAGAATTGTGAAGCTTTGCATAGTGCTTCTCACATTTCACATATTCTTTTGCTTTCGTGGTTTTGTCAGACAGACCTTCACATTCTTCACACTCTCATACATGTTGCTTGAATTCTTGCCCCTGTTGTCCAATTTCCCAATAATGCACTGCACTCAGGAAATATTTATGTATTCACTCGGGGAAGACATGGGAACATTATTTGTCTGATAGGTTATTTTGCTGTAGGAATAATCTGCTGGAGGTGGTACTGTGGTATGACCTGAACCACTTAAAATATTGTACATACAGGCTGCTAAATAAAAATGTTCATACTGCTGTGTTTGATTGTAGGTAGTTCAGTGCTTTCCAGAAAGCTGATCAGAAAAATGATAAATCATTAGACAGCACTAAAGGTGTATTGTATGAAGGTTGGAGGAGGAGGAGGAGGATGTGAAGGATGAGTCAGAAGCCAACAAGTTCTTCAGAATCTGAAAATTAACATAAGTGAAAATAGGAGTCAGCAGGAGCTGGAAGGCCAGAAATCTCTAACTGCTTTTAAGAATGCAGAAATTCAGGTGTTGTAATGTTGGGTCTGTATCCTCATAGAGGATTTGGTGTGTTACCCTCCATGTGATGGGTAAATTCCAGATATATCAGAGAACAGTGTGAAATGTCCTTTGGAAGGCAACTGTATAGTATCCTACCCCCCAAAAAACTATTGTTTTCCCTTACCTCTCTCCATAAGTCTTGCTGAATTATAAGGACCTACAAATTTTCTTTTTATTAGAGCTTTGGCTGATCTTACTAAATATCCGAAATTGTGTTCGAGTTTTTAAGGAACTTGAGTGATTTTTGGCAATGCATTTCCTGCATTTATTGGGATGCTTTTGGGATGGGGGGAATTAAAGATGTGATTTTATATTTTTGTCNTTTTTTTGTTTTTTCCTCTGACCCTCCTATAGAGAGAAACCACAATAATTGAAGTGGCCTCTGATTCTGCAGCCCTTTCACTGGGTGTGTTGGATATGTTGCTTTAGTATGTTTGAGTAATTTTTACGACACTTCTCACGGCCAAATCTTGTTCTCTGTAAGGTCAGTAGGAAATGTTCCCCTTATTTCTTTGGGGGCAGATCTTGCTACTGTGCATTTCTAACTTCAAAGACAGCAATAAACCTCTGGTCCCCGTCGCTGGAGCAAAACCCACTTGGGGTGAAAGGTCAGAAAGAAGTGGCAATACTAAGAAATGTCTCTGAATGTCAGAATCAATTAAAATATTACTTTATTTAAATTACTGATTTTATGGCATTATTCTAATTCACGGAGCCTTTAAAGCCATGAATTCTCTTCAGAAATATCAGCACTAGAAAGCATTGGGTGCCTGAAAGCTGTGGGTTTAGGGGGTTTTATTACTGGCTTTTTTAGGAGATGAGTCTGTCTAGTTTATGAAAGCAAAGATGTAAGACATGAAAGACAGATTCAAGACCCTTTCCTTGCTGCTTTTTAATCTGCTGTAATTACTGTACATCCTTAACCCTGTAAGTAAAAACAAGTTGGAAACTCAGCTATCCCCTAAAATAAGGGGAAAAAAACCCCAAAAAACAACAACTTTGATGCACTGGGTTTCAGCAAGAGACACTTCTGGCATCACCTGCAGCGTGGGGCTAACCTGGGGGTCAGGGGAACTTGAACTGCAGTGTTAGGGCTGTAGTGAAGCCTGTGAAGCTTTTCCTGTGAGCTGGTGCTCCCCGTGCTGCTGGTGCTGCTGAGTTTTCCAAGCATCTCCTTTCTGGTGTGTTTGGCACAGAAGAGAAGAGGGATACTCATCACCTACTGGATTTGCCTTGTCTGGGCAGAAGGAGGTTTTACCGTCCTGTTTCACACCACTGACAACTTTTCCTGAGCTGTTGTGATGGAAGTAGTGCCATTTAAAGAGAGAGTTGTTTAGGCGTGCCAGGTTTATCTTACAATAGGAGTTGCTGGTGTCTAACGCTGTAGCCTGTTTTTATCACACTTGATAAAACTTGATGCAACATTTCACATTTTATTTGATCCAGAAAATACATTTTTGGTGTCACTTAGTGTTCAAGTCATCTTTCTCTAAGTAACTGTCTGCTCTCAGCCTCATTTTTCTGATTGTGGTGCTCCATACTGCTTTAAAATACAATCTAGTCTTTGTAGGAATAGCTCTTTTACAGAATCCATTTACTAAACACAGCCTTGGTTCAAAAAGGTACTTGAGAAACTTGGGTGGAAGTTGACCTAGAGGACAGACAAATTGTCTTTTTAAGAATTTCCTCTAGTATTGCTATTTGGGTTTACTTAAAACATAAATTAGACAAGGAGACCAATAAAAAAATCAAAATTTTCTGAAATAGGAGCTTTGGTTTTTGAGCATTACAAACCCAAGGAGGCATTTACACTTTGGATTTTACAGTTGTGGTAATGCACAGGGCGACTCAATCAGAACCTGCAGTTGGTATCATGGGGTTGTTTTTTTAAGCCAGAGGAATCATTATGACATTTATTTTAACCTTCAATATAATAGTCTGTAGTTCTCTCATAAGCTTGCTTTGTATGGAGTCCAGGACATTTGGAATTTTAAATCTTATTTTCCTCTCTACTGTTGCCTGTGTGAACCAGACAAACGCAGCAGACAAATGCTTTCCCTGGCAGGGCAGGCTGAGGAGCAGGAAAGTGGCAGTGAACTTCAAAAGAAACCAAACATCAACCCCTAAAACACACAATGTTTGGAAGCCCGACCTCTGCTAACCTGACCCTCTGTTTTGGGGCATTTTGTTTGTTTTGGATGCCAAGGGGTGGCTGTGGGTCTGCAGTGACCCTGAGCGAGCACCAAACCCCACCACTGAAAACTCCTCAGGGATTAAGTCTTGGTTATTGGAACATCTTGATTTTTTTTGTTTGTCTCACTTTTTGACACTTCTGGATGTGCTTAAAGCACATTACATTGATAACTGTGAGAACTGGGAAGTGCACTGACAGCCAGCATCACTCATGCAGTGTCACAGACCTGTGCAGAAAGTCTAGACAGAAATGCAAAATGCCCCATTCTAGAAAATAAAAAGTGGGAAAATATAGAAAATGCCTTCTATGCTTTTTTTTTTTTCTTTCCATCTTTATTTCCCTTTGCTTCTGGAATTAGGAAATTTGGTTGGGACAACTATATTGTATTTGTAATGTTCTAACAGACCATTTACAGAATCAGAGAACGAATTAGATTGGAAAAGACCTCTGAGACCATCGAGTCCAACCTATGATCAATCACCACCTTGTCAAACTGACCCTGGTACTGACTGCCACATCCATTCTTTCCTTAAACCCCTCCAGGGATGGTGACTCTACCACCATTCATGCCCTTCCAGGGATTTCTCAGGAATAACCACGCTCCTGGGTGGACAAAGCATTTAGTTATTTTTGGAGAAATTTCTCCTTTCCAACTGCTGGAGCTGGAACAAAACACAGATCTTCTGCTTTTTGCTGTCTTTTTGCTCAGCAGGGTAGTGAAGGTTCAAGGAGAGGAAGATGAAGCAGCTCAGGTGTTGGGAGCCGGGGATGGAGATATTCAATGTGGTTCCAGCCATAGGGAAGGTTTGGATCTGAGCAGCAAATGCTGAACGGCAGTACCAGTCTGGTTACTCCTTCTGCCTCCCTTGTGTGAGGGTGTTTTATGCAACAGTTTGTTTAAATGAAAACAAGAGCAGCATTTTGTAAAGCTGGAGAAGGGGTAGTGCTGTGCATCAGGACATCAGACTAGAAATCTCGAAGCGTAGTTGGTAAAGGAAGTGCTGGGGGTGCAGGTCGCCTAATCTGCCAGAGATCTCAGGGAAATGCCAGTTGTGCTTGGGTTTGTGTTTGTGTGTTTATTCCCTGCATTGTCAGATGCCTCTGAGGCTGTAGGAGTGGGGCTGCTGCAGGAGCTTCAGAGAGGTATGAAAAACATTCCTTCTAAAAATACTGGGAAGCTCCCTCCACCCCCATTGTTTATTGGAAACTTTTCCCCCGTCTTAAGATATTTGATTATGGTGTAATGCAGCTAATTTAAGCATCTGTTTATCACTGCCTGGCTAGACTGAATGTGAAATTTCAATTGAATTACCTCCCAAGAGAGCTTTGAGCTCTGAGGGTAAAACAAATCATTTTCTCTCCGTTCCCCTGGGATTGTCAATAAAAAGAATTCATCTAAATAGTTTACATGCGTTTTGAAATGTTGCATCTACTAGACTTGGGTTTGTTGTTAGTGGAAAATTGCCAGTGTGAGTGGAATATTGGCTTTAACTCGACTCTGGCAGTGTTGTAGCATGGTGGTACACGGTCTGGAAAGGCTACAGCTGTGAAATCATTTGCATTTAATTCATATTTGATCAATAAATGTGCTTTATTTTAGAACAGAAGAGACCATATAAACCTAGTTTATTACAACCTCAGGCAGAAGACATCACCAGCCCAGTAGCTTAAAATCCTAGAATATCCTGCATTGGGAGGGATCATGGATCCTTGAGTCCAATTCCTGGTCCTACACAGCCCCAGGAATCCCACCCTGTGCCTGCGAGCATTGCCCCAACACTTCCTGAGCTCTGTCAGTGCTCTGACCACTGCCCTGGGGAGCCTCTTGGAGTGCCCAACCACCCTCAGGGGAAAGAATCTTTTACTTAATATCCAACCTGAATCTCCCCTGACACATCTCCATGCCATTCTCTCGGGTCCTAAGAGCTTCTCCAGGCTTTACAGTGTATCTGAAGTTACAGGGAAGTGAATTATTGCTGTGGGCTGCTGGTGGGACGTGGGAAGCCCCTCATCATCACCACAGCTTTGTCTGCTCCTGAATATTGGTGTGTGCACACGCTGTTAAACGTATTTTCACTTACACAAGAAACACTAGGTTTTCTTTTTCATTTGTCATCATGTCAACAAAGATCTGGAAGAGGGCAGAGTACAGGTTTTTCTTGCTCTGCAAAAAGAGTACTCACATCTTCTCTGTCATTTTGGTAGTGTGAAGAGAGGAGATTTTCCTTCTCATTTGCCTTACTGGGCTGCCATCCACGTGCAGAAGACCTGCAGGTCTGGTCTGTAGGTGCTTCTACCCTGCACTGGGCTGCTCTGCTTAGGGCAGGTGCTGCCTTCCCTCCAGCTGGGATGTGTGGACGTGTCCGTGAGCTGCAGGCAGCAATCCGTGTGCTGGTGATGCCCCAGTGCCTCCTCACTGCTCTCCCTGGAGGACAAACAAGTTCCCCTCAGCTGACTGGGCAGGAGCCTTAAACTCTCAACCAATAAATCTGTGGGCTACATTTCCAGATGTGATGGAGGACACAAAGAAAATTGTCCTTTCAGGGAATATCCACGCCTGCCTTTGTGCCCTTCACATGAATCTCACCAGTGGAGCTTACTTGGAGCTGCAGTGTCCAGGTTGAGGGTAATTACATACGAGGAAAAAAAAAATTTACTGTGAGAGTGGCAAGGCCCTGGCAACAGGTTGTCCAGAGAAGCTGTGGCTGCCCCATCCCTGGAAATATCCAAGGCCTGGTTGAATGGGGCTCTGAACAACCTGGGATAGTGGAAGGGGTTCCTACCCATGGAACAGGGTTGGAACTGGATGATCTTTAAGGTCCCTTCCAATTTAAAGTATTCTGCAATTCTCTGAGTTACATTCAAGCAGGAAAACTGCAATCCAGGAGTCAAACTGAAAGGTGGGCTGGCACTGTGAGTGTTTGTACCTCACACCAGCACGTGGGTAACCTGCACAGTGAGCAGACTGAAGGGAAGTGGATGGCAGAATTTGTTTTCCTAGCTCTCTACTGTTGCAAACAATTCAGGTGAGAGTTAGAAGGTGGTCCAGCTGGCAGTAGAAAGATGCTTCATCTTTGCATCAGGTTGTCTTTTCTGACGCAGATAGTTTAAAATTTGCTCTTGTACAGATATTTAGGCAGTGAAAAAAACTTCTTTAAGGATCTTATAGTAGTGATAGCAGTGAGGAACTTGGAGATGTATGTGTGGAGTGAATGCCTGTTGATTCCTTCGGAGTGGAAACGAGCTCAGACCTGCAGGAGCCAGCCCAGGTGAGCAGCTAAACCATGTAATCACCCTGTCACTCTTTCAGACTCCTGTCCTTGTTCTGTTTTTATTGATGATAGAAAACATCTCTGTATGTTAATTGAGATAATTTAGGATCACACAGCAGTTGGAATGACAGTCAAAAATCACAGTCCAAAAACTGCACAAACAGATGAAAGCTTTAAGAAATTTTAGGGTTCACTTGTTCAGGAGTTTGGTGTTTCTGTGGTCATTCTTATAGTTGGTCATGTTTAATGGCAAGGCCCAAGGAACTTAAATGCCACATATGTAGGCAGCACATTTTCTGACAGCTATAATCAGCAGTAGTTCCTGCAATCATCACAGGGAGGGTTTGAAGAGAGACGCACAATATTGCTTGTTTGCTTGTCAATATTTTCCTTAGTATAGGGGGCTGGCTGTTTAAAGACCTTGCTTGCAGAAGCAATAAAACTTACTCACAGATGGCAGCAGCATGGGAATGATTAAAGTTTTAACTTACAGCAGCATTCATTGTAAAAAGCAAAGGCATAGTTGTGGTAAAGATAATTCTGGATTTTTATTCCAAAACAGTAGTAGACAGAAGTCTGTAGGTAAGTTGAAGCTTTGGCCTGTGTTGTGAGATGCTAATAGTCCATATTTCCTTTCTGGCTCTAAATATGGAACTATTTTGACAGTTTAAGTATACTGTAAAGCGATTAATCCTGACAGGGTTGATAGTAACTTAAGAAAAACATTTTTAAACCCCAAAACTGCAGTTTATCTTAATGAGTAGCTTACACTGTCAACAGCAAAGCCCTGTTACTGTGTGTAATAGGGTTTAGAGACTATCACGATGAGAAAGGACAGGTCTTGTAATTTGAAAATACCTGACTAGAAGTAGAGATAGTCCCTTCCACTGAGCCTCCAGCCCAAGGTGCTTCACCTGTGCCTCCCTCACCTTGCTTCTAAACAATGTTAAGAACAAATTTGTTTTGGAGATCCTTGAGCTAAAATGATCATCTTTTAGAAGAGGTGTGCAAAGATACCAGCTGCTTAAGATAAAATAGATGCCAGACTTCGTGTAATGTTAAAAGTGAGCACCTACAGGAGAACAATCTTGGAGCGTTTCCAGATACAAATAAGTCCTGTGCCACAAAAAGTCAGAAGTCTCCCTTGAATGAAGATCATTAGCCTCAGGGTGTGTGTTGGTCACTCTTTAAAATTCTTATAAAAACAAAGAAATTAATTATCCAGTATAAAAACGGGACATACGTCTCCTGGCAAACATTCAATTAACTTTTTAGTGCTTGCTACTTAATGTTGTGTTTGACCACTCGAGCATTGAGAACGACTTTCCTTTGAGAGGGAGCTGGGGTGGAACGTGGCATTGGGCTGGAGCTCTGCTCTGCTGGCCAGTCAGGGCTGGTCATCAACATTTTTCCCATGATCATTGAGTGTGGAGCTAGTTATATTTTACTTATGCATATGAGATGTAATTTGCTTTGGGACAGGGTTGTTTTGGGGTTGTTTTTTTTTTGCAGGCTGGATGATGTTTTATTGAGAATATAATTTAGCTGGTTTTGCAATCATAGACTGGTTCGCAGTAGTTGAGCATGAACTACCAATTAAAAGCAACTGTATAATACTTGTAATTCCCATGACTAATGGGCTGAAAATATGGAGCTCTTTGACCTGGATCCAGTCCAAGCCAAAGATGAATTATGCCACATAGATCACATTTGCTACTGTTAAAATATCCAACAGTGCAAGTGTAAACCCCAAACTTTTAGAAATATTGACTTCTGAAGGAAGAGCTGACATGATGACAAATTTATTTTAAGAATAATGCATGAGAAGGACTTCAATAACTGTGTTTTTGTAGAACTTTTACCTATTTCTTTGTATACTGATATAATTTACAATCCCCTTTCATCATTAATCTCTTGCTGCTTTACTAGCAAGTGATTATGTACTGAAACAATTGGAAGGAAAAGATTCTCTGGGATTTTTATTGTGCGTGTGATATCCTTTAGATTGGCAGTAAAAATCACACCGCTTTTTTCAAGGGCACCCAGTGTGTAAAGATTCTCAAATTGATCTTTGATTGTCGTGCATGAATTTCTTTCTTTTTCTCAAAAGGATCACTAACATTGTGAAATTTGGGATTAAACTAAATAGCTGAGTTTTGTTGTTCTTGCAGCAGAACAAAATTAAATATCTGTGGGTTAAACTTAGTTGATTGAGCTGCTAAATGATGTATAAATATGCAGGGGCCAAAGCTGATGTGAAGGAAAGTGCTCTGCATGTCGAACGAGGGAGTGATTGTGTGGCAGGGCAGTAGGAGTTCTCTTGGAAACAGGGGAAATTATCAGAGTACCAGGACAGAATGCAAAGGTCGATCTGCTGAATACAAATAAAGTATTGAGCACCAGGTTCTGCCTCATGGAGCTGGCGCTTTTGGAACCGCTGTGATAAATGCACTGATAAATTCAAGGGAATGAGTGCTATTGCAAAAGCCTGATGAAGGCTAGAAAGTGTCCAGCTAGTAGGAATTGCACTGCTTGGTCAGGCACAATGAAATTAAATAGAATTTGCTTTAGTGAAATTGCATCAAGGATGATTAAAGGTGCTGCTGGAAGAAGGTGGCGATCACCTTCCACTGAAGCCACTTCAGTGACTCCGTCGTTTACTCCTTACGTGTTTTGGCTTTTTCTCGTATTTGCTCATTTCCTCTGACTTCAAGGCTCTTCTCCCCCTCCTGGTCTTTTCCACCTCTGTGTTGTGCCCCTGCTCCGAGCCTGAGAGCAACACCAGGCTGCTTCAGAGAGCAGAGAGCTTGTCAGCACCATTCCTTGGGTCCATGAGTTTGCCCAAATACACCAAATCCTTCGCCTCCCCCTTACCCATACACAGCATTCTTCATTCCCCTGCTCTTTGATAATGACGTTTTGAGTCAAGATTTGGTCTTTTAGCTTCAGAAAGCTGATCCATGTTCCTTCCTCAGCTGGGTGAAATGGAGCCATGCAGGTGGGAGTTGCTCCCTGCTCAGCCACAGCTCCACTGTTTGGATCTGCAGTTGGGATTCCTCTCTGTATCTCATTTTCCAGCTAAGTTTCCAAGCACTCTCTGATCCTGAGCTGCTAAAACCACCCCGGTGTGGTGTCACAGGAGTGTCACCTCAAGGACTAAACTGCTTGTTGGATGTTTACTTGATGTAAAAGCCTGCAGAAGAGTCTGAGTCAAACTCCCCTTGGTTTTGCTTTGATATGTTTTACACTTTGCATTAGTGTTTAGAGGCCTTTGGCCTCATGGGTGTTTAAAAATGAATTGTAAGAGAATTAACAACTTTCCAGTTGTTTTACTTTCCTAAAAAACAACAGCAGAGCAGTGCCCGGGGCTGCAAGCAGCACTGAGGCCTCGCTGTGCCCTGCTGTGTTTGCAGGGGAGTGAGATACCAAATGTGAAGTTTGAGTGACTTGAACTGGATTTTTCCCCAGATGGGCTGATGGTGGAACCAGTCTTTTATGGTAAAATAAAACATGGTTATAGAAATACACACACACATCTATAAAATCACATGTAACATCCCTGTGTTACCAAGATGGGACCATCTTATGACTGTTTTGTTTCCTTTTGACATTTAAATGATCCTCTGGCAGTGGGACCAGAGTTCTGTACTCCAAATAAAAAGAGACATCATCAAATTCATATAAGGGCACCTCAGCACTGTAAGTGAAGCCTGTTTCCTCAGTGTATATATTTTCTTGAAATACTTGTCATTTCACCTCTTCTTCTGCTGGTTAGTGCTGGACTAAGGAGTGTAAGGAATATTTTTCATGATTGCAGTTGTTGGAGCAGTGCATGTGCAGAGCTGTGTTCAGTCATTTATTCCCTCTTCATTTCTGTAGCAATTGTAGCATGAACTAACTGTTTTCTCAGCTTGAGATGTGTTGGAATTGCATTTGGGAAGTGTTTATTTTACAGAAGAAGCTTTTTGAAGGGGCGACCTAAGCTTGGACATGATGTCCTCTGCTCTGCTCCCGTCAAAAGGCACAGGGAAGACTTTTCAGAGGAGAAAAGGTTGGACAATAAATTGATGCACCTCCCTTGTCCATGTGTGAAGATCCAGGTGTAAAGTTAATGCTGCCACTAATGAAATCATCTTTCTCTCCATGCTGGCACCTGCCTTGAATTGCCCAGACAATAGCAGTGGTAGCCAGCTGGAGTCACGTGTCTCAGAGGTGTGGGAAGAGAGAGGGAAAGGTGTTTCAGCAAAGAAATCAGCACTCCATTGGGTTTAAACCATTTCTCTTTGCTTATCCTAGTAATGAAAGCCACCAAAATGCCACCTTCTCTCTGCCATTGACTCCTTTCCAAAGGATTTGCTGTTCACCTGTATGAAGGGACTTTAAATACATCACAGAGCTTGAAACTTGCACCAAAATTATTATTATTAATAGTAATAATAATAATAATAGAGCTGCAGTTTCCTGCAGATTGAAATTGGTGCAGTAAATTTGACACCACATTTAGCTTCTGAGGAGATAATGCACCCCACTGTGTGGGTATTTTTCATGGCATGTCAATAAAATAGAAACTAATATTCTGTACTGGCATTTCAGAAGATGTTTCTTCAGAGGGTGAAGCTTTCAGTGAGGATTTGAAGACTGTTACTGTAAATGTGGCCATTCTGTGGATTTTTTCATTACAGGCAACTGACTTTACTATAGACAAAATGTTAACAGTTAAATATGTTGGTTTAGAGTTATAGGTGGTAGAGTTTTAGACTATAAATAGATGATTTGCATGGCAAAAAAGAAATAGCACTTGAAAGAGTTAATTATCTCCATATTTTCATAACTTCATTAGTTCCCTAACTTCATGCTCCAGCAGTGTTTGCTGGGTGCTTTGTGCACACAAAGGGGCAGTTTTTGCCCTGAAAGCCTCAGTCTTGGGGCATCTGATGTTGGATTTGATAATGCAGGAAGCAGTAAACAATGACCAGTTCTGAACAGTTTTAAATGTAACAGCTGGTTAAAAATTTTTAGTCTGTTCTTGAACAGAAGATGAAGTTCTCGGTTACACTAATACTTTCCTTGAAACAGCTTTTGGTTTCTGTAGAAAGCTGCCTTTTTGTGGTAGACCAGAAAACTTTTTTTTCCCCTTATAGGGAAGAGTTTTTGCATAAAACCATTTTCTGACCAGCTTTAAAATGCAGAGATAGCAAAGACCACTTAGAGGGGTTTTTTTTCTCATCACTCCTAAGGAAACTAAATACTAAACTATCACCATTATGTGAAGTTTATTGAAAGCTAGGAAAGGTCCTTGCTGTTTTATCCTGTCTCCATACGCCAGAAGAAGAAGAAAATGAAATAAAACATATATATGCCAGAGTATTTTTGCCTCCAAGGTTGCTAGTGAGAGCTTTAGCTGCTTCAGTGCTTTCCTGCCTTCTCTGAAGCTGTGCTTGTTGGTACCACTTGCAGCAGCAACCTAAAATGTTTAAAAATGTGGGGCAAGAGGAGGGGAAGCAAGAGAAAATTACATTGGCTTTTCCAGGAAATTGTGAGTTTTGCCAAACATTGATAACAGCAAAAGCTTTTCACAGGAGAAACCAGTTTCCCTTTGGAAACGCTGCTGTGATATTGCTGGGTTGACTCCTGTGGCTTCTCTTCCCCACCTGGGTTCTCTGCATGGACTTCATTCCTTTCCACTTACCTGACCTTAAAGAGCACAATAATTGGTGTTTTCTTAGAGGCTTTAATAATTTATTTTTTTTATTATTGCCTGTTTTTTTCCTTTTGGCTGTCATCTGGTCAGAGCCTCTAGCCCAAACAAGCAAAATCCAAGTTATAATAAATGAATTAACTGGGTTGATGTTCTGTGATATTGGCAGCTGCTGTAGCAATGGGCTGCCACAGTCTCCAATGGCTCTGGTGTGTGGCTGGTCTCCACATCAGCCAGGCTGGACCTTCATTCTGCCTGGGAATGGAGATGGGAAAAATATCTTAGCTACACATACACCATAAAATCGGGTTTTCATGGTACTTTGAGTGGTGAGAGGTATGTGTCCGTGTGTTTGGGTTTATTTTCAGTAGCAGTACAAAGCATCCATCAATTCCCAGCAGTCTGGAGCGGGGGATAGCTCCAAATGAAGTACTTTTTTCTTACATTATCCCTGTGCTTGTCTGGCTTGTGCCAAAGCAATGTAGCTCTGTCACTGTGGTGGAGGAACCCTGTTTTGTGACGTATTTTTAAGACAGCAAGACTTCATTTGAAGGGCAGAAGGAGAACAAGTGAAATTCACTTCCTTATTATTAACCTCAAAGTCTCCTCTCCGTGAGCATTTTGATGACATGGGATGGTTTCTTCTCTCTGGGTCTAAAAAGTGGCTTTTCCCAATTTTTAGCCAGTTTTTCACTAATTCTAAGCTATGTATTTACAGGCTGCTCATTGTGCCTATTTCCCTCCTCACTGAGCATGGTTTTGGAGTGCTCAGCACACCACGATTTTCCCCATCTGTGTTTATTTCAGTGTGTGAGGACATTCAGACTGAGACTGTGTCTCCATTCTAATCTCATGTTGTCCATTCAAATAAATTATGGCTGAAGAGCTGATCAGTAGGAGGTCAGTCTCTTCCTGAGACAGGAGGAAATCCAATGGAAAAATTGATTTTTAACATGGTACAGTAGAAATACAGAAGCAGAAGAGGCAGGAAGTCAGGCTTGGGTTTTTGATAGCTCTTTTAATTTGGCTCCATAGCTGATAAAATGTCCACAAACTAAATTGTGTGCTTTGGTTGTTGCGTGAATATGGATTTTGGTGCACCATACTCTGGAAATCTGGTTTTGGTTGTGGTAGAGCCATGCATATAACACAAAACATTGGGAATGGATGGATGGGGATATGGTACCAGCACAGGAAACTTCACGTTGAAGTTGTACTCAAAAACCCAGAACAACATAATTTTTGCTACAAGGTGTATTTCCAGGCTTTCATATGGTTCCTTGGCTATAATCTCATGAATTTTTAGCATTTAATATGGAGGCAGACTTAAGCTCTGACTTTTATATCTAAATATTTTTTAAAAAATCAAATCAGAATTGAGGGGTTTGGTTCAGGACCCACTTTAAACATGTGTGGGAATATTTATACTGGCTAACACAGATACTGAAGTCGTTTGGCAAGTTGTTACAAATTGGAAGGAAAGATCCCTGTAAGTCCATTGAACAGACAGGCAAATACCTCAAGGAAAATGATTCAAAATGCTGGATATCTAACCTGGATGCCAAAAGAAAATTATATAAATACCTTGGGTTCTCCCCTCTTTTCTTCTTCACCTTGTCCTTCCAACAGGCATTTATACTAATCCATTAGTTAAAAAAAGAAGGCTTTTTCCTACTTAGTTTTGCAGATGGTTTTGGCCTTAAACACAGCACAATCTACAGAAATGCAATTATTTAAGTTTTTGTTTTTAATGTGGCTCATCATCGCTAAATTGAAGAACCCAGGATTAAAAAAAAGCACTTAATGTGAATTAAATGGTGGTGGTGGCCAGCGAGTGTTTGTCTTACAGCAATAGTATCACAGGTTCATTTCCTTTGTATATCTTACTTCGCTTTTGCAAACTAGGATGGGGTTTTCCCAGCTTTTTCTGTGTACTTTTTCAGGGCCTTTTGTTTCCAGAGATGTAAATTGAAAGAGATGCCATTTCCACGCAAAGAGACGAAATGTTTATTTTAAGAACACACAAGGACTCTGTTACGATATAACTTGTTGAATCCTTGATGCCAGACTGGCTTTCCTTGGAAGATGAATGGGAATTTGAAGAGGACCCTGTCGAAGGAATTGGGCTTTGCAGTTACTCCTTTTAGCCAGAGCTTTGCTTCACGCTCCTCTGTTCTGTCTTTTAAGCATGAAGGAGCAACATGTAAGAAAGCAAAAAGCTGGGATATTTTCCTGGTTTATGTACCATTTTCAAGCCTTCCCCTGTGCCTCCTCCCCAAAACAAGGGAGCAAAACCCTCCATACAGGCAGAGGGGGAAGCAGAATGAGCAAAGTTCAGATGAATTTTCCTTAGAGTTTAGGGTTTTTTTTTTCCTGTGACAACGTTGTAGGTAATTTCCAGCTGGAGCAGCCTGCAGGGAATTGTGCTGAGCTCCCTGTGGGCTCATGGTTGGGGATGGGGATAGGATTGGGGATGGGGATGGGATGCTGGGACTCACGGGGTCGGGCTGCAGGTCCCTGGCTTGGCTTTCGGTCCCCAGGCACAGCAGAAATCGGCTCAGTTGTGCTCTCAGCTTGTGTAGAAGAGGGAACTGGTTGTTTAAAACAGGTTGCCATGATTTTGCTGTGCCTTCTTTCTCTGCCAACATTTTCCAGAAGCAAGGAGAGAGAGAATATCCTCCTGCCACCTTTCTGAGGGCATTTTTAAACCTGCATGTCAGCGTGAATCGGAAGAGCAATAAAACAAGGGGAAGGAGCAGTGCAGGGTTCAGCTGAGCTACAGCAGCGGCTTCTGAGGGTGCTTAACCTTGCATATTTTATTTTCCTTGGGTCTAACTGGAGCATCTGTAACTGCAGTCAGGGTGCTCTTAATAAAATTAAAAGTGGGAATTAAATATGGTAGCGCAGGGTGATCGGGCAAAGCTGAGAGTTTCTCATGCAACTTTGCTTCCCTCGGATCTTTTATTCAGCGTTCGGAGATGGCAGATCTGCCATCCTTTCCCCGGCGTATTTTTTAATGCCGGTATGCTTCTTGCACTCTGCTTCCCCGTTTGGATTTCTATACTGCTGAAATGTTATGTGTACGGGCAAGGGTTCATAAATATATATGTTCCCTGACGGTTTCAGTTCCTGTGTGTGTTAATGAATATATATCCCTCGATGGAGTTTCAGTTCTGCGGCAGACGCGATGGATTTCTCCCTCTTTATCAGTGGCACCATTAGTAGAGATAGAAATGGAAACTTTTTCAACTAAAACCAGCTGGGATATCATTGATAGAGATACAGTCTAACCCAGGAAAGTGGGGTGTAAGTAGTAATTGGAGCCGTAATGCAGTTGAAATGATGCTTTTCTTGCTGTTTGTTTTTAGGATATTTCATGACCTGTTCATTCATTCATTCTCTGTTTTCCCTTAAAAATATAAATTTCTCGAAGATGACGATAAAAAGGGATTTAGGTTGCTGAAACAACAGATATAAATATAAGAAATGTGATTTTGTTCTTTTAAAAATATTTTAAAATATATTACAGGTGTGTAAAAGAAGTAATATGACACTAAGAAATTTTCAAATCCATGACATCTTTTTCCTTTAGCGTGCTATACTTAACTTTGCTGTTTAAAAGAACGGAACAAGACTTCATAGGTTTGTGTTTAAAAAAAAAACAACAAACAAACCGAACCAAAAAACCCCAGCCTTCCCAAGACACTGGATTTACATTTAAAAAAGAAAGCAGGTTACAAAGACCCTGCCTTTAGCTGTGCAGAAATGAGCATTTGATGATGGGTTTCAAAGGAAGCAGATTAAGTGATTCACAAGTGCAGTGGCGTTTGGCACGTGTGGGGATTCGAGCAGTAAGTCAGAAAAGCACAGATTAAATACTGTCAGGGACCTGGCTTTGTTGCATCTGTTTTCATGATGAAGATCTAATTTTGAATTATTTTGACAAACTAGAAATGCAGTTTACAGCAGCAAATTTTTTTTTCCACTAAATTTGGAGTCCCAGGCAGACAATTAGTCTTGCCTTGACTGTCTCCCTTTCAGTACTTATTCTCCACAAATAAGTTCAGGAGTCAGATCTGGAGACTGATTGACTTCGCTTTCAAATACACATTTTAAAGACAAAACCTAAACTGTATTAAATATTTACATGTCATCGGTGACTGTAATTACCACAGTGGTTACATTCTGTCTGGGAGAGGGGAGGGTGGTGGTCATGCAACAACCATCAAGAGGCAGCTGATATTTAGGGGACAATTTCTATCATAGTGTGATCACCGTGGGAATATGACTCTGAAGCAAGGAAATTCTTTTTCCAGTCAGATGCATTTTATTAGAAGATTCAGTCCTCGATCCTGCCTTGCAGTCCTCCTTTCTCACTTGGCTGCTTTGTTGTTACTGGTTTTCACCACAGGTTATCACAGATATGGTCCAGATTTTCCCACTTTCTACCCTCTGTGATTCTTTCCATTCCCTCCTTCATCCCGAGTAATTCTTCTCTCCATACACCCGTCATTTTTGTGCTGTGTGCAGGAAGGTGATATTGAAACAATATTATAGCAGCCCCTAGAAAATGTGGAGTCTGCGTGTATTGGTTACATGGGATTAGTGATTGCAGAGATGGAGACACATAAAAATAGTTGTTGTACATCTCTGGCCACTTGACCTCGCTGCCGATCAGTCTCCCATTGGATTTGTAGTATTTAAAAGTGCTGGAAAAAAATTCAGAAAGTTGCGTTTTAATTACCCATTATACTGGAAACAGGAAAATTTCTTACCTTTCTCACTTGATTTTTGAATTATCTTCTGCAGTTCTTCCCCTCTAACACAACAAAATCATGTTCATTCCTAGAGCAGTGTTTAGGCTTAATACATGTTCTGACAGGACACTATTTGGAAGGGGTATGAAGCACCAAATTTGAGCTTGTGTAGTTCATGATGTATCAAACAATGCTGATACATAAAAAAACCTGTTTTCCTTTAAATGAAGATTTTAAAAATGCAAAAAATGTTTTTGTCTGTTAAAAGTTTGACAGTGACATTTGGCTGTGAACAGCTAGGAGAGATTTGAGATTGTCTAAATCTTTATTTGTTAAAGCTGAAGTACAATCTTTATTTCTAACACACACACAGCATCTCAGTTATGCTCCAGCTTTTCATTTCACCCCAAAAAAAATGCATTCATCTCACATCAGGCCAAGAGGACTGTTACACAGGTTGTTTTATGTGCACATTTCCCGACGTAAATCATGCTCACAGTATCTTGGTTTTATTCTGAGGGAACCCCGAAAGTCACACCTGAGGAGGTTTCATGTAGAAACAGTAGAGCCACCCCTATGAAAAGTAACAGGTAGATGATTCGTTGTCCTTTGCCTAAACTCTGTCCTCCTGCACCATGGCACCAAGAACTTTCTCTTTTACACCCCAGTGCTGTGAAAATGGCAGTGACAAATGTAACTTTCAAGCAGAGTAAGAAAACTTGTTTATTTATGCCTTATTTGCACTTCCTTCGCTCCTCCATAGATGCATCAAGCCCTAGGGCAGTTATGTTAAGGGTGAAAAACAGGTTGGAAATCCTGTTAGGATTCCACATGAGGGTCTCTGAGCACTCCCCAGCAGCAAAAAAAAAAAAAAGAAAAAGAAAAAGAAACATTTCAGCCCATCCCTTGGGATTGTGGAGGCTCCTTGTGGAGAGAGACTTGGACCGTGAGCGGCTGTTCCACCTACTCTGAAGTGAAGTAGGAAGAGATTTTTTTGGCCATAGCAAATGCAGGACCATGAGACAGATAATTGGCATTTGAAAGTATTGCCAGGATCACATAAAATGGTGCTTTATTTGCTCATCGTTCAGAAGAGTTATTTAATTTATTTTTTTTGGTGGTAACAGTTAGAATGAATGTGCCAGTGTTACAAAAAGCATAATAACATATTGTTTTTATGCAGAAAAAAGATCCAGAGGAAATGATGGTTTGATTTTGTGCATATTTTGTGCAGTAAACATTTTTGGCATTCCTTTTTTTTTTTTTTTTCCTGTCTTTCTTTAATACTTTATTTTTCCTGCTTGGTTTAATGCAGCATAACCTCCTCTAAATTTAGTGGGAAGTGTAAATGTATGTAATGCTTTTTCTGTGGTTAGAAAATACATGTAGCATTAAGTTATTAAAGCTTGACTTTAAACTATGTCTTGGGCTAATGATTTTACAGTATAATTGCTTTAGTTAATTTGAAAGCAGGTATACATACAGCTTATTCCATTTTGGCACTATAAAGTTTGCCATTGGTATTATACCTCATTTTTTATATGATTTACATAATTTGTGAAACAGATTTAATACTTTGTGTGTGAGCTAATTAGTTTCTGCTTTAGAGCCTTATTGTATGTTCATTGGGTTCTGAACACCTTTTACAGTACCACAGAAGGTCATTGTTGGATCTAAATTCTTTGTAGAGCAATCAATCCCCTTTTAATAAAATAAGTTGCATAATTTTTAGTGTAATTAAATTGGGTTCTGCGGAATTGTTTTCAGCTGTAAATTTGCTGAATTGGAAGAAATACATGGTGATGTGTTAATTACTGAGTTGTTCTCTTTCCCTTGTTATGGTGTAGTTTGAGATTACTGGACTTCACATGGGCGTAATTTCACTTTTTTATATTTACCTCTGAGGCGCTCAGGGTAAGGGGTGTCCAGCTTTTCCTGGTAGAAGAGAAAAAAAAAGGAAAGGAACGTTTCTCATAGAATTTCAAAAACTTCCTGCCTAACTTTCAAAAGATTCCATGTGATTATATCCCTGACATTTACTACCAACTGCCAGATGACAGCAAACACGAGCACTTGGCACGCACTGAGCTCTTCAGCAGGTGACAATGACCAGGTTGGGTGGGTGAACCGAATGTCCCTTTTCCAGGGAAATGGAGCCCCTCCGTGCACAATAAGCATCCTAAAGTCACGTCACACGCCAGCCCAAGGAAGTTCTTTTCCTCTGGAATGTGATTTTTACATGAGGGCACACGCTGGCTGTTTTCCTCTCCAAGGAATTGTTTTCTTGGCTGCCGCCATCCCGTGTTTAACAGCACTGTGCAGCTTTAACGGCTCCGGGCTTATTAGGAGTCTAAACAGTCTCCTGTATCCTTTGTGTCAAAATGAGTGAAGGCTTTGGAAATCATTCTGGGATTCACTGAGCAGGAAAAGGAGTTGCTCGAGAGAGTCAGACCCTGCAGAAAAGGCTGGCTTCCCAAGTTAAAAATGGACAGCAGCAATTCCCTTCTGAAAGTTTTCTGCACCCATTCCCAGTGCTAACTCAGACTTTTAACTTCATAAAATAATTTCTGTAAACAGTTATTTCTAATTTGGGTTTTATTTGTCTCTTTCTACCTAACTTTTTTCCCTGTGTAGCTCTCACATGCATGCTTGTGCTTTTTAATTTGGTAAAGTAGTTGAATTTAGTACAGAGATAAATTAAAGTTAATGAGACAGAACCAGAACACGGCACAGGTATTTACCTTCCCTGTGTTTGTGTGCTGTAAGGAACTGGTTCTGGGATTTTTGTACTTCGTGTATAACCCTGATCTGCTAAACATGTTTTGTGGGAGAAGCAAATATCACCAGTTGCCTTCATGCTTTTGGCTGAGGTGCAGCTGATTTCATTTAACAGTGCAAATCTCTTATGCAGAACCACCATCGAGGGGTTCTGATTATTTATTTATAAGAACTTCTAACCAAGGCAGTGTTTTTCTGATGTGTTTACATGTATATATGACTACAAAAAACATAGAACAGGAAAAACTGACTTTTTATTGTTGTATTTGCAGCCATTCTCGCTCAGGGTAGAGCTGTTAGACCTTTGCAGTACAATTACACCAGTGGAAGCCTTTAAGGCATTTATTTCTGAGTGGGAATACTGTTTCTCCTACTTTAAACAATTAGATGAAGTGTAATCTCACTTTCTTCCTGTGGAGTGCCACACTTTTATTGCTATCATTTATCAGTAGCGAGATGCAAATAAGAAGTAAGCTTAGGAGCCTGGCTCAAATAAAACCAGATTGTATTGATTCTTGTGTGGCACAGAATGAAATGGAAAATCATCTGACAACCAATCTGTGGTCATCAAAGCAATTTTTAAAGAATAAAAGCTGAATAAGTACAGTATAAATTCCTTATCTTGTTTACGTGATGTACCTGTGCAGTTTGAAAGTCAGAAACCTGATAAAAATTGCGGCTAATTGCGTGAGATAGTGCCGGTTATTTTCATTAGGGGTCTGAAAAGTGAGGTGTGGCTTGGGCTAAAAGCAGCTTCAGAGCACACAGAAACTTTGGAAATCACAGAGTCATAGTGCTGAGTTGGAAGGGACCCACAAGAAACATAGAGTTCAACTCCTGGCCCTGTACAGGACAGCCCCAACAATCACACCGTGTGTCTGACGGTTCATTGATGGACACCTAAAGATGGAGGAGGGAAAAAAACCCAAACAAACCCCCGAAACTTTCACATCACTGACAGCAAATGAAAGAGACTGAAAAACTGAGGTTTTGTCCATGTAGCAAGTTAATGATTTTCTTTTTAAAAAAAAAGTTTCCCCATCCCCCTGCACTGCTCAGGAGACAAGACGGCTGCTGATTTCTTAAAGCCTTAAAGTTAGCTGACCTCCTCGCTGAACTCGACTTTAATGTAAACATTTTCTTGAGATGGTTCGTAGCAGGGCCAGCAAATCTGGAGAATATTAGTGGCGCTGTGTTTGCGGGAAGCAGGAATCCCTTGGTAATTCTCAGGAGCTCTTTTCCAGGCCAAGGCAGCCTGAGACACAGTTGTGTTTTCAGTTTTGCAGGGTTCGTTGGTAATGCCCTGTGTATCTTTCTAAAATGTAATTAGTAAAACACATAATTAGTTTTTGCTTTGAAGTCGAGTTTCTCTTCCTTGCTTTTTCACTCCGTTAAAACTCTCTATCTTCCCCCACCAAAGGTAAATAATTTGATAGCCCAGTATTGGCGTTGATTTTGTTGTCGGCATTTCGCCGTTGGTTTATGAATCTAAATAGAAGAGAGAAATTAGAGCAGGGCTTCCTCCAGATCGCCTCTTTGCAGGAATATTAAGTTCCTTTAAATGCTCCACGCTTAAGTGAAACACACGGCTGCCGTTTCAACCCCAGGATTTTGAACAAAACTTTTCTTCTTATTTGGGTGCTTGCATTGCTTCTGTACAGTAGGAGTTGGTTACAAAGTGTGTCATCATGTGGATTGTTTTGCAGGTTAGAAATATTGCAGCTGAATTTCTACATTTTCCTTACCTGTGTGCCTTCTTTTTAGATACATTGCATTTATCATAAGCTTGATCAGCTGCTGAAATAAGACATAATACTTAGCACTACTTGATTTTCAGCTTCAAAGCACTTTTCACGCATTAACTGATCTCCCCAGTGTCCCAGTCTGCCCAGTACTCACTGCTGTACAGCACCATGCCCGGGGTGGGTGCACTGGTGGGCAGCAGCCTGATGGACATCAGTCAGCAGTGCTTATTATCCCCTAGCACATGTTATATTTCACTAACTATAAAAATCTTATTTTTATCTGCAGAAAAAAAAACGTGTTTGCCCATAAGAAACCTGTGCCTGATATGGGCAGTCCTTGCTGTCACCGCATGTTGTGTGTTAATCTGCTAATTGGGCTCAGTCTGTTTTCCCAACAGGTAAAAAACTTGAGAGAGTAGAGACTGATGAAAGGAAACTCTGTGTGTCATTGATTTTTTTGTTGTTGTTGTTTTGGTTAAAAAAAATACATCAAAGTTGCCTTTTCATTTTGGAAAGAAACTTTACAGTTCTGCTATTAAAGTGTCTTGAAATTCAGCTTTCACTTTCAGCACAGGGCACAGAGATGCAAAACTCCCTTCAGATCTCTCTTTTAAATTATTGAGAAAACTTGCAGAAAGGAAAGGGGAAGAGGGAGAAAGTCAAAGACTGACATTTTCTGCTTTTACTTTTTTTATTTTAATTTAGAGAAGTATGTAAAAATTCCCATGAGCATCACAAAAACCGGTGCTTTTGCAGAGGTAGAGTAGAACTCTGCCAAAATGTTGCCAATATTGGCTGGTTTTCTGGGACGAGCTGCATCAATTAATTGTTCTTTCACTCTTCTACCCTCACTTTCTGTAGTCATGGACTGTGTCCCACATTTTCTGGAGCAAGCATTCTCTTTATTTAACTTTTTTGGAGGTTGTAGGTGCATTGAGCACACTGGACACTGGTTGGAGCACGTGAGAATTCCTGAAATATAAATAATAGTAAAGGCTTTATATTATTACATAATAATTTGATTGGCATTTCTCTACGTTTTTTTTTTTCCAGGTTTTGATCACAGATATGTTTAATTGGTGTTAAAATTGGCTGTTGTGTGTGTTGGTTGTCGTGGCTTGTTTAATACCTCCTGTTTACAGTTGTCCTAGTTTTACCATCTTGAAAGATGGTTTCTATTTAGTTCCCTTAACGTTTGCCACAGTTTGTTTTAAAACCCACAAATTTAGCTGAAGTGTTTGTTTTTTTACTTAAGAATGTTAACTTTAGAAATAAAAGATTTCCTGTTTATCAGCAAAAGTGTTTCTTCCCACTTGCTGGCATGATTTCGAAGATGGATTTCTTTATTTCCTTCTCTTACACCGCATTTCTTTCTTGTGCTAAACATAATAAACCCTGAGCTATGATAAAGCTTATTTAACCCAAGTATACCTGCCTCACCTCAAATAAATACAAAATAAATTGGGCAAAAGAAAGAGATAATATTTTTGAATCAGGACACAAACATCACTCTCTGTAAGATATTCATTGTACTGCAGTAAATGGGGAAAATATATTGAATTTATGCACACATGATTGACTTTTCATACAGTGAACCCAGGTTAAACATCTTGAATGTGGAATATGAATAGAGCTAACATTTTCATATGAAGCAATAATGAAAATTAACAGAGCTCCATTTCAACTGATAGCAAAGAACATTTGATACTCCAAGGCATAAAATGTGTTTAGTACTTGGGTTTTGTTAGGCTTGACAGAAGCCAGGAAAGGGGACGGTACAACTGCAGCATAAAGACTGCATCTGCAGCTGATGACAGGCCAAGGATGGAGCTGGGGGAGAACAATAACACCACCCACCCGTCCCTCATTCCTGACAGTAAGAGGAGAAGGCATTCATGGCTGTGTGTCGTCAATGGGATCGTCTCTGGCAGCATCCATCCTTGGGACCTGGGTTTTGTTCCCTGGCGCCAGGCTGCAGGCACAGGAGGGAAAAAAAACCCTCTTTCTTGTGGATTTTACAGGAACAATGCATTTGCTTTTGTATTTTTTACCTTGTTTTGTTGTGTAATAGCCCTGGATGGAATGGGGTTTATTCCAGGTAACAGGAAGGACATCCTGGTGCTTTCCTGGTTTAGGGAAGTGCAGGGCTTGCAGACCAGCTGCAGCTGAAGTGGAGGTTGAGGCATTATTTGCTGTGGGTTCCTAACCCTGGTGGTCTGTCCTTCTCCCTCACATCAGCATCTTCTAGTTGAGCTGCTCCAACACAGGATAACAAGCCTGCACTTTGAGGACTCTTTTTCCTGCAGAGATTTCAATCCTTATTAAGAGTTTCTTGTGGAGTCTGTGCATGTGACTGTTTGATAGGCAGAAAAATCAGAAGTCAAAATGCCCAGGTCAGGCAAAAACTGCTGGAAACTTTCTTTTTGTTCCCTTCCCTCCCATCCCTTTCACCTCTAGCAGAAGCTCAAGTTGCTTTTCTCTTGCAGCCTTATAAATGCACTTGTTTCCTTTGTTGTAACCCTATAAATGCTCTTGTTCAACATGGGCCGTGTTTGAAGAGTTGACCTTTTATTTGGTTTTAGTGCTTTAAATTGAAAGTTTAAAGGAAAATCATTTTAAGGAAAAATGTGGCCTGACATCTGAGCCTCTCCAGCTCCTGTGTACACACAAGGAAACTTTCCTGAAGAGTCACACGAGGGAGAAATTCCTCTGGTCAGTGAATACAAGGCCCATTGCCCTGGAGGAAAGCTTGGCTTCCAGTCAATTAAAATAAGTTCTTAATTGGTCCTGTACTAACCCAAAATGGGAGCTTTTTGCTTTCTTTCAGGGAGATTGAGACAAAAATAAGTGAACAGGGACACCTGTCAGCTTCCAGGCTCTGGGTGTTTTCTGACTCTGTCTGCTGAGAGGGCATCATGATGCTTATGGTTTAACCATTCATAAAGATGATTTACACCAGCAGCTTAAATATATAGAACTTCCCAGTGAAACCATAACTAAATCTCTACCTAAATTCCTAGGACTGATCTAGAATATCTTGGAACTGTGAATTTTAAATACAAAGGTTGTATTTAAAACATTAAAAAAAACTCTACTCAGCATCCGGGAGAGTTTAGAGCCACTGAAGGGGCAGCTGCTTCTGCACTAGCCTAGAAATGACCTGTTTTCCTGTTCTTCATCAGCTTCAGCCACTGTAAGTTGAAGGTCTTGGAACAGTTAGCTTTGTAGTGACTGTTTTCTGTTGTGTGGAACCTGTTAAATGAATTTTAAACAGGTTTCTCTGCACATCTTGCAAGTTTACTATTGTGAATAGACTCTTACTTCAAGAGCTCCTTGAATTCGTGTCAAGCCTTCAGCTGATCCAGCAAACAGGCTTCTTGTATCATTTAATCTCAGTTTGTTCACCTGTGAAATGGGTGTTTTAACAGCTTATGTGATGTAATACTTTAAAAATGTACTCACTACACCAGTATATCCTGCAAATTAATAGAATATTGTGTAGAGAGAATTTGCTGTTGGGTGGTAGGACAATGGTATACACTAAATTTACTGAACACTGATGGTGTAGAAGGGACAGTACAGTTGTGTTCTTAAGTATTGTGTGAGAATAAACCTTTTTAATCCACCATGAAGGACAATGTACCTCATTTAAAAAGTCCTTTGAGATCCTGCACAGACTGCTGGAGCTGTGCTTTCCTTGCTGTGCCAACTCCTCACCTCAGGAGGAAGACAAAGAACAGTTTGCAGTTAATGGACTGGGATTCGGGAGATGGGGTCACACTTGCTTTGTGACCTTAGGTAGGTCAGTTCCTCCATAAATCAGTATTATTACTGTAATATTTCCTGTCCTTCAGCTTAGGTATGTCTTCCATATTTGATTTGTAAACTGTTCTGACTGAGGGCTTTTCAGGTTAAGTCTGGACAGCATCTACCACAACGGAGTTCTGTTGTTAGCTGGGGTTTCCAAGATGCCTCTTTAATAAAAGCCATCATAAATTCAGTGCTACTACCATGTTGCATCCTTCTTTTAAACATTGACACATATGAGGTTGCACTTGTTAAACTCAGAAATGTCCAGGTGAGGCTGGACATAGAATCCTCACATGTCATTTGCATGACTGTTACCATCACAATTTATTTTTTCAACTGCACCATATCATTAATATTTGACTTATCCTAACTCTGCAAGCAGGAAATGATGGTGCATGAAATTCTGCACTCAGAGCAGTGATTTATTGGAGCTTGATTTGGCAAATCTGGATCTACAAAACTACAGTATATTGGGTTTGCTTGGTATTTATATCCTAATATCTACTTTACTCCTTGGTGTAGTTTTGTGAGTATTTGTCCAAATACGAGATTTCTGTCTCCTTGAATTTTAATATTATAATATTAATATTATAAAAACTTCCAATATTATACTTTGCATGTACATTTACATTATACTTTACAGTCCAAAGGAGCATTTTAGAAGAACAGTAAAAATTTAATCAGTGTATGTCATGTGAAGGAACTATGATTGGTTCTTCTGTTCTGGCAGGACATACAGCACCAGCAGATTAGCAGTTGAGCCATCCATCCACTGCCAAAGCTCCTCCAATCTTTCAAGAGTTAACAGACATCCCTGTCACTGTCTTGGGATAGTTTTGCTTTCAATTTGTTGAATATTTAGAATAAATATATATAGAGAGAGAATTAATTTTAGCTGCACACCAGCAGATTGTCTCTGCTGTGCATGGCCAGAGTTGTGCCTTGCATCAGAGCTTGCATGGGTGGGAAAGGGGTTTACTGCTTTAACAAAGTCCCAGAGTAGGAATTTGAGATCATTTCTGCAGAGTCCAGGTGTGTTCACTTGTGCTCGATAAGGAGTGAGGCAAAGATCCCAAAGCCTTGACTTTTTAAAGTAAGAAATCTTGTTCATTTATGGAAGTGAGGCCAGTTAATTTACCTGTGTCCCTGGTCCAGCACAGCTTCAGCCAAGTCTAGGTTGGATGAGGCTCTGAGCAGGCTGGTCTAGTGGAACGTGTCCCTGCCCATGGCAGGGGTTGGAATGAGATGATCTTTAATGTCCCTTCCAGCCCAAACCATTCTAGGATTCTTGGATGATGGTGCCTCTCTGTTTCACATTGCTTTAACAGTTATGTAAATTTTCACATTATTTTATACTTTTTTGAATAACGTGAGTGGATTCAGTGACACTATACCTAGTTTTTACCAAAAATCTCCAGAACACCATTAAGAGAGGGTGCTCAGGTGTTTTTATCTCTGCTTCATCACCAGTGGGGCAGCAAAACTGCAGTTCCTTCTACTTTTCTTCTGCCTTCCAATGATTTCAGCAGGAGTGAGCAATGTGGCCTAAACTTTTTTTTTTCCCTAAAGGCTGTGACAGGCCAGGCCTGATAAATTTTAGCATGATAGAGAGGGAAAGCTATAACCTGCTGACACTGGGGGATATAATTAAAATGTGTAGGCACCCTGAATTACAGCTGTTGCGAGTGTTCCAGCTATCTTAATAATTGAAGACCTTTTAATAATTTTATATGTTCTTTACTAGCTTGGCCTTGAGCTTAGGCAGGACTTCAGTTTCAAGATAATTTTCTTGTCTTCAAAAGTTAAATTGCTTTCTTTAATATAAAGCATACAATAAGGAGTGCAATTGAAGAGCTGCATGCAGACTGAACCTGCTCTTTCAGCATGAGACTCCGCTTGTTCCAAGCAGATCCCGAGGAACAAACACTCTTTTATTATTAGATGATAAATCCCTGATGCCGTATCACTGTTTTGGCTTTCAACCTTATTGAACTTTCAAGAGAAATGCCTCTGTTTATAACATGAACTGCCCAGTAGCATCCAAGTATCTGTCACTGCACTGTGGACTTGAATTTTTATTTGGTGGACTCTACTGTGCCGTGTTGTTCATAGTGTGTCTGGTGCTACACAGCTGAAATCCGGCACGTACCCTGATGAAAAGCTGCAGAATGAGATGTGGGGGTTACTATTTTTGGTACAGAATTCTAATTGCAAGTTAGAGCTTTTAATAATTTTTAATTAAAGGAGTTGACAAATTAAGGTTGTTTTTATCTGAGTAAAAAATAAAAAATAATATTTCTGCTGAAAATTGTTGGGATACTTAGCCTTAATTTACTGAAGTTTGTTGGGCTTTTTTCTAAAATATCACGAAATAGGCTTAAAAGAAGGCTGGAGGGGGACTTTTCACAGGGGCATGGAATGATAGAACATGGGGAAATGGCCATAAGCTGCAGGAGGGTAGATTTAGATTGGATATGAGGAAGAAATGCTTTACTGTGAGGGTGGTCAGGCCCTGGCACAGGTTGCCCAGGGAGGTTGTTGATCTCATCATTCCTGGAAGTATTCAAGGCCAGGCTGGATGGGGCTTTGAGCAGTCTGATCTAGTGGAAGTTGTCCCTGGCCATGGCAGGAGATTGCAAGTGGATGATGTTTGAGGTGACTTTAAAGATCCTGTAAAGTTCTGCTGAAAATATCTGTGCCGAAGGCAAAACTTCCCTGTGCTTTAGAAAATATTATTTATTACCACATAGAAACCTCTCAATAAAAAGTGACATCTCTAGCATCTGACTTTGAATGGAAAAGCAATTTGCATTTCTAAATGCGTATTTGGCAAATTATATTTCTGTGTTTGACTTGGAATTCACCATTCTCAAGTAGCTCCTCCAGCCTCTAAAAGTGGGGAAACTGAGGCAAGGGTCTGAATTAATTTTGCAGATAACTTAGTTCAGAGGTAGCTGTAGTGGATCAAAGATAAAAGCTGAAATTCACTGTCTCCTGCATCGGTGTTTCAGGCAGGGTTCTTGAGTTTTTTGCTTCCAAAATTTCCTTTGGGATACCCAGCCTGTTGCTTCAGCAGGAATGTGCTTTTGACACAGCAGTGGGACATTCTGCCAAGAAATATTTTTTAAATATTGATATTTTAGCCCACAGCACTGCATTTGTTTAATATTTGGTAAGATCTCAGCTGCAACATTCAACTGGTAAAAATTTTCCTTCTCATGGGATCTTTCTCATGAGTTCTGGGACATGGTCAAGATCTGATGTTTTATAATGCCAAGATGTGTTGTTAAAAGGCTTTATAAACCATCAGGCTCTAAGTGGTGCTTTCTCCTGCAGAGTATCAAATTGATAGTCAGCCATAATTTGGTTTTTAAGTTTGCCTGTTGAACGAGTCCCAATTTGTATAGATAATATTGTGTGTTCAAGTGACTGCTCTGCTTTTGTACGTTCCCTTCCATTAAGAAGATGAGACCTCGGATAACTGGGAGTTTCAGATAATGTGGAATCAAATACGTTAGCAAGTTGTACTGTAACAAATCAGCACAATGACTATTTTATGTTTGAAGTGGAGATTGTGTTTGGAGTGCCTGTAAATGCCTTGTTGGAAAAATCAATTCTGAGCATCTCCTTTCTCCACATTTTGATTAATTTTACCTCAAATGTATTTTGACACTGAAGTTTCACTCAGTCCACATGCAGGGTTTAACTCTCCTGGCTTTTTTTGAGCTTATACCATGGTGGCTGAAAACAACATGTGATTTTGGGGGGCACATTATCTAGTGCTTAATTACTTTATAGAATCACATAGTTGCTAAGGTTGGAAAAGACCTTTAAGATCATCACATCCCACTGTTATTTGAGTGGTAAAACAGCCTAGGAAAAGCATGCACAGGAGGCAGCTGAAGAAGAAATTAAGCATCAAATGACACTTGCTTTCTCAAGTCATCTCACTAGACCTCAGACTTCATATTTTTGGGAGACTTGCACCATGTAGAGTAGTGCTGGTAGGATTGACAGAGCTTGTTTTATTTGGAGCAGACAAATGGATAAGGCTTCTTGGTACACTCAGAGAGCTCAAGGCACTTGGGGAAAATATCAGTAATCCCCATTTGATAGAGGGTGGGAGTCAGGCATGGAATGGTATCTTGTCAAGCACTGCCAAGCTGGTCACTGGCAAAGCAGGGCCTTCAAATCTGCTTGAAATAGGAAAGCTGATGAGACAGAGAGATATGGGAGGGCTCCTCCAACCCACCGAGTCAAGGAGAGGGTTTAAAGAGAGATGTAACACATTCCTTAGTTTGATTTATTTTTCTTTGCTAAGGAGAGAGTCTGCAGTACTCAACATTAGATAGTCTTTGCCCTGGGTGCACCAAGCCTTTGCATTTTCTGAGGGGATATATTGGTAGTATTGTGAAAATGTGACTGTGACCTATTTAGACGGGTTAGAGTGGGGTGCAAATCTCTGCACTAGGAAGAAGTATCATTTTCCAGCTGGGCAGAAAATCACATTTATTCTGTAATAGAACACAAGAGCTCATTGAACACCGGAGTGGAGTGGCTGAGCCGTCAGCGCTCCACCGGGGGAATGAAGTCTCCGCTTAAATATTCCATCAGATAGCAGAAATCCTGGGAGTCAGGAGAACAGAATTACTGGGTGACCAAAAAGTTGTTCTTTCTCGCGGGAGAGGCTGTTCATCTGCAGTACAGGATTGTTTTTAGAGCAGCTGCAAGACGCTTTCTGTATGAGTCCTCCTTGCTGGTTGCAACTTGCCTTGCAACTTGCAAGTCGTCAAGGGCTGAAAATGAAAAGGAAATTATTATACATAAGCATTACCCCAGCCTGACGAGGAGGTGACGTGCAGTGATCCGTGCACATTTAAATGAATCTCTCTTGGAAACAGGAACTTTTGAATCAAAGGCTTCACTTTCTCAGAAAATCAACCATTTGACCTAAAAGCTCAGAAGTTGTAGGGGACTACCCAAAATTATCAAGGCTGGAACAATCCAATATTTGTGTTGTGAATGTTGCAGCCAGGATCAGACAGTTTGTAAGAGGAGGTAGGATTTCCTCTTAGACAAATTATTGTGGTCAGGAAAAAAGCAGTGGTACATGAGCCTCTGTCCTGGCAAATAGTTTGTGCATCCAAAACTGTGTCTGTTTTTTCCATCCCTCCTCATGAGTCTAAGAGGAAATTGCTTCCCCTTATAAACCTAGAATTTGCTGCCTTTCTTCAAGAAATACTTAAACACAATGGATTTTTTAAATTTATTTAAAGAAGCTTCACAAACTCGCACTGTAATAAAAATATTAACATGCAAGACAGTGAGTTTGGGCAGTGTCACATCATTAGGTTTGTGCAGGTGCTCTGAAGTGTTTCCCAGTTATTAAATAATTCCACAATGAGAGATGGGCAAATCTTATCTCTGCCTCGTGCCGGCGTCACAGCAGCGAACTTGTCGAATTCCCCTAAGTTATGGAAATACCTGGTGTAGAACCTAAACTCTGTATTACAAGTTTTGACACAACTCCTTTGCAACCATTGGGGAATGTATATTATTTTCTGTCCTTCAAAGCTGCTTTTCTGTCGAGATAACATTGGCAGGATAGCTCCGAAGATAGGCGCTCACTCAGCGGAGGAACATTGCTGTATTACTCACAAAGATAAGGAGGTATTAAGAACTTCCTTGGAGTTCTTACCAAAAATCAATTCTATCTTTTATAGTTCTCCAGAGATAATTCGTCCCTCTCCCCATCCTAATCCGCGCTGAGCGGGGATCGAGGCGAGGAGAAGGATGTGGTGCAAACACCAAAGGTTAAAATCTCGCAGTCCCTTTTGTGATGTATTTTGAAATTAAAAATTGCACCTTTTCTGGATGGGCATCAGCCATTAAGTGATGGTCATTCCCAAATCAGCCATAAGTGCATTACAAGGAAGTAAATTACTCTTTCTGCCAGGAGAAACCCAACGGTGTCAGTGGCAGGAGGAGCATCCCTCTCCTAAGGAGAGATTCAGGATCATAATGCAGATGAACAAGGTGTCTTCCCTAATCCAGGCAGCAAGAGACACAGACTCTTTTCTCATCTAACCATATTAAAAACATCTGATTAGCCACATTACACCTTCTCTAAAGTAAAAGGCGAGCTGGTAGGTTCAGAATTCGGTTTCCAAATTCATCCTAGACTTTGAATTTTCATCCCTACCATCAGTATTTTGTGTGAAATTACAATAGTTTGTCATTTCTGAGCTCTGCTGGTTTTTTCCTCTGTACATGAGACCTGTGGTGTAGTGGAAGGTGTCCCTGCCCGTGGCAGAGCAATTTGAACAAGACAATCTTCAAGCTCCCTTCCAACCCAAACCAATCTATGATTCAGTGATTTTGGTTGTCTATGCAAATTCTTGCCTATCTGTGGATGAAGAGCCTGTAAAAATATGTGGCCGTGCCCTGAGCAAGTTGTCCTCCAATATCTGGTCTTGGTAATAGAAAATTCCCCAAACAGTGGCTTGGCAAAAGTATTATTCCTGAGTGAGAATGAAAGACTTTTATTCTGAATTGGACATCTTCTGTCCCTAAATGCCTGCTATTCTTGAGCAGTCAGAGAGCTTGTTAATCATATTGCTTATGATAAATGATATTTTTGGCCACTCTGTCATTCAGCATGTCTGGTGTATGTCAAAGGTAATATTCTCTCGTGGTGCTGTAGCATATTGAAAATGGAAATAATATCTTTAGAGTTTCTCAGGTATCCTGACTAAAATTGTAACTTGTCTTTTCTCCTCCCAGTTCCTTTGGGAACTGGGAAAAGCATCCTTCAGATGCTTTTTACCATCGCTGACTTTTTTTTTTCCCCTTTTTAATTTGCAGAAGGCACAGATGCAAGTCTTGACAACACACCCTTCTTACTTAGAGGATTAAGACAGTGTCCTTGTTTTTGCTTTTCATGGTTATATTTCTTTCTCCCTGTAAGGCACCTAGGTTTTTTTACCAGCTTTCTGTTCAGATAAGTAAAATCTTAGATTTTAGTAGGAAATCTTAGTAAATCTTAAATTTTTATAGGAAACCTTTACTAGCCAGATATTTATCCTGTGGTAGCTGGTTGTGGCAAAAGGAAGCAAGTTGTCACCGTGTTAAAATTGCTAATGCTTCATTTTTCTTGTTACTTCATCCCACAGTTCTGGAGGTCATTTTTATTGAACTTACTGAATTCCTGGGTGTACACAGAGCACCCCACCTTTTGGATATATTTCTCTAGCACAGAAATGATGGAGGAGGGGGAGGAGCTCCAAAATACAAGAACAATCTGATGTCTGCCAGAGTTTTATTTAGAGCTTGAAACAAATTCAGATCTGTTTCTGGATTTGAAATTCCTTATTAAAGGCTCTTCAGCTCCCTGCAGAAGTAGTGGTGGCAGGTCTTTTTTTGTACATTTCAGTGATATTTCATATTTGAGAGAGATTTCTCGGCATTATCTGAAGTTCTGCTGTCCTCCTTGCCACTGGCAGCGGTGACAGTTCACGGTGGGAGGGAGAGAGCAAAGGGTTTGCCATTTCCCACTTGATTAGGGAATAATATGGTGTAAAAATAATCATTTTGTCATGGAATATTCTGAGTTGGAAGGGACCCATAATGATTGTCAAAGTCCAACTCCTGATGAGAGACAAAGAAAAAATTTAGAAGGTGAATTGAGGAGTGATCTCTGCTGAGTCAGAGATGCCATTCAAGAGAAATAAATATATCTTCTGCTTCATCTAGAAAAAGAATCCTCTGCCATACTGCAAAGTCAGAGACCTGAGTAAGTCTTCTGCTTTTTAATAACTGCTGAGCTATGTCACATCTGAGCTGCTTTTTATCTGGGAGTATCTTCAGGCATTTTTTTTAGTTTTCTGGATGTGCACAAGAAATGAAGCCCCAGTAGCTACAGTGACAGGTGTGAGATGGAAGAACTCAGGAGTGAAGAGATTCTGCCTAAGCAAGACCCTGAGAACCAAAACTTGCAGCATTTAGCATCATGTGGTGGAAAAAAACAAACCAGCAAACAATTGCTGCCCATTTACTTTCTGGCTTGTCCCACAGCCCCTTGCATCATGTGTCCACAACGTACCTGCTTGTCTCATCTTCCTTATTTTGGTCTGGAAATATTTTTTTAGTGTAACTCCTCTTTACCTCCTCTTCCTCTTCTTACTGCTTCTTATAGTTCCATGTTTTGTGAGCTTTTTGAGGGTTTTGTCCTTTACCTTTTGCTTCAGTCTGGCCTTTGGCCATCATTCTCCTTCATGAAAATATCCTGAGTGACACGAAAAGCAAATGTGTTCTTCCCTCTTCTAGTTTTTATTTTCCTGCTAAATGCTAGACAAAGAGAAAGCTCAGAGTGAGGGAGAGGAACATGCAGAAAAATTCTGTAATACAGAAAACCTGCGATTTTCTGGGTTTTGGAAGGAGCAGTTAATGAATTGTAAAATCACAGAATCCTGGAATGGTTTGGGTTGGAAGGGATCTTAAAGATCATCTAGTTCCAACCGCCTGCCACAGGCAGGGACACCTGCAATGAAGAGGTGGAAAAAAGAAAAATACAAGGATGGAAGAAAACAAAATCAGAACAAAAAGGAAAAAAAAGAAATGTGAAAGAAAAACTTCAGTGTTTTTCTATTCCTGATTTATCCAGGCAGCAGTGTGGGTGAAGTCCTTGCTGTACAACTACAATTCAGGTCCCTGTCCCATGAACTTACAGCTTGAATTGGGAAGTGGGAGAAATTAACAGGGAAAACCTCCCTCATTTCAATTTATTTCTCTGTAACGCATCCCAGAGCATATTCCATTTTGGGGAGAGGAGGGAAGGACAGATTGTTGTTGCTAATAGGATTTGGGTCAAACTGCTGCTCACTGTTTGGCACGTAACTAAATTAAGAGGATGGTGTTCTCAAAAATGACATGGCACAGCAGGATGATAATCCCCTCCCCACCCAATTCCGAGTCCCCTTCATCAGCAGAGATGTTTGGCTGAGCGTGTTCTGCAACAATTTATCCATTAAAACTCGAGCTTCCCCAGCACTGGCTTTAATCCTGGCTTGGAAGGAGCTCCATTGCCACGGCTGAGCGCGCTTCGTTCTGCCTCAATCCCAAGAATACCAACAGTTTGTGCTCACTCCTGAAGATAAATCTCCCCTCCAAAACTCACAAAGACAGAGGTGGCAAAGGCCTGAGTTTATGGAACAGGGGGTTATAAAGAGTGGCAACAAGCAGCAGAGCAAATAAAGTTACAGATGGACTGCGTCAGCTGCAAATGCTTTTGCAACCTTTCACAAGAAAAGGAAGTTTTGTATCTGGAGATGAAGAATTTGTCTTCAGTCTGTGCCTTCTTTGGGGTCTTTGTGGATCATCAGCTGGTGTCCCCGGGAATTGCAGTTCCCTCCCAGCAGGGAGTCACCTGGTAGTGAACCAGCCTGAGGTCCCTGAGACGGGAAGGTTACATGGGAATCCGACAACTCTGAAATGAAGGGGTTTTATATTTTTTTTATGTCTGAGTGGAAAGTTAATGTTACGTAAAACTGCCTACTGAAGCCAATTCCTTCACTAAATTTGTTTTCGTTGGATTTTTTTCATTCCTTCCCTGTGTCCAAGAAAAATATTACTTAGCTAAAAGGCATTAATTCAGTTTAAATCAGAGTATCAAGCCCTCTGACTATAGTACTGATGTGTGCACAAGTTTCTTGTTTAAATTAAGCCTGCTGGTTACTGGCTTGTTTGTTTCTCCACTGTCCCTGCTTTCCTTATATTCAGGATGCTTATCTCATAAACTGCTAGAAAAATAATGTCCATGTACGATTTTTTAAATAATTCAGATGGAAAAGCAAAATCCTACAGAATTTCTGTAATCAAGTATGTACCCAATCCAGCTCGTGCGGAAACTTGATCAAAATAGATCCTTAACTCCTGGTTAAGCCTAATTAGGATACAGAGTTCAATACAAAGCCACTTCTCATTTTCCTTTGCAATCAGCACATCATTTTTGTTTTGTTAAAGGACACAAGTTGCATCCCTTAGATAAACAGCTCGGGGAAAGCTCTGCAAAACAATTAGTGCATCTTTCACATGGTCTAAACTTGATTGAATAATTACTCAAATAATGGTCAGTAATGGAATACATAGGGTTATCTCCTGGCTAATCCTCAGGTAATGGAGTTGGTGTATCTCTGATTTTTCTCTTAGCTGTTCCCAGTGAACAGGAGACTGAGACAAAAGTGATTATGGGAAGTGGAGGGAGTCACTGGAGGCCAGCAAGGAAAAGGAGGCCTTATCTTAAGCAATTAATCAAGAAAACTCCTATTGTGAGACAATTATTCAAAGCTAATTCTAAAATAGCTTTAGAGCCTGAGGTCCTGAAGGTTTTTTAGTGTGTTTTTTTCTGTTTTGTTTTTGTTTTGTTTTAAGAATTTTGCCAAGGTCATTGGGAGCACAGGGGCAGGCCTTGCATCCAAATAAAGTCTGCAGCATAAAGAGGGACTTGAATCTAAATTGCAGCATCACACAATGTGGGCCTTGAGGTCCTTGTCACAGTTGTGAGTTTTTATTTTTAAAAATGAGTTGGAATGTTTCTAAACAGAAACAATACTCTAAAACTTGCTTAATGCTTCCACAAAAGTCATAGAAAATGATTTGGGTTGAAAAGGATCCTGCAGCTCATCTTGTGCCACTCCCCTGCCATGGGCAGGGACATCTTCCACTATCTCAGGTTGCTCCAAGCCTCATCCAGCCTGGCCTTGGACACTTCCAGGGATGGGGCATCAATTTCTCTGGGCAACGTGTGCCACAGCCACCCCAGGCTCACAGTAAACACTTTCTACCCAATACCCAATTCAAACCTACTCTCTGTCAGTTTGAAGCCTTTCCCCCTTGTTCTGTCACTACATGCTCCTGTAAAAGGGTTTTGGCTCTTACTGTGTGTCCTTTGCAAGTGACACCACGAGAGATGTATCACCATCATTTCACATCCATGCCCAGCTCTACTTTTGCAGGACTCTGCTATCTCTGAATCTTTTTTTTTTTTTCTCTAGTGTTTTTCGCTGATTTTTGCTTAGCTGATTTGTCCTACAAAGTCCTCCAGCAACCTCAGAAGTGCAGGATGGTTTCATGGCTGTGGCCTTGTAAAATCCCATGAGGTCTTTCCAGTTGTCTCCCCAGAAAGCTCTTGTACAGTGAGAGCATCTAACTGACTCCTGTGCTGTGTTTTCAGCCCCTGAGCTCCCTTGAAAGTGAGATTTATTTCAAGATGATTTATTTCAAGATGTTGCCGTGATCCATGAGGTCCTACGGAAAGAAGCAATAGATTTTAGCAGCTCTCCCTGAAAAATTACAAGGTCACCAGAAAAAAAAAAAAAAAAAAAAAAAAGGCAGGGGTTTTAAATTGGATGTGGTTTAAATTTTCCTACGGCCTCCTGAATCGGGCTCCTTTGCCGGAGTGGGAAGCTGCCCACAGAATTATTGCTCAGCGCGGTCTCCCCGTGCTCCGGGAGCACTTTGTTTCCCGGCGGTGCTGACAGCAGCGTTTTGAACCCTCGGTGGCGTCGGGCCGCCCGATCCGGTTTCAAATGGCTGTGGAGTGTCGCCGGGGAAGTGCTGCTGGGTAGGTGATCACACTGCCCTGATTAGTTTTCTCTCTGCCTATGGGCACCTTTTGTAGGGCAGGGTTACAGGGAGAGAGCCTGGACACACATGTGCTCCTGTACGGAATGAAGCAGAGGGGCTGCAAGACAAAGAGAGTCACTAATTGGATTTGTAGCTGTAAGAAAAAAACCTCTTTAAGTAAACATTTTCCTCTCTTTAAGTCTCCATGGCTTCTTTCGTGAAGACCGCTTGAAAGTATCTGTTTCGGGGGTGAACCCTTGGCAGCAAATTTAATTTTGAGGCTTGTCGAGCTTTATTAAAACCTTATCATCAGTCATTTCCTTCTCCGCTAGATCAAGAAGATTGTATTTGTTATGGGATTCGTATTGTGGTTCAGAATTCATCCCAGCAAAGGGTAGGGGGGGTGTTCAGAGATGTACCAGGACACGCCAGTGCCAGTTCAGAGCACTGAAGTCCCGGGATAAGTGTGGTCAGCACACCTTCCTGTAGGCTTTGGATGCTGTTTAGACAGAGCTGGAAGCTGTAACTGCAGTTGTGTTTCTGAGTTAGCAAGTGTGAATATAAACTCCTTGCTCTGCATGGCAGAAGCATTCATGATTGCTGCTGGTGTTAAAGAAATGGGTTCCCAACATCTGAAATATTCCCAACCCATTCCAAACAGCTGGAATACCTGGTAAACACTTCTGGATGTGGTGTGTATACATTTATTAAGGGAGAGGGTGAACATGTGCGTTTTTTTTTACTCTTAAGTAATTCCATTTACATAAGAGTTTTCCAGTCAATTGCAGAGCTTTTTTTTATTTATTTATTTTTAATTAAATTTCTGTGACTTTTCTTAATTTGTGCCACTATGGATCAATACCGCAGATCAGAATTTCACCTAACAGGGTAGACAGAGCTTTTCCAATTTATTCTAGAGCAAAGAGCTTGGTTGACTTTTTTAATGCCTCTCAATTCATCTATTGCAAATAAACTTCTCCCTATCCCAGTCTTTCTCTTTTTTAGAAAATATTTTTGAATTATTTAGAAAACAGTGAATTTCCCTTTCTTACCCAATGAAGACAAAAAAGATGGATGGAAGAGTCTCTTAAATACGTGTGCTCTGTTTGTTTTTCTTATAGTGCCAGAAGTAACCAAAGCACTTTGGAAAACACAGATACGGTTCTTGCCCTGAGCAGCTTATCATTGGGATTCAAACATGCCCTTGCAATTGCAAGTGATGCACAAGAGGAGGAGGAGAGGAAAGGCAATTAATGGCCAAATGAGTTGTTGAACTAAAAAGTTATTTGAAGGTGATTTAAACACTCAGAGCCTTTTTTACGACAGCAAAATTGCATCTTTGTCCTGCATAGCCAGAGTGATAATGGTGTTTAAGCTGAGTTGAGCCAAGACTTCCTTCTGGGAATGCGTTTTTGCAGAAGTTCCCTCATGTGAATAAAAATGTAAGAGATTAAGACCCAAAATAGCCCAGGTCTACTTTTAAGGGAGTAAAGTGAGCTAAAGGCAGACACAGGTAATTGTAGCTGATCACAGACCTTGTCTGCCAGAGGAGTTCTGTCTCCATGTGGATTTTGTGCCCCACCTGGCAGTGTCTGTGTTTATCTTGTGAATTTGGAGATAAGCTCATCATTTAATAGGAGACCACGGTCTTCATGTTGCCATTTCTTTCATGCCAAACATCTTCCCTGTGCTGATCAGAATTGCCACAATCTCCCCTCCCATCTCCTCTACCTTTGCCACAAAACCAGTAACGAGTTGGGTCACTCTGGGCTCAAGGACACCCGAGCTATTTTTAGCAGCAGTATAAATACAAATATGCTTGTTAGTACAATCCAAAATAGCCCATCGTGCCATCATCTCTGCCTCTTACTTGCTGTCTCTGGGACTCCTGAGGACAAGAAATGTGCCTCTTCAATTCTAACACCTGGGCCTTCGACCACATTTCTGCTCTCATAGGCGCATTACACAAAAAACCCCAAACTTTCTGGGGTTAAATTTCGAACTTCTGGGGAGAAAGAGTGGGATCTGAAGTAATATAGTGAAAGAAATATGTGATGTCTATGGGACTGTTACGCCTTCCAGTTTCTGGAGTTCTTTAGCTCAGTTGCAAAATAAGACTTTAAATAATCATAGTATTTTCTCACTGCCGAATCCAAGTACCAAAATATGCATGCAGGTTGCAAATCCATGAAAGACTAAAATTCTGCAATGCCATGTAAAAATTATTAATGTGGAAGAAGTACAGGTACTCCACTGCAATAAATACCTAGTCTGTTCCTTTGCCAGCAGGTATGAATAGTTGCTTCCTAAAATACTTGTAAAAGCCTAGGGATTTTCAACCTAGGATTTTATTGAAGGTAAAACAGTATATTTTCCTATACAAGACCATAGTATAGAAAAGGAAAAGCACTGTAAAAATCCTTCCAGATGTTTATATACGTTCAGTGTTTTTGTTTTTATTAAGATTTGTGATACTTGAAAAGCTGGTTTGGAAAGCTCAGCCAGGGAGATTAGATACAGAGGTGCAAAGTGAAAAGACTGATGGTCTGCTTTCCTTTTCTCAAGAAAAATGCATATAAACCCCTCATATTATATTTGAGAATTATTAGATGCAGATAATACGATGTGGATCTTGAGTCTTTAGATGGTGAGTTTGATCTTTACAAGAGGAGTGGTGCTGAATCTCAGCTGTAACAGAAGTTCTCATCCAGAAATACTCCTGGGAAGATTATTAAAATACCACAGGTACTGACATCAGCTACAAAGATCTGCTTGTGCATATTTCTTTAAAGGGGGGGAAAAAAACACCTTAACACACAGTATTACCATAGCTAGTCCCTATTATACTATTGTAATCATAGCTGAAGCAAGAACGGTGATTAACGATGGCAATTTATTGTATCTGACGAGGGGAGAAAATAGGAGATGTTGTCGTTATCATAAATCATATCATAAATAACCAAAGAGAAGCACTCAGAAAGCTTGTGTGGTGTCAGCAGCAAGCCCTTTCAGGCACGTTAGCCCAGGATGTAGCCATAGAAACCCCAAAGTCATATTGTTATCTTAGTCTTGCTGCAGTTATGTGATACAACAGTATTAACATATAGATTAGGCCATTTATAATACTAGGTGTCATTTCAGGTTGGCTTGCTTATATAGCATTTTAGTTTTTTTATTGTGCCGAATGTTAGGGAAACGCTGCATTTTTACAGGTCAGTATAAAGCCATTTATAATGTACCGGCTTCACACCTCTGTCAGTCTTGCTAATGTACTCTGTTATTGATTGGTTGTACTCCATGAATTGTCATTGCCTAATTACCTTGTCTCTGCTAATAATTTTATTTTTTAGAAGTCAAAATGTTGCTTTGAAGAGAAAAGCTCTGTGCCTGCACACATACTTTGGGACAAGTTCTCGGTTCTGTTAAGGATCATACACCCCAGAGGGAGTAAAAAGTGAAATAAAAAGCGTGGAGACGAAGCCAAATTTTGTTGTAGAGGTTTTCTGTCTCCGGCTCTATGTTTTGATCTAACTGCAGTGGTTTTCACATTACACTCTGCAGAGTTCAGGGGAGAGACTCAATCCCGAGTAATTCACAGCAACACCAAAGTGACTGAGCCAAGGCTGCCCTGCTGACAGGGAGCTGGCTGGATCTCACACATTTCTCATTCCTTCACTTCCTAAAGATGCTTCTGGGGTTGTTTCTACTCTCCAGACCCATTAGCCCAGCACTGCTGTGTGTTCCATGTATTTGTGCATGAGCTACAAAAAATGTTGAGCCACTGCTTCAAAGTCAAAGCAAAAATAAAATCTCCCTTGTTGTATTTAGACAGAAACATGTTTTTGCTTGCTGTAGCAGCAGAAATTCTGGGCTAATATTTTGTCAGGTCAGAGAGAGATTGTGGGTGTAGTAGATAACAATCTGCCAGCTCTGTTTTTTCTGTCTTCAGCGGGGAACTGGCTGTGTCATTTTAAGAATCCTGTGTAATTTGGCTTCATAAAATATCATATTTTAAAAAATATTAGAATGTGGGCAGCCGCTAGTAACTATTTAGAAGTGTTACTCTCATTACATCTGTTATCCTAAAGCAGCACTGGAAACTAAAATCTCACATTATATGCTAAGCTAAGATCTGATGCCCTGAGTGATGCTCCTCACAACTCTCTTCTTTTTTCTGACTTCCTTATGCTTGTGTGATCCTGAAGTGTGTTTTTTACTTTGCTAGCTGGGAATAAAAATGATTTATCTGTGGTTTGGTTTTGTTTTGCTTTCGCCCTCAGATATATTTCCATTTGAGTTATCTCAATAGGTCACTTCTAGCCCAAACTAGCAGATCATCTTTCTTATTTTAGCCTGGATTAGTTCCTCGTTCTCCTGCACAAGTGCTTGAACCAGGACAAAAGAAAGGATGGGACAGTTTCCATTTAAATGTAGAACTACAGGTTTAGGAGTTATGGTTTGTTTCTGGCAAACTATCGATGCCCTCTTCTCCTACTGGTGCTCAGTAGTTCATCTCCAGTGATTTCATAGCAAATGGAGAGGATGGAGAGGTAACTGAATCAACCCGGAAATTTTTGAGTACAGAGCCAGATTATTGCCATCATCCCTATTTCCAGATGCTTGAGTGTGTCATTAGGGATGGAGGGGTGTTTTGTTGACGGATTTTAGCTTTTTGGACAGGTTAATAAGGGCTTCTGGAGGGACTGATAAATGCATACTGCAAGTCTCAGTCCTGCTGAACACCTCGAAGTTCAGTGCTGGCTGATAGTAAGACTGAAGGCACCACCCAGGCATTTGGGCCAACATTTTCCAGTGTGATTAACAAGTTCAGATGTTTCACTTCAAGCACCTTTCACAACTTCCTTACAGTGTTTTAGTTATTTATGCAAAATCACTTGCCATACCTGATTACCTGATTTTTTTTTCTTTCCTTTTTTTTTTTTTTAAGTATTGGTGGGTTTTGCATTTGATAACATACCAAGAAGGCACTGCAATGAATTTGCTGACAATGTCAGTGGAAAAATCTGAGACATGTGGAATATGAGCTCCTTGGTGGTGCTCTCTTCCCATAGAAAGTATCAACTGGAAAATGTCAGGGTTTGGTAATTGGTTGGTTGGTCTCTATAAAGTAAGGGTGAAATCTGTTGTTTTATTGCATTTTTCTAGTAAATGCAAATTTTTTTACTGTTGCAGTAGTTTATTGTCTGTTTGGTAAACAGGTCACATCAGTGATCAGTTGTGTTCATACAGCAGAGAAATTATATATGCTATTATAAATATATATATGTAGCATATACACAAGTATCTTTATAAAATCCAGTATTCTAAGCCCCACATGTTTCACAGGTATCTCAGTGTGTTCATTTTGCATTAAGGTATCAGGATATTGGCCTGTAGCATATCAGGATTGAATTTTGTCCCTCTTCCATTAATTTCCTTTATGGACTACAAGCACACTTTCTGTTTGTTTTGGGAAAAGGCCATTGTTATTACAAGTTAAAGAGATAAAACGTATCATGGCACAAGAAAAAGACTTCAATTTTAACAGAAATCAAAAGCTCCTGCTTATTAGGATATGATAGGGATGTAAGCTCTTGACTTAATGACTTAAAATTTCCAAAAACTTAACTTTGGCTTCATCTCATGCTTTAACTAGACAATAGAAAAATTATTCTGGAAGTCTGCAGGAAAATTTTTTCTATTTTTTTTTCTCACCTAAATGTTTCATATGTTGGATGGGAACAATCCCTTCCTTCCTTGCATTTGAGAGGCTGAGCTGGCTGTGGATAAAACCATCAGCCTTGATATCCATGTGGCCCTAAGGAGGATATGCTTGGAAACAAAGATGGATTGAAGATTTCAGTGCAGGCATTGCCAGATCACTTCTTTTCCCAAATCCTAATTTTTCTTAAAAACCTTGATGCTTCCAACTCTCATTCCCAGGTACTTGGTACCATGCAGTGCAAAGGAGCAGAGAGGCTGATCTGAACAGAACTATGTGTGAACGAATTCTGTGATCTGATTTGGTCATTTTGCATTCTCTTAGAAAAGAAAATGTTCAAGTTCTGTTTAAAAAGAAAAGGATTATGGAAGAAATTCAATAGTTGAAAATAGGCATGTATGAGTTGCATGGAAACATCTGCTTTTTGAGAATTGTATCCTTAATGGGTTTACTCTGATAGCTGATCCTGTTTATCTGCCATACTGCAGTTAATATCAAATGCCAAATGCCTAAATCTTACATTATTATAATAACAAGAGTTGGCTTCCACAGGAACTGTTACCTCCCAGAGCTTTGTGCAATTAAAACATTCAGATGTAGCATTGGAGGTAAGAGCTGCTGTTACTGAAATCAAGTTACACTTTCTTCAGCAAGTGGTGTCCAGCTTTAGGCCAGCACGTCTGACTCTGCTTCATCTTGTACATAAGAAATATTCGTTTATTCTTAAATCTCCGTGTCTTACCCAGATGGTTTTATCCTGTCACCACCCTGTGACAGAGCGAAATGTTAATCCAGTTTTCAGAAGAGAGACTGGAACTTTACTTAAATTAAATGCCAGCCAACAGACAGGGCAAGTTTTTGGCAGGGTCAGGAGCTGAGCAGAGATTTTGCGTGTTCCAGTCTGTGCCATGTTCTCTAGGACACCCATCTACCTGTCAATGCTTATGTTTTCTCACTGAAGCTGCCAAGTAAAAAGTCTGGTGATGATGAAGATGATGACAGTTTTAATTTTATAGTTATATTTATATATGATAGGCTTTCTTGCTTGAAGAATGCCCACATATTTCTACTCAATCAGATGAGTTTTCCATCTATTTTTCCTGCCTTCAGTTTTATCTGACCTGTTGTGCTGCCTCCTCTGACAAGGCAGCCAGGTGAGCATGATAATGTGGTACAGGTGACTGCACTTCTTTTTCTCCAAAAAGGCAGAATTTCTGTTCCTTTGTACCCTTGACAAATAGTCCCTCAGTCTTCCTAAACCTGGAAATTCATTATTGAAGTGTTGAGTATTGCTGTCCTGAAACTGAGCTGTGGCCAAATTAAGAAGGTATATATTCAATATCCCTTTGGTCTGGGGTCCCTGCTGTGCTACAGGAACATGATGTACCAAGAAACAGAGTTTGAGCTTCTTTAGTGGTTTTTCCTTTAAAAAGGGGCAGGAGTTTCAGCTGCTTGCTTGAACTGTTCAGCTTAAGAAATTTTCCAGCATTTGAAGTGGTGACAGTTCCCCACACTTTGCATTTGGGATTGTGTCCAGAAATCCTGAGGTGCTGTGTATTTATCAAGTTCAGCTTTTACAGCACCTTTGTGAGATGGAATTATCATCATTTGTCAGATGGGAAGGCAGCAGGATATGGAGTGACCTGCCCCAAATCACCCTGCAGACCTGTGTCAGGAGAGGAGTGGATTCCTTCCTCCCCTGGCTTCAGAGTTATCCTTTCATGAGATGAATTTGCCTTCTGACATAGACACAGGCGATGTTTTCACCCATTGAATCATTTAGGTTGGAAAAGCCCTCTGAGATCATCAAGTCCATTAACCCAACACTGCCAAGTCACCTCTAAACCCGTGTCCCCAAGTGACACACCCACATGTTTTTTGAACAATTCCAGGGACAGTGATTGCACCGCTTCCCTGGCACAGGCTAATATTCTCAAGTAAGAAATGCTGCCTTTCTAACCAGATTTCTCATGCTGACAGCTCTCAGCTTGTTTTATTTCAGTGATGGACAAATTCAGTCCTGTGATGGCTGAACTCATCCCTCCTGTAACCCAGGCTCTGCGCAGGGGGCCCACTGACATAATAAACAATTGCTCTCTATAGCTTTAGTAATGTGAGCATTAATATTGATCCAGCACTGACTTCTCTAACAACCAAAAAAAAAAANAAAAAAAAAAAAAAAGAAAAAAATGTATCTGTTATCTTGAGAAACCTCCCAAACAGCTCCAGTCTCCTTTCATTACAGGGGAGAGTTATGAGGGCAGATGGCTGAGGTGATATCCGTTTGACCTATAGATGCTAACTCGGGCTGGATCATTAATAAGGTGGCCGGAGATAGGGAGAAATGGCAGAAAAGAGACTTAAAAAGCAATCCCGTGCACAAAAGATGGTAAGTCCAGAAGTGCTGGGTGGCAAATGAGATGGACAAAGGTGAGGAAGTGGCCGCCTTGTTGTAAATGCTCATCACCAAGTCAGGCAGCAAACACGTAAAAGCTGATGTTTTTCCATATTTACTTCCTGCTCTGGTGTGAATCCTTTGGGAGGAAAGAGAGACGTAGGTCTTGAACTCAAGATAGAAATTTCACTTTCTCTAATTAACTACCCCCCCACCGCCAAAAAAAAAAAAAAGTCCTTCATTGTTTTCTGCCACAGCTGTGGTGGCTCAGGTTTGAAAGCTGCAGCCTGGCAGAAAACCAGTCCTTGCTAAGGATCAGACTGTGGCCTTGTTCCAAGAGAAATTTGGATTTCATTTGACCACGATAGGATTCCAGATTGTCATCTGAGCATGTCTGAAAAGTGGTGAATGTGTGTCAGTAGTTAAGTGCTCATGAACTTCCTTAGTCCCTGGATTGTTCAGGACTGACCCAGGCAATTTTTTCCAGATGTTTTGGGGAATCCAAGTCCATATAAAAGGGATGGTAATGCTTCTGCTTCCTTACTAAGTTGTCTTTGTGGCTTGCAGGAATGTGCATGAAAGCTGGAGCCAAGACACCCCGATTTCTTGTCTCACCTCTACAAACTGCACTTTAACCTTTCTGCCCTTCCCTGGCACCTCCACACAAGATCATAGAAACTTTGTGGGCCCGCTGCAAACTTTACTTGGCCTTATTAAAAAAAAAATAAGCATTGCTCTTTTTTTTGTTGTACAGAACTCCGGTCCCTGTTCTCCAAAGCTCCCCTGAAATTGTTTTTTTGCCTTTGATCCAGCAGCTGCTGGTATTCTGCAATCCTGAGTAGGTAAAACATGAGAAGCACCTTGGGATGGGAAGGAGTTATAAAAATATGAAATATTGCAGTGCCCTTCCGTGAGATGCAGTGTAAGAGAGGGGCTGTTTAAATGGACACTGGGCAGAAGTCTTTAGCAAATAAATGTTCTGATTTTTCTAGTAAATGCAAATTTTTTTACTGTTGCAGTAGTTTATTTTTCCACTAAATAGTAGTTTATTTTTTCTTTTTATGCCTGTGTTTCTTGTATTAAGATGGTTAATATTCCTATCTCTAAAGTCTGTATCATCAAACCCTATCTTCCCTAATATTTTAATTTGGCTACACTTTTCATCTTGTGGCTGAGGCAGAAGATTTCCCTAAATCCCAATTTTAAAGTATGATGTTTGTTTTAAATTTTATCTCCTACTTTTAAACAAAAACAAACTCTCAGTGCTGAAGTAGGTGGAATGGGGCTGGGAGGGAATTGCTCAGTAGCAACCAGTGCTGTGTGACATCTGATGAATGCTGATTCCTCATCCCCAAAACCCTCGGAGCAGGCGAAGGCAGCTGATTTCTGCAGCAGCTTAAACAGAGATTGAAATTACTTCCGTGATACGGAAGCAGATTTTTTTTTTCCCCCATAGCAGGTGCAGGCTCAGTCCACAGTGATTTCTCAGTTATACTCTAACTTTGCAGTTTAAAAAATTTAATGTCAGTGCCCAGCCAGGCAAAACCTAACTCCCTAACATTTCTGTTTTTCACGGAAGGCTAAGACTTTATCCTCAGGCAAAGTCTCCTCTCTGGGCTGGCTGCTGTAAATCCTCTGGGCCCTGGCAAAAGCCAGACTTGCTAGCTCATTTTACTTAATTTGTGATGCTGGCAAGATTTGTGCTGCAGCCCAGGGCTCTTGACTCAACTCCCCTAAATCAGAGCATTGACACATTACAGTAGAGAAACGCCAGCGCAGAAAACCTGAAAATAAACTCCTTGAAAAGAGATATTTCAGAAAGATGCTCTCTTACTGAGTTTTAAATAGTGTTTAGTAGAATGTTTCAAGTTTCTTGGGGCTTTCTTCATTAAAGCCACCTGCTCATTAAGAAGTTGGGGTTTAGCCTCTATTCTCATAAATGTTTTTTACTACATATTCTATATGAGAATCTTGGGGCACTGGATATCTTTCCTCAGAAACACAGCTGGACAAAATGTCTTGAGTTTTTGCAGGTGAGTAAACAGAAACTTGGGGCAAAGTGAAATGAGATTGTCTGTGTAGGAATGTTAACCAGCAGAGGTGTAATGATGTAATTACTGCAAATACAAATGTGTCAGGTTAATGCCTGTGTAGACATTCTTATTGAGGACTAAGAATCCTTTTTCCTGCTCGGATAATTCCATTTTGAAAGTGAGGAAGTGTATCCAAGAGGATAAAGTGCTTGGCTGTGGTGGTGGAGATCAGAGGTTCTCTTCTTAAATCTACCGTGGATTTGTTGGGAGATTTCAAGTCAATTTTCTCCTTTCTCTTTCTAGTGTCACGTGTGGATCTGAAGATGGTCTTGTATGCAGGGAAAAAAAATTAATTGTTATTAAACAAAAAATCAGAGCAACCACACAGTTGGTCTCCACACTGGTTTGGAATAGTTGGAGTCTGATGTCTATGCCGTGTAGATTTCAGGTTTATCTTGTTTTCAAAAGCTGGTTTTTGGTCTCACAGCCCAAATGCCCCCTTGCTCTGGAGTGTGTTAGGTGGATTCCACCATTTTGGTTTCACTGCTGCAGGAAGCCAGCATATGCACTCCAGGATTGTCCCACGGTGCAAACAAAACAACAGTAAGGGAGATGATGAGGAAATGCATTTCAAAGGCATGTTCCTGACCCCAACCAACACACACACACGGTGCTGGGGCGTTCCCATACAGTCATAACAGATAATGTCCACCTGCAGCAGCTCTTAAGATGGTATCAGAGACAGAACCTGGCAGGTTGAATGGGGCTTAGTCCTCTGCTTTAACCTTCAGACTGTGCTGCTTCAGGAAGAATAAACTAGGTTTAGGAAGATGTTTTCCTAGTAGTTAATTTGCAGTCAAAATTGTGTGATATATAGGCAAGCTAGCACAGTTCTGGTTAATTGCACTTTGCCGCTTTCCTTTGGCGTTGTGTTACAGCAAGAAATGCTTCAACCACTTTCCCTTCATTTAAAAATGAATGAAGTTTTTAGGGCGGTTTTGGGTAGAACTGACACTTTGGCCCTTGGTGGGCTCTACCCTCCTCTGCTTTGCTCATGGTTTCAGTGTTGCACTGCAGTGAGGGCACCTGCCACTTCCAGTGGTGGCTGATGTGAGACAGGAGGTGCCACGTGTTCCTTCCAAGCAGACCAGTAAGAAGCCCTTAGGTGGCCAGTTGTCTCTTCTGACCTGAGCTGCACATGAACATTTGCTCTGGTGCTTATTTGTCTCTGTAAAACACATTTCAGTTATCCTAATGCTTTTCTAAATGTTCTTTGTTCCAGAGGAGGAAGAGGAGCAGGTTCCTACCGATGGAGGTACATCTGCAGAGGCCATGCAGGTCCCACTGGAAGAAGAGGGAGATATGGAAGAGGATGAGGCAATTAATGATGAGAACTACTTGAGCAAGAGACCATTAGAAAGTCCTGATGCTGAGGAATTCCCACCTGTAAAAAGGCCGAAACTGTCTGTTTCCAAAGGGGACGCCTTGGACGGAGCTGTGGAACCACGTGAGCCTCTTAGCTCAATAAATACACAAAAAGTCCCACCAATGCTTTCTCCAGTTCACGTTCAGGACAGTACAGACTTAGCCCCCCCTTCTCCAGAACCACCCATGTTGGCTCCCATCACAAAATCCCAAGTGCTGACCCCCAAAACTGTAGAGGCAAAGCCGTTTGTACCCAAAACAAAGTCCAAAACAAGTTCTCCAGGGCAAAAGACAAAATCACCGAAAACTATACCCTCACCAGTGGTAGCTGGGAGTCCCATTCGCTCACCAAAACCTGGATCCAAAGAAAAGAAGTCACCAGGTCGCGCCAAGAGCCCAAAAAGTCCCAAAAGTCCAAAGGTTCCTGCGCACGTTCCGCAACCACCTGTGAAGCCTGAAACACCGAGTAAAACCCCTCTGGCTGCATTGAGTGAGAAGATAGGAAAGGAAAATATTCAAGTGAAACAGGGACAGACACCACCTGAGCCTGCCCCCAAGCCAAATATGGACAACCAGGTGAAGAAAGTCCCGGTCATGGACAAGACCATTGATGATTCAATCGATGCTGTGATTGCTCGTGCGTGTGCAGAACGGGAACCGGATCCCTTCGAGTTTTCCTCTGGGTCCGAATCAGAAGGGGAAATTTTTACCAGTCCTAAAAGACTTTCTATTTCAGAGTCTACAACTCCTAAACCTTCTGTTCCTGCCAATAATGCAAATAAGGCGGGAGCAACTCCAGTACCTGCCTCAGGTGGGACTTCAAGTTCAGACATTTCATGGACAATGGATGACTCGATTGATGAGGTCATTCGGAAGGCAAACATGGGGACACCTTCTAATCCACCTACCAACTTCACTTATTTCTCCTCTCCTTCTGCTTCTCCTCCAACTCCGGAGCCTCTTCTCAAAGTCTATGAGGAGAAAACCAAGTTGGCTTCATCGACAGAAGTGAAAAAGAAATTGAAAAAAGACCTGAAAACTAAAATGAAGAAGAAAGAAAAACAAAAAGAGAAAGATAAGGAGAAGAACAAGGAGAAAAATAAGGAGAAGGAAAAGAACAAGGAGAAAGATAAAGACAAAGAAGGAAACAAGGAAGCCAAGTTTCAATGGAAGGAGCTACTCAAAGAGGATGATCCTGATCCATATAAATTCAAACTAAAGGACTTTGAGGATGCTGACACAAAAGTAAAGTTGAAAGATGGCAATACCAAAAAAGAGAGAGAAAAACATAAAGATAAAAAGAAAGAGAAAGAGAAAGGCAAAAAGGACAAGGATAAAAAAGACAAAGAGAAACTCAAAGATAAGGGTAAGGAAGATAAGATAAAGGTGCCATCAGCACCTCTTGTGTTACCTCCCAAAGAAATGTCTATGCCCTTGTTCAGCACGCCATCTGCCATGAGGCTTCCCAGCATGTTACCTTCCTTGTCTCCCATGCTGCCTGAAAAACTATTTGAGGACAAAGAGAAACCGAAAGAGAAGAAGAAGGACAAAAAAGAGAAGAAGAAAAAGAAAGAAAGGGAGAAGGACAAAGAAAAGGAAAAGAAGGAGAAGGAAAAGGAGAGGAAAGAGAGAGAAAAGAAAGAGAAAGAAAAGGAGAAACACAAACATGAAAAGGTAAGCTGGTTGGATGAGTTGAGATGCCACACTTGCTTGAAGAATCCGCATGGATTCCTGTGTTTGCTGCTGAGCATTGTCCCAGAGCTTTGAGGAGAAATGTGGTTACAGGTTTGGTGTTTCTTAACAATAACAGCTCCAAGGAAGGTGTCAGCAAGAGCTTCAGAGGTTGTCCCACCTCTTTGGAAAGCAAAACAGTGGAATTCTCGTTGTGTGAATTTGAAATGTGAGATTGTCCTGGCTTTTCTCAACTCACTTTTCACTTGGAAAAACTGAGGCTCAGACTCAACAACAGCCCACACAGCAAAGGGATGCAGTGTTGTGATGCAGAAAGTTTGTTCTGTAGGTTTCCACTAGAAGGGCAGCAACCCTGTACCTTCCATATAAACTTTACATTTTGTTTCTAAAAGTCTGCTGTTTCAAAGTTGGTGGAAGCCTGGAAATTCCCAGGTGGACAGAAATGAGAAGCAGACTGCCTTAAAGTAAATGTTATCTCACATGCTCAAAGGAGTTGCTGAGTCTTCTCTTAGCAGATCTGCCCCCTTGTTGCTCCAATTTGTTTGAAGTAAGAAAATTATTTTCAAATTACGGTCTAAGTGTTCAAATGTCACCTTTTGTTTCGAGTCTTACACTTGAGAGACAGAAGGGGAGAGCTAATTTTCAAGGGGTTTGAGCTCCTTCCATTCCTGTAACTCTTACTGATTTACATCAGCTAAAGATAATTTCTTCTTTCCAATATCACCTAATCTTGAGAATATGTTTAATATTTAAGAAATGAAACCAGCATATTTGCATGTTATCAGATTTGAAATCCCATTAGAAGCAGCTCCCCTAATTCAGGATTTGCTCTAATTTTTTTGTCACTTCACCTTATAATACACATTAAATTGTTACTATTGAAAAGAAAGAAGAAAAGAAAGAGATTGTCTTCCTGTGTGATAACCTTGGATACAAGAGTTCCTAAATCTCTATCCTTAGCCTTAGGAAGCACTGTGTGAGTTCCAGTTTTACCAAGACGCTCTTTACATCCTGTTTTGAATGGAATACTCAGTTTGTACAAGCTCAGATTTGGGACATTCCTCACTCTCCTTTTCCTGCCACTCTTATGTTACCTGCTGGACTTGCAGCAAAGTGCTGATTTCAAAACTTGATATAATTTTTAAGTTTACCAGTGGTTTTTCCATGCAGAATCTGGGTGATGTGAAGAGGTGATCAACAGGGTGGTGGCCCAGTTGTCCATGATAATTTCATGTCTGGTTTAGACTGCAGCATCACTTTCACAGATTCCTCATATTGTCTGTCTGCCCCTTGTGCCTGAGCTCTTTTGGCAGTATTTCATTGAGAATTTCTGCTGAGATTCCTTTTTTAAGTTAAATATGGTTGTATGTAAAATAGAGGCAATGAGTTGCTTGTTTTCCATACATTCAGTTTTGCATTTATTCCACAGATACCTGTGTCAAGTTTACTTTACAGTGATAAACAGACACATAAACAAATACAAACTGGTAAAGCTTCAGTATAGACTCACCATATATATATATATATATTTATTAGGAAAAGGAGTTCAACACTAATAAAAACTTGAACAAATTAAATTGACAAAGCTGCCCATTAACTTGGCAAAAAGTCCCTGTCAAAAGATAAACTTTAAAGCTAGAATGCATGAAAGAGTCCCCAGATAGAATTAAAATTTAAACTGATTCTTGAGAGATAAGCTTTTTTTAAATCCACCTCTTTGCTGCAAGTCAGGATTTTAAAAATAAATTTCCCCTTTAAATCTCTTGAGCGATTTTCATTTTTTGCAAGGCCGCACTGCTGGTGTCCTGGAAAAATGGAGAGTTAGAGCTTTATCAGTTGGTGCCCTGAGGTATGTGGCAAAGAAGCTAAATCCTTGAAGATTAGCAAAAAAAATGCAGCACATGGCAATAAGGGGCTTATATGACTACTAGTATTAGTTCAGGTGAAAGAAGTATTGCTTATACATAAAACTGGACAAATCCACTGACAATGTATTTTTAGTTAGCTACAAAGGAGTCTTATATTGCTGGACTTTACCTCTTTGGTGATTTGGGAAGCTTAGTAATCCACTGTAAATGCTCTTCTGCTGGCCCCAATTCCCAGTATTACTCCAGAATGCTGCTCTTTCGTTTTAACCCCTAAAAGTACATGTTTCCTTAATTTAGCTTTTAGATCACACAATGACTTATTTAGCCAGCAGTTGTGCTGCAAGAGCAAACGATCGAGTTATAGTTTGGACGTTTAATCTGCCACAGTGTGTCTGCCTCGGAGGTGTAAGCACAGCCTGGGAGATGAGTTTGTGGCCTCACTGCACTTTCAGCTCCTGATGGCCAAGAGAAAATATCAGAGTCCCATTTCTAATATTGCTGTAGTTAAACAAAAGACTGACTCAGCCATAATGCTCCCGTTTTTGAGCCTGGTAGTTATTACCTAAGTGCTCATCCAGTCCTCTTTGGGTGATTGAGGCTTTTTATCAAGTTTTCCCTGGAATTTTGCCCCAGGCTGCTGGAAGGTGCAGAGCAGCAAACAGAACGCTGCATAAATGGCAGAAAACAGAAGCTGAAGGCTTTGTGCTGGGAGTGTTTGGTGGTGGCACCAAGGAGGAGAAGGGTTGTCTCCGGGCTTGCCTGCAGCTCCGTGCCCCGCAGTGGTGTTGGGTGCTGCCCTCAGAGCCAGAAAAGAGATCTGGGGCACTGCTTGGTGAGCTCCACCAAATGAAAAGCAAACACTTGGAGCAGTTACACCCCACTCGTACTCCAGAGATTGCCAGGCGTGCTGTAGGAGTGACTGAGCAGCTCAGGGAGCAGCTGCTGACCCAGTTTCAGCTAACCTTAATAAGCTGAGCTGGAAACTAAAGTAGTTGAGGAACTGCTTCATGAGAAGTGGAGCCATCCTTGCATCAGGGCAGGGCTTGCCAGAGCTGCCCCAAAGTAAGCTGCCCTTGCTCCTGTATCAAAATCCTGGCATCAGTGTAGAGGAAGACCAAGCTCTGCAGGATGTAACTGTGAATGCTCTTTAGTTTTCTCCCTGGTCTAACGATGTAAACCCTGCACACAAACCCACGTTGTAGAAAGATGCTTCCTCTCTTCTTGTATCAAAGGATAAGATTTGGCATTGTGGTGGAGCCCTTTTTTCCTCTCCCAGCAGACTGTGATGTTGATATCTGAGCATAAAGAAGTGGTTTGTGTGCTTTTCTTCTGCCCCATGAGCCCACACTACCATTGTTTAGAATAGTACCAGGGACCTTTATAAATGATGTGGGCATCTCTCTGTGCTGTGTGCTGGGAGCTGCAGCAGCAGTGCCTGCCCTAAGATGCTTTGTATTCAAAGCAGGCACTAAAGAAGGAGGAGAAACCTGCAGGAAAAGAGGGAAGATAGCCTGTCCAAAGCCACAGTCCTGAGCCTGCAGGAGCCAGGGTTCAGTTCCAATCTCTAAGCACTGGGTGATGTTACAAGGGGAAACAGCCTGTAACATCACCCTATGGAAGATGGGTAAGAAATTGTTGCAGGCGTTAGAAGCTTCAGAGGAAAAAAGCTCTTGCAACACTCCAGGGGAATGACGTAACAAAAAAATGGTTCTACATAAACAAAGAGTGGAGAGAAGCCTGTGAAATCAGCTAATCCATATCCATGGAGAGCTGTACTGCACAGCACAGTTCACTGTGTCACAGCAGGAGCATCACTCAGGCTCTGCTCTCCTCTCTCTGGCCTAGACATCTCCTAGAGAGCAGCTCCAGTTCTTTTGCCAAAACAAGTGGCACGAGATTTTGTTATTACCTTTCTCAAAGTAAGTCCTACTTGAGCCCTCTCACTCTGGTCTGCTCTCTCCCACACTGTTTTCTGTGCTTTGTGTTGATTGTTTGCCCTTCCTTTTCCTGTGAAAGCTTTATGAAACTGGAGGTTTCATCAGATTTCTATTTAGTGTATGCGTGTTAGTTTTGTCTCTTAAGTTCCTGGAGCAGATTCAGCCAAGTGGTTGTTTTATTAAATATGGTGACACACACGCTCAAAATGAGATCAGTCTCCATCTCTCTTTATATAGGTATGTCTCTCTCTGTATATAATGTATATACACTTGTCATATATGGATATAAGTTGATTAATGAATGCCTGGAGAATCATTAGGGTCAGCTGTAGCATCTGTGGTCATTCTGTACAGGTTTTGCAAACCAGTAGTTCAATGAGAGTTGGTAATTTTGGCATATACTGGTTCTATAAGTTCAGGGACATATTCAAATGGTCTAAACTCCACCAGATACTGAGATTGGAATCCCAGGCCACTTGAAAAATAGTCATTAAAAGCCTCAGCCTAATTGCAGTAAAATGCAGTGGCTGTTATGCATGTGTGGATAAGAACTTTCATGAAGTATTCAGTGTTTGTGAATTCAGCTTGGAGTTTATCTGCTTCCATGGTACATTTATGTGATGAACCTGGGAAATAATTGAATTTAAATCTAAGAAAAACGTGCAAACACCAGTGGGTGCCTGACAGGTTTGAGTACTAAAATCAAAGCATTTCTGTCATTGTTTAGAAACGAACTGGGAAGTTTTGTGTCTCTAGAAAAGCACTTAATCAGGAAGATTTGCTAACAAATTGTGTCAGGAGGTACAAATGCAGCAAAATTTCAAGTTGATTTTCTTAACTTAGAGTTTGTATTTGTGAATTGCCACGGCTGAGACTCCCCAGAGACTGAGACCCACCCACGCCGTGGGACGAAGTGTGAGAAAACTGTGATTAGTCTGTCGTAGTTTTGTCTCATTAAGTTGATATCCTCTGGTTAAGTCCATCAGTGCTTTCATGTAATTAATATATTTTGGGAGTCTGCTTGCAGTCTTTGATTGATGATTGTGTTCCCCTGTACAGATAAAGGTGGAACCAGTTGTTCCAGCTCCATCACCGGTTATTCCTCGGCTGACTTTAAGAGTGGGCGCAGGCCAAGACAAGATGTAAGTACCAGAAAATCCATCTGTGAGGTGTGTGCTCACCACTGTCCATCCTCTGGCACTTGTGGGAGCTCTTCTTTTCAGTGGGAAAAACTTAAAAATTAGCACCAGATTACATTTATACAGCAAAGTGTATTCTCCAAGTGAGACCCATCACCCTCCATCCATCCTACTGTGTGTCCCATTCCATGTCTTCCCGGGGCATGGATTACAGGACTCCATCCAGGCTGGTGTGATGCCTCCAGTGGCATTGAGTGAGGTTTCTGTAATGGGTGCTTATTCTGAGTGTGACCTACGGCTAAGTTTCACAACACTCCCCAGCTAACAGTTGTTTTATGCTTTAAAACATAACAGTTGGGATTCCTTTATGCACGTCTGTTTTATTACAACTGTTGATGATTATTCATGAGCGTACCTAACGCATTTCAAATGCTGCTTCATTAGCTCCCTAATTATTGGGTGCTGTTGTACAAATAATAGTTACTTTGTACTGGATGAACATAAATAGGGTGATCCCTATCCTGAGATCATCCAGCATAAACAGGAGGCTGGAGAGGCTGGGGAAACCATGTGTCACCAGGCTTCTTAGGCTGGTCCTGTGTTGTATGTGATGGGTTTCTTTAAGTCAGGTTTTTCATGTTGATTTTGACACAAAACACACTTTCATGTCCAGTGGTAAACATGAGCACCACACAGATCTTTCATTTCCACTCCTCACATTAAATACTGCTAATGCAGTTGTTTCTCATATAGAGCCATTGTGAACTAAACCCCCCTAATCACTTATTTTTCTGCTCTGAAAGTTAAATGGGATTTTTGTGATTATTTTCTTTTTCTCTGCTATTTCTCCCCAGTAAATACCAATGGCTTTTCCTGCTTTGAAGCTGCTACGAGTCTTCAGTCATTCCTTGGTTTCTAGGGGACACCCACACCCCAATTATTAACCATTTTTGCTTTCTTCCTTTCACAGTATTAGAGTGTGATCTAAAATTTCTGTGCCTCAGGTTGCTGCACAAAGTTCCAGCTTTCTCAGAACATTTGTCTGTCCTGCTGAGCATGTTTGAATGTACATGGCTGGACATGCTGTCCCTTGAGAGCCCACAAATCCATTTTTTTCCTTGAGGAGCCATGGATACTTTTAAATTCTGCTTTTTCAAGGACTGTAGAGTGCTTATGTGGGGTAAATTAATTCATATTTTCAAGGCAGAACTTCTGAATTAAAGTTCTGAGGCCATATTTTAGCACCAGTTATCTTCCAACCTTATCTCACTGCAATGTTTCTCATATCCACACAAGTTTTGAGAGGGGACTTCAGACTCCATCTGTTTGCTAGAAATCATGTGGGTGCATCATTGTCATCCACAGGTAGAAAGAAAAGCTTTTTGATGTGTTTTAATAAGGGAAAGTTAAACTTCGTTGGTAATGAGGTTCTAAATATCTGGCAGTTATGATATAAAAATGTTGTGTTTCACTTAGTCTGTCTCTGGAGTTTACTGGCATGAGATTGTTTGAGGATACCATGAATCAACATGGAAAGGTACAAGGAAAATTTTTAGGGATTCCTAGAATTTGATACAAGTAGAAACTAGATAGAGAAATTGGCTATTTCAGTTTCTCTGTTAGAGAGAAGAGATGTTTGGAGGCTTTTGGAAGTACTCAAGTACCCGTTCAGCTGGAAGTGAATTTGTTTGGGGGAACTTCATACAGAACGTCTTTAATAGAAGCACTTACAGATCTTCATGAGGCCACAGGGTTTTCAGGTGTCTGAAGCAGAAGTGTCAGATGGATGGTGCATGGAATGGAGGTTCACATCACACCATCAACTCAGCACAACCCCAGCACAAGTGTCCTGAATAAGAGCAGTGCTGATCAAAATGCCTTTGCAGTGCAGTGAGCAGCTGGGGCTCTTCAACCTGGAGAATGAAGGATGTGGAGAGACCTCAGAGCCCCTTCCAGTGCCTGAGGGGCTCCAGAAAAGCTGCAGAGGGACCTTGTACAAAGACATGGAGTGACAGGATAGGGAGGAATGGCTTCAAACTGACAGAGGGCAGAGTTAGATGGATATGAGGAAGAAATTCTTCCCTGTCAGGATGGTGAGGCCCTGGCACAGGGTGCCCAGAGAAGCTGTGGCTGCCCCATCCCTGGAAGTGTCCGAGGCCAGGTTGGATGGGACTTGGAGCAACCTGGGATAGTGGAAGGTGTCCCTGCCCATGGCAGGGGGTTGGAACTGGATGATCTTTAAGGTCCCTTCCAACCCAAATCATTCTATGATTTTATAATTTATTTCTTGACTCCTCTGCTTGGACCAGTGTACAAAGCAGTGATGGCAGCAGCAGGAAAGTCTTTTCTCTTGTGTTTGTGAATAAAAGTTCATATTTCTCCCACATTCAAAGTAATACCTGCATTCAGGCTGGTCTGCAGTGCAAATGTTCTTGCAACACACATCAGCTCAAAAGAAGTGGCTATTAACAACATTGGGTTAATAGACATGAAAATGTATTATTGCTGAAGGATGGACAAACCAATATTGGAAAAACTGTCCTACTTAAGAGTTTTTTTGCAAGTGTTTTAACTGCACAGTAAAACAAGAAGAAAGTAGATTATTATCAAAGCATTTCCATCTTAGTTGTAAACAATTACAGCAATACTTGCATGGATGCCACATTAGAAGAAATTTACTGGATTCCATTCTAATGCAATTAGAGCTAATTTTGTTCTTTAAATGAATAAAAGGTCAGCTAGTAAATCTAGTTTATCTCAAGTCCAGGCTTCAATAAATTGTTTTATTTAATTTGTTGTAAAAGATCTTATCCTTAATGGGCCTTGCTCTTATTGGTTTGCTTGGGTTCTAAAATATTTATGACCACCTTTTTAGATATGATTTGAATGATATGTTGGAAGGGTTTTTCACTTTTTTTTTTTTTCCATTCCAGTGTTATCAAGGTAGATTGCTAACTGAGTTAGTATAGGAAGGAACTAGAGATGCTATCTTTTTTCAAAACAAAACAAGCAAAACAAAAACACAGACTTTTTAATTTTAAATGAACTGCAAATGATGAGTAGAGTTTAATACTTTTATTCAATTACATCATGGCTTCTTTTTGTCTTGTTTTCCCTAAGCACTATCATTTTTCATACACAAGTTGTTTTTTTTTAAATCGTATCTGTTGATAAGGTGTTGACATTCCAGCTACTACTACAGCTGACATAAACTTCAGCAAAAGTACATGCTGTAATGTTTGATACTTCTGATAAATTTATCCTACATTTAAATACAGCTTTTAAGAAAAAACACATGGCTGCTGACACTAATGCCAGACCACAAAGCACAGTACTGCTCACTGGGTGTTGTTTCAGTGTTTCTATGCCCTGGAAGCAGGATATTTTTGTTTTTTGGGAAATCAGGTCTCCAGATTTACCTCAAAATTTCAGACTTTTGCTCCAGACTCATATCATGACTCTGCCATCAGCAGGGAACCTGGAAAGCAGACAGGAAGAAGGGAGAAGACAGGCATTTTAACAATGTTTAACTGGTAAACCTGACCTTCTGCTCTAATGAAATTGCCCCTTGTCTTCTATATTTTTTAAGTGAGTAGATACGTGACTTTCTCCAAAAACAAATCACACACATGCTCAGATATGTATTTGTGTGTGCCTATAAAAATGGATATTAAATAACCTATGGATTGTAAGATAAAATCCTAAAAGGAGTAAGGGATAAAAAAAATTTGTTACCCAGATACTTAATTGGCCCTACTAAAAACCTTTATTACTTGATAGGATATTATCAGTCCAAGGCCATCTTATTTTTGTGTGGAGGCTCATGTAGCTGCGTGATGCCCCCATGACAAAAGCCATGAGCAGAACCTGCTGACATCCTGTGTAGAGGATCTCAAAACCAAGGGTCAAGATAGAGAAATTATCCTGTGATCATAGATGTGATGTCTCTGTGTAATATCAGTGACCCAGAAGAATATTTTGGGGACTAGGAGGACAGGAGAGCTTAGTTTATTACACCAAGTTTCTGGATTATCCATCTAAGAACTTCTATGACACCCAGAGGGAAGAATTTTTTCCCAATATCTAATCCAACCCTGCCCGCTTTCAGTTCCGTTTGCTCAAGATTTTTTTGTTTGAAGTGCGACACAAAATTGCAGTAAATCAGTTCTTCACTCATACTTTTTGAAACGCCATAGAAATACATAATCCCACGTGCAGCATGCAGAATGCCACCAAGTGTATGTTCACCAAAAAACGAGATGCCTTAATGAGGGATCTTCTATCTGCAACAAGCTTAATTTACAAAAGAGTTGAGTCTCAAACTCTCCAGAGATTGAATTTTCTTGGGAAAACTGGACACACACCTACACAATCAGACTTTAAAAGGTCATGGCACCAAGGGAGGAGAGAGGAAGGTTTTAACAAATGCATCCATATGCTTTTTATTGACCTGGCTCATGAAAGAAATTAGGCAAAGATTGTGTTGGTGCTCCCCAAAGCTCACTGGGCATCTGAGCTGCTGCTGTAACATGCATGTGCTCTTTTAAAACTGGTCAAGTTCTATGTGAGTTGAGGGAAAAAGGCTGGATATCCAAGACTTTGCTGCTAGTTTGAGTTAAAATAGAATCCTGCCCTACACGGTTTCCAAGAATGCACCTGATTGTTACAGAATCATCTTCCGTGTATATCCAGGAGCTTCAGTTTCTAATAGGATTGTTCTCATACAGATAAATCAGAGGGTGTGAAGAAACTTTGGAACTTCGGGTGCCATTTAGTGGAGCGCCAGTCAGACTTTGATAATTTACATTATTGTCTCCATAATGTTTGCCCACAAAAGCTGAATAATGGGGTTCATTAAGCTCCCTGGACAGGCATATCCAAATCGTTTGCCTCCAGCCTTGGCTCTCAACGTGTGGCTGGGGAGGGAAGGACTGGCTTTTTATTGACTTGTCAAGCCTTAGGTTTGCATTACCAGCCAAGTAGCTCATGACCCATTCCATTTATTGCACTGTTTTGTGGTGGGGAAACAGGT
>VZDJ01000623.1:767553-800409 GCA_008694505.1 Cyanoderma ruficeps
GGTGTTGGTTACCCTACATTGCTTATTCAAGGCAAAGCTCTGGAGGAGAATTCATTGAGGAATTAAAGAGGAGGAGGGAAAAAAAAAAAAGTCATACTTCAGGGAGAAAAATGGAGAAGGGCTAACCACTGTTTGGGAAAATTAAACAATGGAGAGCAAGCAGTAAAAGTCTGCGTTTATTGCTGTGCTAATGGGCATCCCAATTATTTTAGCAGGGAAAGGCAGTGTTAACTGTGCGTTGACAGAACTGCTGCTCTGGGTGTCGATCCAACTTCTGCTGTAACAGAGCATGTAATAGTGAAATCATTTTTGATATGATCAATAGACCACCTAAGTGAGGAGGCAGAGTAATGAAAAATGATCTCGCTCCTCTCCAAGGTGTGCTGAAGGAATTCCAGTGATCTTTACAGCTTTCATCAATCTCTGTGAGTGTATTTACTGACATACCCACATTTCTCTTTCTGTGGTCTTTTAAATTATAAGAGCTGGAGGACTGATTTTTGCTGTTTTTTTAAATGTTGACTATTTTAATGAAGATACTGTCTCAGCTGTGATTCATATCCCTTTCCCAATTGTTCTATTTTAGTGTAACATATTGGCCCAAATCCTGCTGTAAAATCCCCATGTGTGGTCCTGTATCCATCCAAAAGGCTCTTTCACTTTGGTGGAGGTTCCCCAGCCTCTCCCTTGCTGCAGGATTGCAACTTTTACATGGAAAAAAAAAAATTTAAAAAAAAAGAGAGAGAAAGAAGAGTACCATATCCCTTTTACCAAACCAAGTAAATTTTTGTTTAGATTTCTTGAAGTGATTTAGCACAGCTTTTTCTTCCTTGAGCATGAATTAAATTTACAATTTCAGATGTAGTCCTTAGGTTTTTTCTTCCTTTTATTTTTTTTAATTGCCCAACTAATTATTCATCCTGTTTATGGCAGGTAGTAGTCTGTGGCAAATTATTTTCATTTTGCTGCTGGCCACATTGGGTGATGACTCCAAAAGCAAATTCATAAAAAAGCTTGAGTCATTAGAAAACAAAACAACTTAGTCTGAGATTCTTTGATTTTGCTGTTTATTGCTCAAGAGTTTAAAAAAAAAATTGTATACTGTATACCACAATTAAAAAAAAAACAAAACTTCAGGCAGGTTTAAACACATGAGGGAATTGGTTGTGCAAATGGCCATGAGCAGCTGCCTTATGAAGCACAACAGAAACTGATCAAATATGTGTAAAAGATTAAAAAGGCAGATGGGTATTTGTTTCAAAAATAAACTTTCCATAGAGGATGACTGCAAGAGAAAGGTACTGATTTGTTCTTGTCTTTGACAGAGGGGCTTCTTTTTATTCATTCTTTTATTGAGGTTTTTGAACAAAAATGAGAAAACTCCATAGAGCCAAGGATTTGTAGAATGGTTCCTGGGAGCTGGATGTGGACAAGAAGACTATAAAGAAATAGACTATATAGAAATAGACTATAAAGAAATGGCCAAAAAAGAACAGATGATCCCATCTGGATTTAGTGAAGTTGTCCTTTTAGCAATCGATCTTTAGCTGTACAGAGTCTCCAAGTCCAGGACTGTCTGTCTTACTTGTTTCTGTCAAAAACAAGCTTGGTAACAAGCTGAAAATTACAACTTTAAAGATTTTCTAAACCCATACTGATACAACTTTCTGGTACTTAATATAATTCATGTTGTATACCATTTCCCACCAAAAAAGGGTGGGAAATGGTATAGCTTTGTTATGGGCAAGCTCCTAGATCATGCATCCCATAACATTTCCCAAAACAAATGACAATAAAAGGCAGTTTGCTGGGAACACAGAAGAGAAAGTTTGCAAAGAGCTCATTGACATAAACATGTTTTACCAAGTTCTGGTTTTGCTCTTGAGAACTCAGCAGAAGGAGTTGGTGCCAGGTGGTTTTAGCATTGAAGGTGTTTGTTATTGATGATAAGAGCAGAAAAAAGATGAAAGATACCAAGACGCCACGCTACCAGCTCAGTTTTGTTTTGTCAGACTGGCAGTGAACCATCCAGAGGTGTAAGTCAGAATGGTGAGAAAATGGGAGGGAGATTTAGGAGTCATCGACAGAAAGGTGCTTGTGGTTGTTGGGAGAAATACTCAGGGTGTAACAGATACAGAGGGTGAAGGCCGAGGGCAGAACTCTGTTTCACTTAAAGTAATGGGAAAATAAACAGTAGAAAACCTGTAATTCAATTTCAACAGTGCACGTGTCCATAAAGGAAAGGAGTTAGCTGGAGATGTCAGCTGGACTGATGTCCAGATGTTTGTGGGGTTTTACTGTAATGTTAGAATAGCAGAGTCATAGAATAATTTAGGTAGTAAAAGACATCTTAGATCATCAAGTCCAACCATTAACCCAGCACTGCAAAGTCCGTCACTAAACTGTGTGCACAAGTGACACATCTACCTGTGTTTTAAATCCCTCCGGGGATGGGTGACTGCACCACTGCCATGGGCAGCCTGTTCCAGTGCTTCACAACCCTTTTTCATTAACTCATTTTCCCTAATGTCCAATCTGAACCTCCTCGGGCTCAGCTAGAGGCTGTTTCCTCTTGTCCTTTCACTTGCTACTTGGCAGAAAAGACCTACCCCCACCTGGCTGCACCTCCTGTTGGGGAGTTCTAGAAAGTGATAAGGTCCCCCCTGAGCCTCCTTTTCTCCAGGCTGAGCCTCACCAGCTCCTTCAGCTGCTCCTGGTGCTCCAGACCCTTCCCCAGCTCTGTTGAAATGGAGAATGAGCTGTTGATCTCCATGTGCACCACTGTAGGTCAACATGCTTTACCTGGGAGAGGCAGCCTCCCAAAAACATGGATGCTGTCTTGGAATAAGTGCTCAAAGTTCATTTTCCTTGTTAGAGAAGAATACCACATAATAGGGATGTTAAAGGGCTGAAGTCTTTTCACTTGCAAAATTGCTTGGGGCTCCTTTGGAGGTTTGGTGCATTCTGGCTCCCTGCAAACTCACAAGTTGGTCACAGTGTGTGCTTGTGGAGCTTCTGTTTGCCAATATGACTTGTTTGCACAGAATAAAATACTCAACAGGGCATGAAATAGCAAATAAATTTCCCTTTCTAATAGTAATATGGGAATTAGCCTACATTACAGAGCTTAAATCACACTGATTCTCCTCCAGGACTGGAATAAAATTTTCAGAATCACTTCTTATATTTGAAGAATCTAAACTATAAGGAAATTTCCTGATTTTGACACTCTTACCCATAGGTCTTAGAGGGTTCAGGTTTTTTCTGGTGCAACATTCTCAGTTCCAGGTGTGAGATTTTTCAGTAACAAAATAGTTATGTCACTTTCCAGCATCAAGGAGTTTATATCAATAAGGGAATATCAAAGATAATATGATGATTGATAATCCAAGTGAATTGCACCAGTTTCAGTTATGTCAGTGCAGTTGATAGTGTCATTTTCCTACACACAGGGACCCATTTAGCTCCTTCTCCTTGCTTAAAATTGGGTCATGGGTTCAGAAAAAAATTAGGATTTTTCAAATGTTACTTTTTTCCTGTGGGCAGAGAAACAGCTTCTTGGGAGCTCTGCCTCTGAGAAACAAAGATTACTGTGATTTTTTTTACTAGACCTTTGGAAGTACTGATACAGCTTTTTTTTGGAGCTCATTCCCCATAGCAATCATTTCGCCCTGTGGCCCGTATCCTGTTTTTGAAAAGCCGTTTCCTTCTGGTGCAGCAGTCAATGGGGCTTTCAGCCGTAAGGATCAGAATGAAATCAAATAAATTACTTCCGAAGATAGGAAACCATTTCACACCTTGGAGCTTCATTTTGCTCCAGATGTAGCATGTTCCAGCTCCTGCCACTTAGAGCCGATTAGAAACCAACTGACCTGTTGCGACACTTCAAATCTTGGTAGAATTTGCACTTTGCCTGCAAGCTGACACTTGGTGTTCATCCTGTTTGGGTTTGGAACTATAACTGTGAACAGGGTGATTGCCCTGGAGTGATGATTAAAAAGGGTTTTCATTCACTCTACCCTCCTGAGAAACAGAAAAACTTCACTGGAGTTTTCTCTTCTTCCTTCCCCTTGGAGCAGTGTTGGACACAGTTTTAAACCAGTAGATAAGCATTGATTCTTTGCTCTAAGGGTGGTGAGACACTGGCAGGTGTCACAGGTTGCCCAGGGAGGTGGTGGACTCCCTGTTCCTAGAAGTGTTCAAGATCAGGTTGGATGGGGCTCTGAAAAACCTCGTCTAGAGGAAGTTGTCCCTGCCCATGGCAGAGGGGTTGGGACTGGAAGATCTTTGACTCTGTGAGATCTGACTGCTCAGCTGAGACTCAGATATTTCACACTGTTGTCTTGGCCCAGCACGGCCTTGATGTAGTTGAGCAGAAATGGCAATGGAAGATCTCATTAAGTGCTTATGTTAGGTTGAAATACTGTTTGCACTGGAACAGATTGGGAGGAAGAAAAATAACTTTAAAATGCTTTTCTCAGGAATTTTTATGCTCTGCTCTTTCAGCAAAAGGGCTGTAAAAAAAGTGAAAAAATAATTGGTAATCATGGTAATTGAGGATTTCTCTGTCCTTCTGTCCTTCCACTTTAAATTTCACATCCCTTCGTTTTTTTCCCTTTTTATTACTTTCAGATATGTTTTCTTGGTTACTACCAGGCACTCTGTGACAAATTAATACGTGTGCTCAGTGATAAATACACTGAGGTTCTGTGAGCAGGACAGCTCTTGCTGGCATTTAAAAAGAAATCCAAAGTTAATTTAGGTTGGACACAATCAAATACACAGTGTTTACATTAATTCTGGGTTTTTTTCAAAGGGAGTGGTAACCTGTAGTCACGATTTATGGAGGCTCATGTTACCACATCGATTTCAAAGGTTTTCTCACACCCCTTTATTCTGGAGGAACTGTTTCAACTGGAGGAACTGATTCAAAAACAACTTTTAATTGACCTTTTGTATTTCAGTGTGACATCTGTTTGTGGTACATTGCCAGGCAAGCAGCCTGCAGAGAAATGCAGTTCTTGTGTCAGAACTCTGATTGTGTTAGTGATGGTTGATGTTCATTTGTGTTTGATTTCTGCAAAAAATACTCATTCAGCCTCGGTTTTAAAGTTCTTGAATTAGTGCGGAGAAGGAGGTGAAAGTTTGTTTCGTATAGTATTGTCCTTGCAGACTAAGTGATGATTTTGGACACCTGAAAATACATTTGGGAAAGAAGGTGACAATATCTGTATGGTGATGTCCCAAGGAAGAGTTTAAATCCCAGCAGGACTGAGGTACCAGGTGGACCAAGGCTCTGCTGCAGTGAGAGCCGCCTACTTGCAGTGTGCTCTGTGCCTCAATTTTCCTGTCTATAAAACAGAGCTTATAAATCTTGCCATCATTTGCATAGTGTTTTGATATCAGGTTTCTCTCCAAGTCTGAAGTAACAGTAATTATTAGTCGTGGGACTGCTATTTCCCTTTGATTTCTCCCCACCTCCATACTGCCATGTGTGCAGCCCCTTCTTGAGGACAGGCTAAACCACCCTCGCTGAGATTACTCCATCACCTCTAATGGTGGAGCACAAAACCATTCATTTCTCCACTCTGGAGTCTAAAGTCTCTGAACTTCATTAGCCCAAGGGAGTGGTAGGCCCAAGCGTGCTCCGAAATGCCGATCTCCTGTTTTGATAACTGAGCTCTAAAATCAAGATAAACAAGCTGCCCTATATACTGAACGTGTCCTAATTGCACACTTCAGGCACGCCAGCCAATCGATGAGCGTGTGTCGCTCGCTAATGAGTATTTGTAGTTTTGGAAGATTCCACATGTGGTGTTCCTTGCAGCTTCTGCAGTTATTAGCAGAGTGGCTTCGAAGACCCTGTGCAGGAGGAGAACCTGGCCTTAGACCAAGAAACTCTGTAATTTAATTTCATGTGTTAGCTGGGCATGGTCACTCTTATTCAAATTGTATTAGCTAATACTTCTTTCAAACTGTTTACACTGTGTGCAAAGTTGTGTTTAAAGCCCTGTTAGCTAATACGTTTCCTAGTCTAGACTTGGGAAGGGTTGACTGCCTGAAGAACTCCTGGCAGGACTTTGTTTATTTGCCAGGAGGTGGGAGAGGACGGTGGGGAAAGGAAGGGCCAATGATGTTTGAAACTATCCAAATGACTTCTGCTGTGCCAATGTTTTGCTGTCTGTCCCTATCCTCGCTTTTTTTATAGCAAAGAGTTTGTTTATTGAGAGGCAGCTCTCCAGTTATGAGGATGACTTTGCAAACCATGGGAGTATTGGCACCAAACAAAGTCTTAGGCATTCAGCTTTGGGAGCCAGGGCTGTCTGTGGAATGGGGAAGACACAGAAGAAGCATCTTGGGGATGCTTGGAGTTGGGGATGGCCAGTCTGGCAGGAGCCCCAGGAGCCACACACTGAGACTTTCACTGAACCAGAAACACATCGTGAGCCGAAGAGAAAACTTCCTTGGTGGGAGACGACAGTGGGGTTTTGGATGTTCCCTGCTAGCAGGAGAAGGAGGCTGGTTTTGATGCGTAGGTTGCTCCCAGGATGGCCTGATAGTAGGACTTCCTTCCTTCTGCAAGTCACAGGCAACATAAATTAGGAGTCCTGCACTTTGACTCACAGTCCAGCACCTTACTGACACATATACGGAGCCTGAGCCCCACATTAGGTACCTGCAGCAATCTCTGGGACATATGTAGTGGGAATGTCTTCAGTGTTGCTGATGGAAGAATCATCTATCACCCTTTAGATTCCACTCTTTGATTTTCTTCTCCTGTTTGCTCCTAGAAGGTGTGATGCTGCAGCTGGGGGTTAGGGAGGACTACCAAACTCATTGCTCTTGTTTCCTAAGAATGTTTTTACCACAACTTGCCGTAGTTCTGATTTTATAGTGCAAGTGGCATCTCTTGTGAGAAAAAACAACATTATCTCAGCCAGGCATTACATACTGTATAATTCCAAGCCTTTCTCACTTGATGCCTTGGAATTTTATTGACTTGAAATTCAGACAGTGCCTCCAATTGTAGTGATGCTGCCTTTGGAGTATCAGAGTTGCAATAAGCTCTGAAGTTGAACTTAGAATTCCCATTGACAGTGGACCTGAACATTCCTGGTTCTCAGGAGTTATTGCAATTTGATTTTTGTCATGGTTTCTCTGCTGATGTCTCCGGTTTTTGCTTTGTTAAGCTCTCCTTGTTCCTGGAATGTCTAACCTTTCTTTAAGTCACCCTCTTTGTACAGTCCCATCACAAATCAATTGCACTCCCACAGTTACCATTCAAATATAAATAAATTAGTTAAATGGTTTACCAAAATGTGGTAAAACAGATAGACCTATCCTGTGTTTTGTTTGGGGTTTTGGTTATTTTGGGGGGTTTTTTGTTCTGTTTTTTTAAAAACATCCTTTTCCTTCCCTTTATGTTTCTAACCTAGAGCCTTGTAGTGAGGGCTTTTCCTGGCTTGTCTGTGAAACTGCATGCACATCAATAACACTGTGTATCAACAGTCATTAATAAATGTTGGGTCCTCTATGTACCCCCCTTCCTGGGCAAGATTGTTCTATACAGTGTATTTACTAGAGCTACATCCTGTCTACTTCAGCTACTCGAGTAAGTAGCAATATTTTAACTGCTGAGTGTATAGTGTGCGTCATTTATTTGTCCTGACTAGATCCACTGCTGATTTCATAAACATTTGGGAAAAGAAATACCAAACTAGCAAATATTTGCAGAACCCCCTAATGTAGGATCTTAACAGGACGATATCGTCTCTCAGTTTGAAGATTAAAATCAGTGCTGTTCACAGCTGATTAACTTTCCTTTCTAATATTTCCCACAAATTGAGCTAATGCAATAAAACTTAACGAAACAAGGTTTAGTAAAGCCACAGAGAATATTTATACGACAGTGAGGTACAGACTGGCTCAGGCTGTCCTGGCGTTCAGTTTTTAATGGCTCTGTGCTTTATCCTGTAAATGGATGAGTGCAGCAATGACAGCAGTCCTTGTGTGGGGTTGAAACAGGCTCTTTGGTGACTCCAGGGTGATGTGAATTAGCTGCTCTATATTTTCTTTCTCTCTAATAGGTGATCAATTGTCACTTTCTCTCTCCATCTCTAACAATTCTCAATGTTGGTCCTACAGAGTCATCAGCAAAGTGGTGTCAGCTCCAGAGGCCAAACCTTCCACGCCCGCGGCACGGCCCAAAACGCCTCCGCCTGTGCCGTCACCGGTGCCAGCTCCTGTTCATGTCACCCCTCCTCCGGCTCCAGCTCCTCCTCCTCCACAGGCCACCATCTCACCAGTCCTGATCCCACCACCTTCCCCAGCTGTGTCAGCAGCTGGAGGCTCCAAAGCTCCCGTTCGGAGCGTGGTGACCGAGACCGTCAGTACTTACGTGGTAGGTAACACATGCCGTGATTTGTCCCAGTGCCAGGGGCATTCCTCTCTTGAATTGGTGAGCTCCTGGTTGGCTCATCATCTCAAGCTGATGGTTCCTGGATTCCTGATGTTTATCCAGCTGTTTATCCAGCCCTTGTTTCCACACACATGTTTTGAGGGGTTAATAACTTAATTGAAACCCTGCAACTTGGACTGAATTTTTCATTGGTTCCCAGTTCCAAATTTAAGTTCCTTCTAACGAGTCCAGCTATATCACGTATAGTATTTTCTGATAACTGAGCTAGAGCACTTATTTTTGGAGGTGGAGGTTTTTTATAGGTGCTTTCAAAAGTGCTGAATTGAAACCTCAAATGTCAGACTCACCATAGATTTTGCTGTCAGTCAGGGAAAGTACAAAACCCTCATACAACATCAAGAACTTGACTTAGCCCTCATTTGAAATGTGTAGTGTCCACTAATCTCTTTCCTGGTTTCCTCGACATAGAGAAATTGCAGATGTTTGTGCATCTCAGAAGTCTGTAGATTGTTCATTAGTCTACACTTCATTTTTGTTTTTGACACCTGCTCTGAACTTGGCCTCAGCATTCTTCATTCTTTTGGAAAAGTTTCTTGTGTAACATGGTGTAGGAACTGCATTACCTAAAAGAACGTGAATATATGTCTGGGTAGGACAAGTCTCGCTGTGCTGCTGAGAATTTCTGCTTTAGATGCTGTGTGAAATACAGTCCTGAGCATTCCTGATCCTTGAAAAGCAGCACAAGGGTAGCAGTGTTGTTATCCTCCCTGCCCTGGCTAAATTCCAGCTTGATTGGTGACACCTTGCTTAGCTGCAGTTCAAAAATCTCACCATTTAAAACACCTAAAGCTTACTTTTATTACAGTTTCCCGTGCTTGAATTGCAAGTATGCATGATTTTTTTTTTAATATTTTATGATTCTTGTTTTAGTATTGATTTCTAATACAAATCTACCCTGCATTCCTAATGGAAAGGTGCTTCCCTGCTGGACTTAAACTGCTGTATCATGTTACTGGTCTCTATTTAAACAGCTGCTACATTTCACTGCTGAGTTAGTTACAGCACTGGACAACATCACACAGGCTCTACATATCCTTAGGGTGTAGGACACAGCCTCACCTTTGGTATCACAGGTGTAAAACCACAGTCACTCTTATTATTACAGTCACTAGTATTATTGTCATTGCTATTATTACATTAGTGCCCAAAGGTTTCAGAATTTACTTTAAGAGTAACATTTCCTGACTGCTCTACTACATCTCATTTTCTTCTGTAATTAAGAAAAGAAATAATTTAGAGATGATGTTAGTTTTAAAAAGAAAACCTAGCACTTTGTCTAGGTAGCACCTTAATGGAGAATTCAGTGGATGTGGAGGCTCCAGGTTATTTTTGCATTTCACAGAATGGTTATCACAGAATGGTTTGGGTTGGAAGGAGCCTTGACCATCTTGATCCAACCCCCCTGCCACAGGCAGGGACATCTTCCACTGGACCAGGTTATTCAGAGTCCCATCCAACCTGGCCTTGAACAGTTCCAGGGATAGGAAGTCCACCCCCTCTCTGGACAACCTGTAAAGTGCCTCACCACCCTTATTGTAAATATTTTTTTCCTAATACACAACCTAAACCTACTTCCCTTCAACTTAAGACCATTCCCTCTTGTCCTGTCACTCCAGGCCCTTGTGAGAAGTGATGTTTTACAGCACTGTAGCTGAAGCCAAGGCTTTACTGCATTAGGACCCAACTGTGTGCACATGCAGAGAGACACCTGATGGGACAGATTTATAAGTCAAAATGCTCAGAGAGAGGTTGGGGAAGAAGAAAATGATTAATAACTATTAGCCTCTTGTATGAAGGAAATCCAGGAGACGGAATGATTTTGCTCAGATCTCATGGGAAAGCTGTTCTAGAGATAAGAGTGGAGCCAGTGGGACAGAGGTGCACAACTCCCTTCTGCAGGGGAGGAGAGGAGGGTGATTTTATAGCTCAAAAAAGAAAGGATACACATCTCCCTGTTGGATAGCATCTCAGTCCATGTGCTCTGCTCATTAGCTCTCAGTGGTTTGTACTAACACAGCAGTCAGTAATCCCACTCTGTCCCTCCTTGCATGACCCTTGGTTCATTAAGGAATGAGAAGTTATGCAATATTTTTAATATCCTTATTTAGCAGCCCAAGTTCTTGTTGAACAAACAGGCAGAGGTTTCTGTGATTATAGACCACCCTGCCCCTCTCCAGCTTCTGAGAGCCTGAGGCAGGCATTCTGCAGGGGAAAAAAAATACCTGAAAAACTTAAGTTTGGAAAAGTTAGGGTGTCTGTATTCTGATGGGGCAACACCTGGCAGTGCTGCCTACAGCCGGCAGGGCCAGTGCCCAAAACAGGCAGCACCAGAAATGGGGTGCCCATGCTGGGGGATGATGGGGGTGCAGCCAGATGTTCAGGCAGGTTTTGTAGCCCTCAGCCCAACATCCCACAGCATCCCTTCTCTGCAGCACCCATGGCATAGCGTTCCCTCACTCCCCAGCAGGGTTATCCCACCAAAATGCCTTTGGACCTCTTCACTCCAAACCTGGACACTTCACCTGGGGAGCAGATGCTTCTCCAGCACCTTAAAATGACTTACAGATGTGAGATTAGATGGTAGATAGGAATGATTATTGCAATCAATCAGATTGGAAATTGAGTTAATTTTATGATGGTGCCTACTCCATATCTCTGTTGTGAAGGGGATTGTTCCCTGGTTAGTATTCCTGGGACTTGTATTTTTGAGCTTTAAACCACAAGAACATTCAGGGCTTTAAGAGGAATCAGGGAAGAGTGATGTGTTAGTTGCAGCTCTGGTACATTCCTATTGATTTTTCAGGAAGTGGTGTAAGATGTACAGACCACCGTGTAGTGGCTTTCCTATTTTTTTCTTTTCTAAGAACATCTGAGGCTTTTCATCTGCTACTTTTTAATATCATGTTTGTAAGCTGTACAGATAGCAAAAAGTTATTGCCTGAGATATGTGTAAATGCACAAAAGCTGAGAACAAAACAGTTTCTGTTTTCGAGATTCAACGATAATGTGCAAATCTTCATAAAGGAGTGATGGAGTCAGGGTAATGCCCCCAGACATTTTGTACTTTGTATTGTTAATTGCACTCCTTTAGGTGGATGCTGTGACATTTTGCGTGTATGTTTTTAGGAAAGAGCTGTTCAAGAAGCACTGGAAATCTAAACATACAAACAATGGGTCAAGCAGGATATAAACATTAAAAAAATGCATATGATGAACCCGGTGAGCAGCTGCCCAGTACTGTAAATGATCTGCCTTTCTTGTTTCATTTACCCTTTAGTAAATTGTGCTGCGACATAAATGTCATAAGGGGAATGGAAAGTTACTCAGTAACAACTTTTTTTATATCCTGATCTTATCAGCTCGTTGGAGTTGAAGACTTTGGCTAATAAGTAATGCAGCAATATATACACACGGCGCTGTATATTTTACATGCACATAAGAACTGTTATCTTACGCAGGAGGCTGCCGTGGCTCCTGCTTGCCATTAACAGGGTCGAATTTTAAAAGTATAGACAGAGAGGCAATTGTGTCCTTAAGCCCTGGCTCTGTGTGTGAATGCCTGTGCTTAGGTGGGGGGGTGTAACTGGCTTTACTGGTTTACAGGACAATGCAGGAAAATACATGATTTTGTCGTCATGAGCGGTGTAGGGAAATCAATTAAGACGTAACACTGAGCTCTCATGATCAGAGAATTCACTCATAACAACAGGGGCTGCTGAATGGCTTAGCCAGATAAGCAAGAAACCCTTTTTTTTGTTGTTGTTGTTGCTGGTTTTTTTTTTTTTAATGTCAATTTTCCTGCCTGCTTAGCCCTGAAAACCAACTAACTTTGCTTTTCTTTGCACCAGATCCGAGACGAGTGGGGTAACCAGATCTGGATCTGTCCTGGCTGTAACAAGCCAGATGATGGCAGTCCAATGATAGGTTGTGATGACTGCGATGATTGGTATCACTGGTAAGTTCCTCTCATCCATCCTGCTCTGCCAGTGCCTGGCAGATTGGGGCTATATTATTAAAAAACCTTTTTTTTTTTTTCCTAATAGTTCATGACGTTGGGAATATTTAAATAGCTTTACTGTGTCCAATTTAATAATCTGGAAGATATTTTTATCTCTGTTGCTCTGAAATTTGAAAAGGCAGATTTTAAGCTGTGAAGGAGAGTTACTTTTTAATTAATGGGCATTGGTGATAACGGTTGTTTTTGAAACTGCTCGGAAATATTGCTGATTCGGGTAATTTTGTGAGAACTACAGGATTATGAGCACAGTGTATACAGATAGACAGTTCAAATTATGAAGCATTGTATGAACAGTAATATAAATGTCAGCTCTTATAAAAAGGTTAGGGGAAATTAATCACTTTTTAGGCAATATTTTTTTAAAAGCTACATAAAATCGTCAGGATTTTTGCAGATGTGTTAAAGAAGCATTCAAAATGATTTTAAATCTAGTCTATTACACCTGAAAGTACACTCATATTTTCTACTAAAATAACACTTTTCATCTGAGTATCCTTTTGATATTTCTCTTTTGTTTCAAAGCAAGGGTTCTTAGGTTTCGATCATTATATTCATTAAGATAATGATAATTGCTATATTAATTCGAAGGCTAGATCCTGTCTCCCACTGGAAAGTCGCATTTTTTGGGGGGGTAAGGAACAAAAGCAGTGAGACGATGTGGTATTTTCCTGTCCTTCACAGGCCTTGCGTTGGGCTTACGGCTGCACCCCCAGAAGAGATGCAGTGGTTCTGCTCCAAGTGTGCCAACAAAAGGAAGGATAAAAAACACAAGAAGAGGAAGCACAGGGCACACTGAAGGCCTGGCAGGGGACTGAAGTCGTGCTGTCACTGCAGCACCTCCTGCCCCGACTCGGCTGCGGGAGGGACCCACCCTGCCATGTCCCCCTGGGCTGCCAGGGCTGTGTCTGCAGTGAATCAGGGGCCAGGGGCTGCCCTTGGTCAGGGGCTGTTGGGTTTCACAGACTGTCCCAGCCCAGGGCGTTGGATTTTGGTACATTCTGATGCTGTTTCTTTGCCCTGCCAAGGGGAATTTGCACAGAGAGCTGTGAAGGCTTCGGTGGTTCCTGGGACTGCTCCCGCTCCTGTGGCTCGGCAGCAACAAGGATGAATGTTGTAAATACAGATATCTGTCCTATTCCTTCTCGATTTGTTATTAATCCCTCTTGAACCTTTGCAGTAAGGTGCTGAGAGGAGGAGAAAATGTAAATTGCAGTAAGTTGTAAACTGAGACAACCTTCTGGAATGATTTCTGTAGTCTGGATACAGTTCAGCCTCAACTCTTGCTGAGCCAGATAATCATAATGTGGAAATAAAAAGTGGCTGGTAAATATTTTTGTGATGAGAATATATGAAGCTTTTTTCCTTGATTTTTAGTACTAACATAAAATAAACATGTTCAAGCTTTTGTGATATATCTTCTATTTTTTAAAAAAAAAGTTTCTATTGTGTCAATTTTTTTCTTCCGTGTGAATTTCTTTCGGTGGACCTGTAATATATTTTATACTTTGATTTTTGGTTTGGTTGTTTGTTTTTTTTTTTTTTTAAAGTCTATGTCCAACCTACCTTTACATTGCTTGTACATTTCATCAGTGTGTAAAAACACTTCCCATTAAAAGATTTTCACACGTGTAAATACCTGATATTTATAAAGTAATTTTTTTTTAATTATTTTTTAGGGCTTGAGGATTTTTGTTGCCATTTGCCCGAGAATACAAACCTAGCAGCTCCTAAAAGCCCGTGTGACAAACGCCTGTCCTCATGGCTGTGAGGGATTGGTGAGCTCTGCCCCAGCCGTGTGTGCACGAGGAGGTGGCCAGAACTGTAATTAGGCCTCGATTCAGATACTTAAACATGTGGTAACTTCTTAAGAAGTGAGTAATCCTATTGCCTTCAAGGAGCCTGTTCCCACACTTGGTTATACATGTGCTTAAATGCCTTCTGAATTGGGAGCTTAGGCCAGGGGGGCTCTGCACTTCTGGTGGCAGCTACAGCGTGTTAATCTGTAGCTGGAATGGACTTTTTGGTTTTTTTCCCCTTTTTCTCCTTTTTTTTTTAAACAAATGGTTAGTGAGTTTGCCAAAAGCATCGTATTTAGGTAGAGGAGATGCAGGTGTGTTCCTCTGCTTTGTGTATCCCCTTGGAAAGACTAGTAATCTGAAAACCAGTCACATTCCCCTTGGAAAATGTCAGGGGAAAGTGCAGAGAAACTGAAATAAAAGTCAGTGTTAGGTATTGTAGTGCAATGGGTCTCAGAGCTGAATGAGAATAAATCTTGAAAACAATTTATGCCTTTTTTTTTTCCTAATCAATTTTAGATTGCGTTGGTTAATTTGGGGATATTTGTATTTTAAACCAATGCAGCGAGAATGTCTGATGTTGGAGAAATATGGCCCTTTAGCCTGTTGTGCAGATATTAAGAGTTATTTTTTAAATGTATCCAAATTGATATTAATGAGAGTGAATTAGTCATGTTTTAAAAGTACCGGTCTAGTTAGGGAAATGAGGCTTTGCTGATAGAACTGTTAAATTGCAAATCAGTGGAGATATGGATGAAATTGGTTTATTAAAAGTGCACTGTTACCTGCTTTGTTCAATGCCATCTCGTTTATATTCCGTCCCTGTTAATTACCAGTCAAGAAAGTTCTTGGGTTTGAATTTTTAATTCTATTTTATTTTGAATTGTTGGATGTTGCAATGCTGATTTTTGGTTTTTTCCACATGTAATGTGCAGACATACAAAATACGCCGTCTTTGGTCATTTCTGGTTGCAATAATAAAGAAATTAGCTTTTGGTAAGTTGTTTATGCATTTCCTCCTCCTCTCCATGAATCAGAACTTCTCACATTTAATCAGCTGAATTACTCAGGATGCCATGGGAGGGCTGAACTTGCCCCGTTCGATGGCTGTTCAGCTCTTTCTCTGCATGCTTGGCCTTGCTACTGCTGTTTCTTAACCTGGCTTTTATGATTTTATAAATGACCCCTGTGGCAATAAAACCAAAGCATCATTTTCAGGAGGCTTGTGTGGCTGAGGGGATTAGTAACAGGAGAAGGGGCCCTTCACCTCCAGGTCATCAGTTTGAAGCCACGCTTGGTGCTGAGCCTGCCTCCCTTTCACTTATGCTGGTGTGGATCAGGAATCAGTGGCATAAATGAATAATCATTCCAGAAATTGTTATCCCTGAGGAGCCGTGTGGCTTGGACCTTCTTTATAGACCCTGGCCACTGAGCAAGCCCAGCTCCTTCCCCAGACCTTTGTATTTGCTGCTGGTAACTTCACAGCTTGTGTTACTTCTCCATAAAACTTTGCGTATGGAAAGTTTGAGAGCAGTTGGGGCTGCTCCCTGGAGTCACTGCTTGATTTTAGGGTTGGGATTTGTGTTTTGGACACCACCGTTCATGAGAAGGGGGCACGGATGGTGGGCTGCAGGTTGATTTGCTCACTAGATGTCATGGGAAAGCACCCAAGTCTCTGAAGGGTTTTCCTGCCTTGAAATGCAGCTTCGTCAAGAGGAGCATCAGTTTGGGGTGCTGCCTCTGGGTGGTTGGAGCAGAACTGGTGTAGAGTTTAGAAAGCAAAGAATTAAAGAGTTTTCAGTGTGAAGACAACTCACTCTCTGCTGCACTGTAAAGAGCAGACAGGTACAATTTTCCCCCTTTATGGATGCACTGTGTGTTGTGGATTTAAGCAGGACAGTGAGGATGGGTCGTAAATATTCAAGAAAAGAGCGTAAAAACTATTCCGTGAGAAAAGCTTGTTGAATCCTGCCGTTACTCTGGGGCCAGATTTTTATCTGGAGTCAGTTGGGAGTCAGTTGGAGCTGTGTCAGTTTACAGCAGCCCAGGAGCTGCCCACTCGCACGGCCGGTGTTGGGGCTGGGGAACAGCTCTGTTTGGAGAGCTTTTCATCCTTTTTATCCTGGAAATCCTCCTCCAGGGCAGCCTGTGCCTGTGGGTTGCTGTGCTGAGTGCTGGCTATGAAGCAGGTTAGTCATTAGGCAAAATTGCAGCTTGTTAATGAGTTTTGACACCCAGAAAAAAAACATGATATCGAGACGGTAAACACAAAGCTCAGAAATGGAAGAAACTCTTGACTACTGATTTTTATTGGAGGACATAGATATAAAAGCAGAGCATCCATCCCCGAAGTAATGGGAATGCACTTTTCCCCGGATAATCTTCCTTTGGGGCTGGATGTTGTGCTCAGAGCATCATTTCTCTGCCTGACAAGGTGTTTCTCTTCCAAAGGTGTCCACAGCTAAGTACAGTGAGGATCTTTATGCTCTGCAACTGATTTGTGATTCCAAATGTCCTGGAAGAGAAAGGGAATTAAAAAAAAACCCCAAATCAGAGGGTATCAGAGCCTGCTGACTTTGTCTGGGCCTTACAGAGATAAAATATAGTGTATTACTTCACTGTATCACCTAAACCTTCTTTGTTCTCCTTTCAATAGGACGATTAAACAAAGACCTACTAACCAAATTAAAGTATAAAATGAACGCTGAGATATGGAAACCTTGCCAGGAAGAATGTTAATGAATGAAGTTCACTAAAGGCATGCTGGCTAAGTTTTCAATACAAATAGTTTTATGGCCAATCTCTTTAGATCATAGCAGTTTTCTTTAGAAGTTTTAAGTCTCAAAAGTAGATGAGTTTCCTTCACTGGGGAATGAATTAGATAATGCTCTGAATAAACTCCCTCTTCGCCGTCTTGTCAGTCATGCTGCTTAGGAAACTCGCCCTTTCTTCTGGGGACTTTTGGATCAGCTGTAACCTCAAAAGTAGAAAGCTGCTATTAATCCATGTGTGCTGTATGGCAGAGGAGGCTGTAAGGGGAGATTTACAGCCAGCAAACAGCAGTACCTGGCTCTTGTGAGCAGAAACCAGTAATCGTGAGCTGTGGCAGCCGAGCCGAGGGTGCTCTCCCTCAAAGGTGCTGCTTCAGCCTCTTGAAGTTTTGCAGTGGGTGAAGGAGGGGGTCAGACTTTTTATTTAACAGGGTCTGTGGTGATAGGACAAAAAAAAAAAAGGAGAGTGGATTCAGAGTAAGTGTAAGGAAAAGGGTTTTTATGGTGACAGTGGTAAAACACAATAAGGGGTTACCCAGAGAGGTGGTAGATGCCCCCATCCCTGAGAACTTTCAATGTCAAAGCTGGACAGGGCTTGGAGCAGGCTGGTCCAGTGAAAGATGTCCCTGCACATGGCAGAGGGGTTGGAATGAGATAATCTTTAAGGTCCCTTCCAACCTAAGTCATCTTAGGGTTCTATGATTCTAAGGGGCTTATGGGGGTGACCTTTTGCACCAGGACTTTAAGTCCTGTGATACTCCTCACAGGGAGAGAGGAGAGCTGAGGGCTTCCAGATCATCTGTTCCCCCTTGGCAATCACCCCTGAAATTTTCCTTTTAGTTCTTGTCTGCTCCAGAGTCTTGGACCCTTAACTCAGGTGTTTGGTGGTCTGTGCCAAAGCCAACACAGCTTTGGTGCCTTGAGCAAGTGGGGACTTCCATTTCAGCATGGTGACACCAAACATGCTCACAGCTCAGGTTTGGTGCAATATTGGTTGGAAATAGAAGATCTTTAAAGTCCCTCCCAGCCCAAACCTTTCTGTTATTCAATGGTTGCAGCCTCAAGCTTTGATCAAGAAGGCAAATTTTCTTCAGAAAACAAAATGTGAGGTAAACCTGGGATAGATGGAAGATTTTCCATGCAATTTGTAAAACACAATGAGAAAGTCATTTCATGTGAACACAACTCCCTGTTACGTTTTCAATGGGAATGCTCCCATAATGACTTCAAAAGAGCTTTACAAAGCCAAACAGAGAATAATTAGATTATTTTATTGGCTAAACGAAGGGATGACGAAGAAGGAGACTTGGAACACATTAACAAAAATTTAGGTTTCATCACCTGTCCTGAGCAGGAATTTGGTTTACAAATTCCAAGGTCTTGCCTGTCAATTCCTCCCTAAGCCAGCATCTCACTGTGCCTGTCATTTGCTTACTGTGGGACTAATGACAAGTGTGATGGCATGTCACCAGCCCTGGTGTCACCTGGGGTCTCCAATGCCACTGCTGCTTAAGTGTGTGCAGGTGACCTTCATCCTTCCTTCAAGCTGATCCCTCCCCAGGTGTGGGACTGGGCACTGTTTGCAGTGGAATTTTTTTAAATTTGGCATCCAGATTTGGAAAGAAAAAATAGAGTTTTTATTTTCCTTTTACATAAATTAATTAGGAAATAGGGACAGGAGATAGGGTGGATGTTTATTTTTTATTGAGCTTTAATTTACAGCCCTTTTTAATAAATGCTGTAAGAATTGTCTTTTTAGGGACACACATCTGCTTGTGGGTTTTTCTTGTCCACGTGGTCACCATTGCATGGATTCAAAGGGAGAAACTTGGTCTTGTTACCAAGAAAGCTGGGCACGGTTCTCAGTTCTGCCCTGGTGTGTTTGGGCGCAGGATCAGAGCGTGTCCCAGTTTCCATCCACAGGAGGAGGATAATATTTCCTGCTCTGTGAAGCCCAGACCTTCCCATGGGTTAAATAACAATAACTCCCTTCACAAGGGCTGGATAAAACTACAGAGCCATTGGGAACTTCCCCAGTGACAGAACTTTCCTTGAACCCACTCGCCAGCTGAAGATGTGTTTTCATTGAGGTTGGGAGCTGGAAACCATCTACAGCCCTCCAGAACCAGAGAGATCCTTTGGCTTGCAAGCTTTACTTGACCCTCTTCCAATAACTTTTCCAACATGAAACCAACTCTCTTTTCCTCCACTGATTTTGAGCTTTACTGTGAAAGGAGCCGAGCTGAGCTCACATTAAGACCCTCTTTTCCTACTAGCTCTTCTTTGCTTCCAGGGGTATCTGGTGGAGTTTATCTGAGAAACAGCTTCTTGCTTAAAATTACTTGGGGGACGTCAGAAAACGCCTCTCATAATTCGTACAATAGCTGCCTTCTCTGGGCCTTTTGGGCTGTGAAATGTCTGCATTGGTGCTTGGAGCTGGCGTGTATTAAGATGCTGTGGATGAAGTGATGCTGTTGTTCTCTATATTTTCTGCAAAGACAGATGCTCAGTCAAGCCCAAAATCCAGGCCTTTGCCTTGGTATCTAATAACCCAGCCCCACCACTGGCTCTCAGTGCCACGACTCTCTAAAGGATTGGAGTTACAGTGCCACAGCTCAGGAGGAACCACCTCCCTCCAGCCCTCACAGTCGTAGCTGGCTAAATGCTGCACTTTTTGTTTTCAGGATTGCTGACAAAAAAACCAAAAACAATACCCAAGAGTTTCCCAAAGCAAGGATGTTCATCAGTTTCATACTGAGGATTCCACCGAAGGAGTCGTAGCTCTCTCATACATGAGATGATGTTTAGGGAATAAAACCACGACCTGTGCAATGTCTTGAGCTGAGCCAGTAAAAGAGTCGCATGAAAATGCTTTGCCTGGGGACAGCTTGCAATGGAGAAATGTCTTCCAAATTCACTGAACGTAAACTTCATGTGCAACGAGCCCACCCTAACTGGGAGGATTTTTAAGTCTACCTGGAGGTCTCACAGCAAACATGGCAAACATTGCTGTGCACCCACTTAGCCTTTATTAAGACTTCATTTACTTACTTTAATCAGATCACAAGGATCTATTTTGCAAAACCCTTGTGTCCCTTAGAATTGGGAAAAACATCTGCCTACCAATCTCTTTAGAAGCAGATCCTGCTCCATCTGATTCTCTGTGTCCGTGGTTTCTCTCGTCAGCAAATTTTGGCTATAAAAATACTTCTGTGGGGGCCATAAGGATGGGCTGGTTTTGCCCCGTGCACCCAAGTCACAGTGATTCCAATTCAGATATGTTTAAGATGACTATTCAGCTATTTGGAAGATCATAGAATCACAGGATCATAGAATGCTTTGGGTTGGAAAGGGCCTTAAAAATCATCTCGTTCCAACGCCCCTGCCATGGGGAGGGACACCTTCCACAATCCCAGGTTGCTCCAAGCCCCATCCAACCTGACCTTGAACACTTCCAGGGGGCAGCCACAGCTTCTCTGGGCAGCTTGTGCCAGGGCCTCAGCACACTCACAGTCAAGAATTTCTTCCTAATAACTAATCTAAGTCTCTCCTCTCTTAGTTTAAAGCCATGTCCTATCACTGTCTATGTGTACATTTGTCTCTAAATAATCTAATCAACATGAAATATTTTTATTCTTTCAAAGAGCTTGGATGGGAAAATGGTGAAGGGGAGAGCAGAGGGTGAAATGTTTTAAGCTACTGAGAAAACAGAGTAGATACATTTGTCCAGCTTGATTCCATCTTCACCCCTCTTCACCTCCATTTCAGGCTTTGGTGTTCATCATTTGCCAAGTGCAGGGGCAGTTCTTCCTGCCCAGAATCTTTGGAAAACTTAATTCTTTAGAGTAAAAAGAGGAGCAGTTTGCAACTTCCTGCAAGCACCTTGCAGGGCAGATCTGCTGCTGCTAATGCCGGCAAGGCCCAAGGTGAGCTTTTGGCCGGTATCAAATCCTCCTCTCAAGCCAAGAAGTTCCCACTACTAGAGAGCAGCACTATGGTCTACTTAAGTTTTGTAAGCCCTTAATGAGTCACTCGATCTGGGCCGGATCAGTTTGCTTACATGGAAAGGGCTCCTGTTTCTCCTGGTGGCTCCGGCCTGTAGGGCCGGGGAGCTCCAGTGACTGATCCTTCCTACACCCGCTTGCACAAGGACACGGCGCAGCCATGGACTCATCTCGGATTCCTGCAGGAGGTGGTGACAGAGCTCCACCTTAATGAGTTCATCGCCCTGCCAGCATTCTTCCCACACCCAGGTGCCCGTGTTGGCAAAGCTGTGCCGCACCAGCTCGCTGGAAAGCATTCCCTGGGATTTTAACAGGGCGCAGATCTTGGGATACCTGCCTGGCTCCTCGTTTTCAGTTGGTCTTGGTTGGTGGTCTGGTGGTGTTTACGAGCAGAGCCAAGCGTGCTGGTTTGGTGTCAGGGAAGGAGGGTGGTGCAGAGACACAGGGGGGACCAGATTAATTTCCAGAGCTCCCACTAGGCCAAGTTTTATAGAAGTCACTGAGTGTGCAGGTGGGTGGAGGGAGGAGCCACTGCCTTAGCCCGTGCCTGGGGCTCTGGTGAGTGTTAAACTCGGTCTGTTTACCAAAGCTCTGCTTAAATGTCTGTAGAGCTGCATCACATCTTTGTTTTTCCTTCTGGCTTCTGGATGGCATGCGCTGGTCATGGAGTTAACACTTGCCAAATCACATTGCTCAGGCCTCTGGTATGAATCCAGGCTTGGATGCACAGATTGCAAAATAGTTTCCGAGCTGAGCATGCTCTTGGCATTGCCTCCCCCAAGGTACTCTGATTTTCTGCAACAACGTAGTAATTTAGGTGTTTACTTCCATTTTGTGTTATCCTTATCTCAATCAGAAGTGTCCTGCTACTTGCAATGGGTCCCTCACTTTTACTTGTCTGACACCATGTTTCCCCTCTGCAAGACAAGTGCCTCTTATCATTTTCTGGAGGTGGATCTTTCAAACTTTCTATCCTGAAAGAGGGTAGATTTAGATTGGATATTAGCATGTTATTCTTGACTGTGAGGCTGATGAGGCACTGGAACGTGCTGCCCAGAGAAGCAGTTGATGCCCCATCCCTAGAAGTGTCCTAGGCCAGGTTGGATGGGTCTTGTAGCAACCTGGTTTAGTGGAAGATGTCCCTGCCCATGGCAGGAGGGTTGGAACAGGATGGTCTTCGAAATCTCTTCCAACCAAAACCATATAATGCTTCTGTGACCTGAGGTATCCAGTCAGGTATCCCATCCCAGTGCAGCACATCCCACTTTCCCATTCCCATACATGCATTTGGGCAAGGCAGCTGAGTGTCCCCAGTGATTGCTGGGAGAGGGCAATAAAACCAGGTAACTACTCAGCGTTGGCATTTGTTTAATGGCTTAGGGACTCAAAAGCTGTGGCAGTTCCCATCAGATGTGCCTGGAGAAATCCTGGGGCCGGGCGAGCATCACTCACTTTCCAGTGAACAAGGACTGATTTGTTTTCTGCTGGCGTTAGGAGCAGCGAAACCAAAGCGGGGCGGTGACGTGGTTTGTGCCAGGTCACAGAGCACATCAGGGCCACAGCCAGGGTGGGAACAGGCACCTCTGAGCTCCCATCAATGCCAGGCACTGACTGGGGTCAGTGTCTGTGCTGGGGTCACCTGATGGTACAAAAAGGGAAACTTTCTTCTGCTTTCTGTGCCTGACGTCCCCTCTAGCAGCTACTCCTTGCTTTAATAGCGGCGTTTGTTGCAGGATACACCTCTGAGCCTCTTTCATCATCGGGTACCTGTCCAGGTACTTTTCCAGGCACCTTTATATGAACCTGTCACTGGGGGCACGAGTTTATGTTGAGGTTTTATCCCAAAAATAGGGCTCAGCTGCCAAGTTCTCCCTGTAATTGACATGCAAAAGTCTGGATCCCTCTGCAGGGTCCTTCCAAACCAAAGGCACGGGGAGATGTCTGTGCATGGCCCCCCCCGAGGCTGCCTGACGCACGTCTAACCACAGCTGGGATGCCGTGCAAGTAGAGCTCAGCAAAGCCCTTGCAAGAACTGGGCAGGAAGTGGTGATCTGGAGTAAAATCAGGTTTATTTCTTCCTGAACCAAAAGATGCACCTCTGCAGAGACCCCAGTTGCTTTGTCACCTGTGTTTGCTCAGACAGGACTGTGTAAACTGGAAGTGAGCAAGCTGGAAGTGAGAGTCTCCCAAATGGGTGCAATAAACAGATATCAGCCAACAGATGTCTGAGAAAGGCATTTCCATTTCTGTGGTCCTGGGTGAGGATAATGTGTTTCTAAATCCACACTTGCTTTTTCTTTAGGTTATTGTAACACCCATCTCTGAGTTGAAGTGGTTTAACTGCCTTCACTGGGTAATTTTCCACACCTAGCACCTTTGGATTTCTTTTCTTAAGTCTCACCTTAACTCTAAATTTATTCAGGTTTGTTTTTGTTCATATGATAATCATAACATTCTTCTGATACATTTTTTTGTCAGGCTTGATTTACTGAGATTTGCTTGCAACCTTCGTCCCAGTTTACCATTTTGTGTGTGTGGGGATATTTTAAATTAATATAATTATATTTAATAACATATGCAGGCGCTAAAGCATCTTTTGATTTGAGTCCTAACTTTCGTTATTACCCCCCACACACATACACACCTTTTTAGATATTTTCTGTTTAACCTATGCCTAGAGATTAATTAAAGTGTCATTAAAATGCCTTTAGTACGTTTTGTGTCCTACATGCCTGGAAATACTTTTTTTTCCCACAGTCAGAACTGTTGTGCTTGTACCAGCAATAACTGGCATGTGGCTTGTTTTGTAGATCACCACGAGATATAACGAACGCACCTAATTAGAAGAAAACACATTCATTTTTTGGATGCCTGTTCAAAGTTGTCTCAGGAAGATCCACTTGCTTTTCATTTACGTCTCTCCAGGGCTCTGGGCCGGCTCTGACGCCGAGCGCTCGCTCGGAAGCACAGAGTGAGTCCCACATTGCATGTGGTTGTGAAATGCAAATTTAGGATCTTCCCCGTGAGTTATGGGGCAGAGTTTCTACTCCATCCATCAATCTCCAAGCTTTGAGTGTTTAAATGTGTGTAGTCCAACCCTGAGTGCAAAGTTTCCAACCTCTTTCAGTATTTCTGCTTGGGGAGAACTGCAGATCTTTCTGGATTTAGGATGGGTTTGGCATGGCCTTGGTTCTGGGTGGGGGAAAAGTGTGTGAAGCAGGAGTAGAATTTAGCAGCTCTTGGTCTCTCCCTGGGTAAGGAGCAGGGCTAGTCCAGGTATTTTTGTAAATAAATTTTTGAGGTTTTTTGTAAAAACCCCACACAAATGCCATTCAGTGCTTCCTTCTCCAGCCTTTACATCTTCTTAAAAGTTTTAAAAAGCCCCAACAAATAAATACCCATGTGAGCAGCTGGGATAGAAAAACAAAACCCAAATTGCACAATCTCCTCAAGGATCCATCCCGTTCTTAAATGAAAAGCAGGACAGTGAGCTCCTCATTCCAGTTCCTAGGGACCCAAAACATGACACCCAGCTGGGCAGCAAAGCTCTTCTGCAAAGGCAGCACCAGCATGGGGGTGCCACAGCTGCTTTTTGGTTTCACCTCCATCAGAACAGGAGCTGACAATCACAGCATCCCAGAGGTTTTCATCCATGCAGTAAAGCTTGAAGCCTTCCTCCTCCCCATCCTCAGCAGGATGCACCAGGAGGGCACCAACCCAAGGCTCGTGGGTGCTTTTAGCATCAGCCCAGTGCAGCCTCCTCTCCTAAAAGCCACGAGAAGGAGGAAACAAAACATGAAACAAGAGGAAAACAAACGAAAGGGGAGCAAATCATTGGCTTCTCAGGGAAGATGGTGCTGAAGATACTGTAATTATAATCCTTTTCAACAGCTGAGAGGAGTTGGTGTGTTTCATGGCCTGGCTTCCAAACCTGGACAGGTTTTGCAGCTGTAGGCTTTGGGAAGCCTGGCTGAGCCACTCTCCCCCTGCTGGGGATCTGTCACCAGCCCTGGCAGGTTGGAGCATCCATGGGGACACCTCTGGGACACCACTGGGGAGCATCGTGGGCAGACCCCGTGGCTCCTCTTCTCCAATGACTCAGGGCTCCCCCATCACCTCCCCATAACAATTCTGTGTTTTGTAAGAGGGCTGGCAGTGACCCACCTTGCAATTAGCAGATGGTTTGGGGAGAAGGGCTAATAAGCACCCTGAGAAGGCAAGCCTGGGAGGGAGGTGGGTGCTGCCTTGACTCAACATCCTCCTGGGGTGGGGGGAGAGGGATGCCTGGGATCTGCTCAATGGGATTTTGTGACACAGCCTCGCTCACCCTCCATTTCCAAAGATTCTTGGGGCATCCCATCCTAAATGGGCTGGTGAAGAGCCTCTGAGAACAGGTCACCACTGATCTTAGGCTGGTGCCATCCAATGCCACCCTCTCCTTGTAAATTTTTGTATTCTCTCTGCCTTTCTTCTTCCCACCTTCTTACCAGCATCTATTTCATTCCCTGCTTTTCTCGTGGGTACCACTTTGCTGGGAGGTTGCAAAAGCCATAGCAAGCCACTGTCAGTTCTGAAAAAAGGGGTTGCCACCCCCCAAAAAATCCCAGGTTTTTACTCCTGTAGCCTTTAACCCCTCCATCCCCCCTCACAGGTCAGTGCCATGGGTTGGAATTCGTGCTACAGTAGCTCCAATCAGGACCTAGGGTATTATTTATCACATTTAGTACCTGCCATCAGTCATGAAAACTTAACAAAGACCCTATTTGGTTTATCTATAGGCAGCTAAACAAACGTATCTTGCTCTCCTGTTATCTTCTTGTTAACAAAACACTATCAGGATGTTCTAAACATCAGCATTTACTGTGCAAGAGCCCTTTATCTGGCATGATATATAGAGAGCCCATCAATTAGTGCAGGGGGCTTGGAAATACCTGCCACGCTTCGCTCAAAAGTCCCAGCACCGTCCCAGGGCTGCATCACAAGTAAATGTCCCTGTGCAATCCCTGGCCCCAAGCATCCCTGAATGAGATAGGAGAGCTCATTATGAGCAGAAATCATGATAAATGCTCTTTTTTTCACCCCTTTTTTTAATATCAAGGCACATATGCTGGAGACTGTCCATGAAAGGAGTGGTGCAACAGCAGCCAAGGTGCTGGATGGTGCAGGGTTTGGGGAAAAGGGTCTAGAAGGTAACAGGCTTTTATTTAGAATGGCTGGGTATGGTTTGGGAATTCAGTGAAAAGTGCCATTAGACAGTGCATCCTCCTGATGGCAGGACCTTGTCCGCAGGATCAATCCCTCTCGGATCCCCCCACAGAAATATTGCACTAGTGGAACAATTCCCACTCTGGCTCCACATCAGCTCACAAAGGTGGAAATGACAGGCCTTGGACACCCACCCCTGTGGATCCAGGGCAGCTGCTTTCTTCAAAGCCCTGTGCTAAATCAGCACCTGGGCAGAGGAGCCACCTCACACCATCAACCTGCCTCCATGTGTCAGCTGGGTCAGGGCTGTTTCACCCCCTTCTGTGGCAGTTGTATCCCAGTGGGAAAGTGATTCTCCAGATAAATGGCAGATTGGGAGTTTTAACCCAGCTCCTGTTTGTCTCACACTACTTGAACGTCTTGCAAAACAGAAACGTTGTAAACAAGCACAGGGGCTGGTGTGGAAACCACTGTGGCTGCCTGCAAGTGATGGTTACTCATGGAAGGTGTTTTCCTTTAGATGCATCTCCAAGCACAGGGCTCACTTCATGCACTTGCAGAGGTTGGGCTCTTGTGGACTTCCCAGTCATTTAGGTGTCTCCATGTATCCAGGAAAGTGAACTGAATGTTTAAAAAAACTTATAATTTTTTTTAATTTCCAAATTGAAAATAAAGGGAGGAGCAGTGGAATAGCCAGGGCTGGGCTTTGAAAAGACAGCATCGAGCATTTAAATGAAATAGGTGTTAGAACCAGTGAAGCCAGTGATGGGAGTCAGAGCGGGCAGATGGGATCAGGGCTTTGGGGCAGGTCAGTGCAATTAGGATTGTGTTTGCACCAAGCTGAGCAGGACTCTGTAGGAGGGAGGCCAGAGAGGTGCAGCAATACGGAGAGATAAGAGCCCAGAGCAGAGCTGGAGCTGTCTGGACAGGGAAGAGTAGGAGGCACCATAGAAATTTCCTGGGAGCTTATCACCGTGGGCCATCTTCTCCTCCTCTTTCACATCCGCAGCAGCTCCGGTGCCGCGGGACTGTCCGAGCAGCCGCCCAGACCTCGCCCGGCCCCAGGCTGCAAGACCCACCGGGGCAGGGGGTGGGGCTGTGGAAGCACAGGCTCCGGAGGTCTGTGACATTGCTGAGGTTGGCTCCAGTGCTCAATCCACGAATCCACCAGGAGGCATTTGTGCCTCCATCCGTGCAGTTCCCGGTGGGAAAAAAGCGCTGCTCACTAAAAGCCGTCCCAAAGCGTCGCATCGCGTTCGGTCTCCAGAGGACAAGGATGGGGCTGAAATAAAATCCACCAGCGTGGGCCCATATGGGCAAAGCCTCGTTGGTGGGGAGGGACACCTGAGGTTAGCACTTTCCCGAGCACTTTAACTCTGTCCTTGTAGAGCCAGAGCTGGCATTTAATACCCTGGGACCAGCTCCTCAAGACAGATCCCCTTCAACTTATGCCCAGAGCCAGGAAGGCCAGGTAAGGAGCCAGGTAGAAATTAAATTAAAAGAGGCGGTCATTGCTGATGGTTATTCAGTTTTGGGAGGTGCTTGGTTGTGCAGGGCAAAGCTCTGTGTGGGTTTTGCATTCAAATATTCACCTCACACCGCTCTCATATCATTGCTGTCGGCTGTTTGTTCCTCCAGCTGCTATTAAAGTTGCTATTTCATAGGAGAACAAAAGACAAATAGGAATCATTGGTTCAAAACCTCACCATCTAAGCATGATCTTTCTAGACCAGGAACTCTAAGCCCCTGATCTGTGTGATATATAGTTTGGGAACAATAATATCTGCTGCAGTTATTATTACCTATATTACAAAGATCTCAAAAAAAAAAAAGTGAGAGATATTGTACACATGCTGGCTAGTTTCCCTGTTAGGGGGAGGGAAAAAAAAAAAAGAATAAAAGTTTAATAAACGTGTGCTGTGTTGTGGATGACTTTGTGGCGACCTTTGTTGCAAATGGCCTATGCATGCGGAATAATGGTCTCCGTGCAGAGAGGGAAATGGCTTAGTGCTATCATCGTTGCCTCGGTAACCATCAGAGTCTCCATCTAGCAGAGAGAAATGAGTTATGAAAAGGCTTGAGTGAAGAAGGGATTAACACATGATCCCAGGGACAGCATGTCAATCAAAATCAGCGGAGAAATTACACTGCTCTATTTGAGAATGTCTCCGGAAACGCAACCTCGGTGGGTGTATGTGTGTGGATGTATGCAGGCGTGATGGAGAGACCTATGGCTCTCAGCCTCCTATGGAACACACGTATATTTATACAGATATATGTATAAAACCCATAATGTGTCTGAGATCGCTGGTGTGCACGTGCACAAGCACCCCCTGCACACACATTCCCTGTACATTTGTGCCCAAACATGAGGCACCTCTCTGGAGGGACACACTTTTGTGATGCCCACCCTTGGACCTGGGCTCCGTGCTGCCCCAAACAGCCAAGTCAATGAAACCCATAACAATTTAATTGATTATTTTTTTTAATAATCCAAAATGCATATTTGATCCTGAAATTTTCTCGTCCTCTCTCCTGTTCTTCCCAGGCTTCATTGAAATGTCTGTCATGGCACCCCTTGTTCCTGTAGGACAGCCCAGGGGCTGAACCCCCTGAAAGCTTCTCTTGTACCTGCAAAGGGGAGAGCAGAAGGAAAAGAGCTTCCCTCATAACATATTCAAAATGCAAAATCCAGGACAATATGGAGACTCCAGCTTTATCCTGACAGTCCCAGTGGCTTCACCTGAATTTCTTCTGCCAGCACCTCACTCCTGAGCTCTGCAACTTGTAGGTCAAGGGCATGGGAAGTAAACCCACGATTAACTCCCTCCTGGTTTTAGCGACTGCAAACCCTGGCGCTGCTCAGCCATGTGTGGCTGAGCACACATTTCCTATGGCCATGTTTGCCTTGGTGCAGCTGACGGTCTTTACATTACCTGGGACAGTGAGTTTTCTGCTGATGTCGGGAGCAAAATGTGATTGCTGGGAAGGGAGGACTTGTGTGGCCTCGGAGCTGAGGAGTGTGGCTGGAAAAGGCCTTGAGTATTTGTTCTGTTCATTGGCAACTTCAGTAATAGAAAAGTTTTTCTTCCAGGAAATTCTCTCTCTCTCTCTCTCTTTTCCTTTTTTTTAAATTTTATTTTTGAGGAGATGATGATTGCAGGCAAAGTAGAGTTTCACTTTGGTTTCTTCACTGCTTGCTGTGCCCTCAGGCTGGGCAGTGCAAGACCACTCAGGGAAGGGATTTGTCCCCTGTAAGCATGGCTGGGCCACCCAGATCTTGAGATCCCCAGGTTTGCCCTGTGCTCATCACCCAGCATGTCCTGCTCACACCTGGCCCCTCACATTGGTCCTGCATCCCTGCACAGCTGATCCCACACCCCACAGCTCATCCCACACCCCACAGCTCATCCCATACTCCACAGCTCATCCCACACCCCACAGCTCATCCCACACTCCACAGCTCATCCCACACCCCACAGCTCATCCCATACTCCACAGCTCATCCCATACTTCACAGCTCATCCCACACCCCAGAGCTCATCCCACACCCCACAGCTACGGCCAGGGTCACTTCACGGCCATCCCTTTGTGCTCCATCCATGCATGGATTCGTCTCCTGCCCCATCCTGCCATTCCATCACCACAGGAAATTTCTTCTGGACATCCCTCTTTTTCCCAGCACGCTGATGGTATTGTCCTACCTGGGCATGGCCCTACCTGCCCATAGAGCCCTCGTACCCAGGACCATAAACCCCAGCCAGGCTCAGCCCTTCCCTCACTCAGCCTTTGCACCTTCTCGGATGCACCTGTGGGTTTTCCCCCAGCACAAACTCAGTGTTCTGACCCACCTCCCAACCACACACTACAAAATCCCCCGTGTTTCCTACCCCCCATGGCTCATCTGGGGGGCACCCACCCACACCCTGCAGCTTCCCACAGTAAACACCCAGGATTCAACCTGCACGAGCCCAAACGTGGATTCCATCAAAATTCATCCATCACCCAAGTGCTCCCAGACACACACACACACACACACTCTCCTCTGATGGACAGGGACACCCCATTGCAGCCAGGGCCACCAATAAACCCTCTACCCAGGGTTTCCACAGCCCTCCACCACCGTGAAACCCTTGACCCTGGCTTTTTTGGGGGGCTCTCTAAGCCTCCACCCTCTTCCTTCCCCCTCCCTGCTTTCACTCCTCTTGGGTTTATTTCCCCTCCTCTCCCACTCCTTCCCCCCTTCCCTTCCCTCCCCCCTGCCACGTCCCCAGCCTCCCACACAAGTTTAAAGCCATCAGCCCAGCCAACGGTTAACCAAATCGCCTTGACCTCTCTGCTATTTGATATTCGCCTCCTTGACACTCATTTAGGAGCGCGCAGCGGTAAAGCAGACATTGGACAAGTCCAGCCTGAAACCAAAGCCCTATGAAAGGAGGAGAGAGATCAGAAGAACCTGATAGCTAGGAACTTGTTCTCTCCAAAGGCTTTCTGGACATTTTAGCCTGGATCAGGGGTCCGTGGAGCGCCAGTTCGTCGCCAAGCAGGGTGTAAACGTTAAATGTTAGCTATTTGTTCCAGAGATTGGCATGAAGATCGAGCCTTTCTGCCTCCTCTCCCCACGACCCCCCTCCCGCAGTCTCTCCAGCCCGTCCAGAGTCTCACAGACACTCATTCATTAGCGGTTTAATAACCCTCCCGACGTGATAACATCCTTTACTCCCGGCTCTGCCAGCGGAGGTGACCCTGGGGGTGGGCTGCTCACCCGAGATGCTCCGGGGGGCGGCGGTCGGGCGGTCCCGGCTACTCCCAAACCAGTTGTTGGGTGAGGAAAAGCATCTTCCCCACACCTCCCGCCCCCACCCCACGCCAAAAGAAAAAAATAAAATAAAATAAAAGACCTCAACTTTGGTGCTCGCGTCCCTAAAAGTCGGCAGGGCGCGTCCCCCCGGGGTCCCCAAGCGGGGAGAGGGACACGCACCCGCTGCCACCCCCACCCCGGCACCCGCTGTCCCCAGCCCGGCTCCGCCGCCGGAGCCCCCGGCGCCTTTCTCGGGTGATGCGGAGATGCTGGAGATGCTGGCGGTACCTCACCTGATCGAGCCCTGTGTTATTTTAAATGGCTCTAATTTCACCATTTATCTCGTTTGGCCCGTAACTGCGGATTCAGGCATCTGAAACAACCTTTCGAAACTCTGATTAGTTCAGCTTCGTTCAGCGCCTTTTCCTCCCTCTCCTTTCTCCCCATTTTTTTCCCCCTTCTCACTCCCTTTCTGCGCGACTTTCATGCGCTGCAGATAAGATATAAAATGCTCTATCGGGATCCTGTAATATTAAAGATCAAAAGTGGCATCAATTGAAGACCAAACGCGCGGAAAACAAAGGGGAAGGCTGGGAGATGTTCATCAGCTAATTACAACTGCAAATATTATGCAAATTTATCTTGGCACAGAAATGGAGAAAGCGAGTTTAAGTGTGGAGATAATGCTGGAATATTGAATGTTCAGCTGAGGGTGGGACGCGGTCCAATAAATTCATCTGAGGGAGAACTGGTATTATATATATGTATATTCCTATCAAATCATCTACACTTCAGATTGGGGGGTGGGGGATATCAAAAATTGCGGTTATAATTGATACTTGAAATTCCTTGACAAATATTGCACAGAATACAGGGAGGAGGAAGAGTAAGGAAGCCGAGATTAGCGTTTGGATGGGATTTGTGAAACGCCGCATGTAAAACGATGAATCTGGAGCGGGGAGGGGGCGGCGTGGGGTCCCCCCACTCCAGAGCCCAGGTGGGATCCTTTCCCTTTAGGCAAAAGGGGAAACACCAAGTTATTTTTCAGCCTCATTTTAGAAGCGGCTCTCACTTCCTGGAAAAAAGGACCGTGCTCGAGCTGGTTAATGATTAAACACCGTCCTTGTGCCATGAGAGCCAGGAAGGGATGAGAAGGAGCAAAGGAAACTTAAACCAAGGCTCAGCAGAGCTGCCGGCACCTGTCCCCAGAAATTTTAGCATCGGGAGTGGCTGCAAACAAAGGGAAAAAAAACCCCAAAACAGTAACAAGCCACCACCTAAACCAAAATAACAATGCGAGGCGCAGCAAACTGACCACGAAGAGGAATTTAGGCACCATTTTCTCAGGGGCGGGGATGCTCCGGCGCGGGTCGGGAGCATCCCCCGGCCCCTCGCAGGGTTTTGAGGAGGTTACCCCAAACCCCGTTATCGCCTTTGACCCTTGCGGGGATTTTTGTCGAGATCAAGTTTTGGGCTGAGTCGTTAATGTTGTGAGATTCCCTCCCTCCTCCCCCTCCATCCCTCGGAATGGAGCAAAGGGGGTTCGTTCGCCGCAGCAAATGTTTGAAATGCAGCTTTTCCCTCCCTGCGCAGGTGAGGAGGCAGAGCCCGGCTGCTGCTCCCCTTCAAGGATTCAAACGAATACATTCGGATCCGGCAAAAATATCAGCGCATCTTCCCCTCCTCAGGCACACGAATATCAATAATTTCAGGTGAATGTTTCCCCCCCCGCCCCGCCCTCCGTCCCCTATTTCATTTCTGCAGCCAGAAACACAGCGCAGC
>VZDJ01000623.1:814201-840503 GCA_008694505.1 Cyanoderma ruficeps
AAAAAAAAAAAAAAATAGCCCGTGGTGTGATTAGGTATCAGACCCGGTGTGTTGTCCTGAGGGTCCTGCAGGAAGGTAATGATCCACAGTGTGAATCTTGTTCCTGGGTCACAGCTCTTAGAAAGGAGGTGAAATACCTGGGGCCGCTGGGGCCCAGGTCCACGGAGGGATGAGTGCTTTGGTGCCATCTTTTATGAAGAAGTGGAGAGATTCAGTATTTATAGCTGGAGTTTACCTGCATGGTTTAAACAATAAGGGAAAAAAAATACAAATAAAAAAGAAGGCAAAAGAACAGAGGGTGGTTTGTGAAGCCGGACAGTGATCTCTGTTATGGCAAAATCTAAATCCCCGAGGTTTGCAGTGGAAATAACCCCAAAATCATGGAGAAGATGGGCTAAGCGGAGCGGAGATGGAGCCGGGCGGGTTCAGGGGGCTGCTCCCAGCCCTCAGCAACTTGTTGAGTGTGAGCCTGCATTAGGCTCCGCTCAGTAACTGCATTGTTCTGCTATTAGTCCCTTTAAAACAATTATTTTTAAGGATCAGCAGCCTTTGTCCTTTCTTTCTTTTCTTCCCTTTTCATTTCTTTTTTTTCCCAATGTATCAGCAGAAAGTGGAAATGCGGTCTCTCTGATCTAGCCTGAATATTATTTACTATGTTACTTCCTGGAGAAGATAATGAATCTTGACCCTTTCTATTCGTATAACCCACCTTCCCTTCCTTTTCGAGCAGCGACTTTCAGTATTGTTCACGAGCGCCTGGTATGGTGAAAACCAGTTTGGAGCTTTTCTAGACACACTCGAGCTCCCATGCAAACATATATGTCCACCCTATAACTATCTATGGCTCTGTACATCCGTGTTTGCATCTCTCCTGGTATATTTAACCATCCCTAGACACGGATCCCAATGCCTACAGAGGTTAAGGATCTCTAGGTGTCAGAGACTTTCCAGGGCTTTATTATCAGGCACAAACTTGCTCCCTTCCAGTTGAATAACTGTCTTTTCAATCTTACAGCCATTTGCTCAAGTTGCTGTGGGTTTGGCTAGATTTGATTCTTTGGATATGTTTTTTTCATTTGTTTAGCAAGGGCCGAAAATAATTTAAAATATTAGGTACAAGCGCTTAAGAACATTTATAAGCAAAGGGAAAAAAGATTTTGACTGCGGAATCCAGTGGAATTTTTTTCCCCACGAAGTCCCGGTCTGTGTATTAAAAGACAAGTGAAGTGTCCCTTGTCACAAAAAGGGTAGGGAGAGTTTCTTTTGAGGCAGTTGGTACCCTCTGCGTGTGCCATGTCATCGCGAAAAAGCCGTCTAACATTTCTGTGCAGTCTCATGGAAGAAGAAAGGATAAACTGAGTGGTTTGCAAAGTTTGTCAGCCCTGTTGCAAAGGTTATTATCATGTCTGTGGGCATTTTCTGTTCTTCTTCGTTTGACTAGAGAATTCCCAAGTTTTATAGCTCACGGCTCTGTTCAGGAAATCATTTTCCAGCTAAGAAAAAAAAAATAATTCTGCAGTCGGGACTAGGCAATTTCACGCAGGATCTTTGCTTCAAAGTCTTCGTGGGATTGCCTGGAAAACGGAGAGAGTGAAGCAGAGCTCTCCAAATCCCGTGTCACAGGACTGGCACTCTGCTTGGAGGGTCCCGACCCCAAAACCCGGTCCACAGCAGGACCGGAGCTGCCACCCCGTGCTCCTGCAGCTTTTAAAATTTAATTTTTAACGAGGAACGGGGTTTCTCATTAGATGTAACTTTCCTTGCTCTCCCCGCATGCTGAGCCCTTTGGGAAGGACCAGGGGTGGTGGTGGCGGGAAGCACGTCCCGGGACCCCCACAGGGGGCTTTTCCAGGGTGGCACAGGGATGTGACCGACGTGTGTCTGTGTTTTCTCCGCGCAGGGAGCCAGGTGTGCCGCCCCCCGCTGCTGCACGGCTCGCTGCCCTGGCTGGACGGGAGCAAAGCGCTGAGCAGCCACCACAGCGCTTCCCCCTGGAACCTCAGCCCCTTCTCCAAGACCTCCATCCATCACAGCTCACCGGGACCCCTTTCCGTCTACCCACCCGCCTCTTCTTCCACTTTATCCGCCGGCCACTCCAGCCCGCACCTTTTCACCTTCCCGCCGACCCCTCCTAAAGATGTGTCCCCGGATCCGTCCATCTCCACCCCCGGCTCCACCGGCTCCACCCGGCAGGACGAGAAGGAATGCATCAAATACCAGGTGTCCCTGGCCGATACCATGAAGCTGGAGTCCTCTCACTCTCGGAGCAGCATGGCCTCTTTAGGAGGAGCCACGTCCTCCGCTCATCACCCCATCACTACCTACCCACCGTATGTCCCAGAATATGGCTCTGGACTTTTTCCCCCCAGTAGCCTCTTAGGAGGATCGCCAACCGGCTTTGGGTGTAAATCGCGACCGAAAGCACGGTCAAGCACAGGTAGGGCTTTTGGCTTCTTCGTCCCCGTCGCTCGGGAGAGGAAGCTGAGGGAGGGAAAAGCGGGGGGCTGAGGGCCGGGGCTGACCCCTCGCTCCCCGCCGCACGCACAGACATGTGCTCCAGCATCCGTGCGAGGAGCAGCAGGGGCTGAAACCCTCGTGGGGGACACACACAACACTTCACCTTCCCCGCAGGCTGGTCTGCCAGGTTTATAACCAAATCCTCCCTTGTCCAACCCTGGCTGGGGATAGAACCAGGCCCAGGAACCCAAACCACCCACCCGGTGCCGCGGGGCTCCAGTCCCGGGGGCGACCCGGCCCCTCCAGCGCCCACGGTGCGCTCAGCTGCGGCGCCCGGGGAGGAAGCGAAACCCAGGGAACCGCAGCATTAGTGAGCTCTCTGTATTTTAATAATGGTGCTAAATCCCGGCCAACTTCCCCCGCCCGCCCTCCGCCTCGCTCTTCCCAGGGCCTCTTCCCATGCGGCGCCCGGGGATGCGGGGAGGGTTTTCCCCGGGGCGATGCGGAGAGTTCGCCCACGCAGCCCCCAGCCCCAGCCAGCTCCGTGCCGGGAGCTTTGGATCACCCACAATGAAAGTCCCCAAAAGTGTCCCCGTGGCCGCCTTTCCCGGGGGGAGCTGGAGCGCCCCAGTTCTGTGCGCACCCCGCGGAACGGGACACGAGGGGCTGCGCGGCTCCCGACGGCCCAACACACCGGGCTCGGACATTTGTGAGCACGGAGGGGTGGGAGTGAGCCGAGGGGAATGTGTTTGTGTGCAGAGGAAAGGGCGATTAGTCAAACTCTTTTTCTCCCTTTTATTTCATTTTTTTTTCTCTATTTTTTTTTTTCCGAGGAGGCTGCTGTGGGGTTGCCTGGCATGAATGAGATCAGTTTTCAGGGTTTTTCCAGGGTGACATTTACTCTGTCTGTCTGAGCAGGGACTGTCTCTATTTAGCTGATATGTTTGAGCTAATCCAATTATTTTCAGACTGCTGCACGCGACAGTTGCATTGTTTATCCAGCGCCAGGAACTTTAATAGAGTCCGGATGCGGCTAGAGTGACAAAAAAACCCAGACCTGTATGTTTTGTACATGAAAGCAGGAGAGAGAGAGAGAGATGGGGTGAAACAAAAGAGAGGGACAGAGACTCAAACAGCCCGGGAGCGGCTGCCTCGTTTAACCGGAGGGGAACAAAACGACCCGGGTATTAACGGGACCGGCTCCCCGCCTGGCCCCAGTACGGACCGGGTGCTGTGTCCGGGGTAGGGACCGGTTTATTGTGGCCCCGGGCGCTGCTGAGCATCCCCTGGCGCCCGCCGGGGCAGCCACCGGCTGCGCGGTATTTTCAAACCGTCTCGTCCCCCCCTCCACCCTCCCCTCTTGTTTTCCTTTTGCCACTTTGTTACTTTACCTTCTAGAAAGGCATCTGCGGTTCGTGCTAAACCAACCCCGGCAGCAACACCTATTTTTTTTCTCTCTTTTTTTTTTGTTTTTTCCCCTTTAAAGGTTGATCTTAGCAAGCTAGGAGCTCTCAGACAAAGGTTAGAGCTGGAGAAAAAGGAGGAAGGCGCTGATTTTGCAGGATAAAAGAGGGAGAAACAGCTGTAAATGTATTTTTTTTGTTGTTGTAGTTGCTGGGGGGGGTGTGAGAGAAGAGGGGTTCAGTGCAAAGGCTCTGGAAAAACGGTTGCCGTTTGTGGTTAGGGCACGGATGCCTCTTGCTCGAAGGCAGCACGGGCTGGGGCAGCGGGGAGCCGGCTCCGTGCTGAGCTGGCTCGGCTCTGCTCTGCCCGGCTGAGGTCTGCCACTGCTCTCAGGTGGGCCACGACTGACGTTAGGTACAAAAAAACCTTCCCCCAGTAAACCGAAGAGGCAACATAAAACCCCTCAAGCCTCTGAAAGTAGCTGAGAGGCAGGATCTGCACCTTCCCAGTTCCTTCCTCCAAGCTGGGAACGGGCGGGCTGGTGGGGAGATCTCCCCCTGCAATAGCCAGGGAGAAGATAAAAAGGTGTCCAAAAAGGAGAAGAAGGAGGGAAAGAACTCATGAGGCAGGTTTGGGGCTGTTTGCTATCCCAGATAGTCAGGATGGACCATCAGGCTGGAGATGTGCTGGGGAAACAAGAGGGGTTTCTGAAAGTTTTGGGTGATGGAAGCTTAATTTCAAATTAATCAATAGCAGATATTGTCAGAGTTGTTATGTACTGGCTGGAGCTGGGGAACTGCTTTGGGGGTTTTCTGTGATTATTTTGGGGGTTCTTGATGTAGTTTGACCTGAGGCCAGAGGAAGAGTCCTCCAGGCTCATGAACACCCCCGGGAGGTGGAAGAGTGGTCATGGACTGACACTGGGGTCCTCATACACATCAGAAAGGGGGTCATGGACTTAAATTCTGCATCCATTATTTTGGGTATAGAGGGCTGGAGGCTCCTTGCAAAGCCTGCCAAGGTTTTTCTGGTGCCTATGGAGCCACGGGGCTTCCAGAGTTGTAGGAGCCCTTAACCCAAAGGTGAGGGGAAATTGTCAGCCCTCCCCAACTCCCTGAAAGGAGCACCCTGTGGGAGGAGTGAGATCTTCTCTGGGGAGCCCCTTGAGCCACCACGGCATTTGGGTTGTCACTGTCACCATCCCTCTTCCCTGGTGCTGGGACACAGGCTTGATGCTGCCCATGGAGGGGAACAGGATCAGACCCCACCAGAGTGTTTCAGGGACATTGTTCAGTCATGGCCTTGGACCTTTGCTTGGAAATCCTGAGCTTGGGGGCAGTGGCAGGGTCTGGCATGGCTGGGTCTGGCATGGCTGGGTCTCTTGGGAGGTTGTGGGGTTTTTTGGGGGAAGGGGGGCTTTCCCCAGCCCCTTTTATCTCTGCTTTCCCTATGTGAACCATGTGCTCTCTTGTTTCCAGAAGGCAGGGAGTGTGTAAATTGTGGGGCTACCTCAACCCCTCTGTGGAGAAGAGACGGCACTGGGCACTATTTGTGTAACGCCTGTGGGCTCTACCACAAAATGAACGGGCAGAACCGGCCCCTGATCAAACCCAAGAGAAGACTGGTGAGTCTCCTTCTATTTTATTCTTTCTTCTTCTTCTTCTTCTGCAACTTTTGTTTCCTATCTGCAGCTCAGGATGGAACCTCAGGCAGCTCCTGCTGATCCCACTGTGTCAGAGGGGTGGGAGGGAGGGATGTTTGGAGAGACGATCCCAGCTGCTGTGGGCCTCAGTTGTCTGGTCCTTTTGCAAACTGCAAACCAGTTTTAAAAATCAAGATCCAGGGTTTCTTGCAAAGCAGACCTGAGTTTTCAACTCCACACGGTGCTTCTGGATGGTGACCCGAGGACAGTGACACTTTCCAGGGTCTAAGGGCAGGATAATAATTTCTCAGTGACCAAAGAGATTATCAGGAATACAGGATTTCTCCTGGGCTCTTCAAACTTCTGCCCTCCCCTTCTTAATGCGTGTCTATCCCCCTTGGCTGGTGGTGTCGGGGAGAAGGGGCCCAAACTGGATCCGGGGTGTCGCTGGGGTGTCAGACAGACCTTGGTCCTGCAAAGAGCTGGAACCATCGGGTCCTGGTGCCACTGGAACCTGGTGCGGTCATTTATGTCTGCCCCATCTGGGCCTCAAATTGTGTCACAAGGACACAAGGCAGAGGATGGTGACTGTGCAAAGCCGACCATGCGCCCAGGCTACAGAAGCTGGAGGAAGACAAAATGAGTGGGTAAATGTTTGAAAGAACACTTACAAGACTGGTGACTGTTCTAAGCACAGGCAATACATTACAGCATCCCCAGCGATCTGTTCCTGCATTTCCCTGGAAGCCACAAAAAGGTCTGGAAGCTGTGGGCATGGCTAATAAATGTGTTAAAGTGTATTTGGCAAATAATCAGACAGACCACAAGGGGAAAAAATATATCAAGCGGAGGAAAAAATTATGGTCCCCGCTTGGGAAGTTATTGAATGTTTCGAATCGAGGCACGTTTGGTTTTGTCAGGATTAAAGATGTGGAAAGGCTCCTGGGGGCCGCTCAAAATGTGGAGGAAAAGTGGCTCTTGCCTCTCTGTGGAATTTCTGAGCTGATGGATGGATCTGGCCAGTTTGGTGAGGCTTGTGCCCGGCATAGCCAGTCGCTGCAGGCAGGACAGGGCTGGTTCATTCGTGCTCCCCTTGAAGGTGCTCCCAGCTCTGTCCGGCAGCTCTAAGGTCGGGATCAGCTTCCTCACCTGTGAGACACCCATAAAACTGTAGCAGCTTTATTCCCTGTGGCTCTGGGAAGCGTTTGCAGGGCACATTCCCAGGAAGGGCTATGTTGTGAGGGGCATCAGCAATAACTCTGTCTGCCCATGTGAGTTTTGGGGAAGGTGTGGGTTTGCTCCTCTACCCCGCCAAACTTCCTGCGTGTGAAACCTCTCTGTGCCCTCCTCTACGAGCTTTTCCCCTATAGGAAAATATTTGTCTCTCTCATCTTTCATAGCCTTGTTAGAAAAAAGGAAAAGCTTTCTAGGGAGGGAAGTACAGCCTGGAATTTTGATTTTTTTTTTGGGCAGCTCTCTTGTTCTCTTCTCCTCCTCCCCCCTGGCCCTTCTGTCTTAAACACACAGCCCCCGTTTTCTTTATTTTTTTTTTTCCTCGTTCTCTCTTTATGTGTAAAGTTAACTTCCTAGGAAAAAGCTGCCGGATATCTGAGCCCTGGAGATAACTCCTAAACAACAGCTCCGTTTCCCCAGTCCAAACACACAGGAGCTTGAGCATATCCAAACAAGCAGAGGGGGAGGCAGAATAGGAAAGCCTGGAAAGAGGGGGAGAGCTTTCAAAAAGTGTCTGATGGAACCACGAAAGAATGTCCCGAGTCACCCTGAGCCCGGCACATGTAAAATAAACTATATAAATAAATACATAGTAAAAGGTCATTCTTGGGGAAAAAAAAAAAAAAGAGGAAGAAAGGAAAGAAGTAAAGAGAGACCTTGTCTTGCGTTATCGCTCCAATCTTTGGGCATTTTAGTTAAAGTTACAAGAAGTTCCCCTTCTCTAAATGCAGCTTTGGCTATATGGGAAATTNACTCCAGCACTGCCTGGGAAAAAGAAAAAGAAAGAGAAACGTCTCTAATGCTGTTTGCACCTATATTTATTTCTTTTGCTAACCTCTGAAAAAAAGAATTAGTCAGAAGGCATCAGAACTGGGCCTGCAATTCCATTTTTTGTGTCTGGATGTGGACGTGCGTGTGGCTGTGGCTTGACTGGATCTCTCCTGCAGTGAAGACAGGCAGGCTGAGCAAGGCTCTGGATGGAGGCTCAGGGTGGGGATCCAGCTCCTTCCCTCTGCCACAAGTTTCCTGCCTGGCCTTGGGCTGGTTTCGTAGGCTCTGATCACAGCTGCACTGAAACTGATGATAGCGTTTGATGGGTGGGAGAGAGGAGGAAAATGAATTCTTAGGTGCTGAGAAGCCAGCCCAAGCCTTGTTAAATTCAGTGGGTGTCTTTGTGAGGGTGTGCTTTAGGTGACAGGGATGAATTCTTGCTGGCCGAGGGGGCTCAGACAGCTCTGCTTCATCTCGAGGGGAAAGGTGGAAGACCTGGACATGTTGGCAGGGGGATCAAGAACAGGCAGGTGCTATCACACCATCACTGCCCTAAAAGTTTTCAGCCCAATCCTGCCCCTGTCACAGGCAGTGGCAGCCCCATCACTGCTGAGATAAAACCTTCCTTTAGTTTTTTTTCCTCATTCCCTACCCATGCAGATGCAGAGCTCTCCGTTTCCATGTCAAGCCAAGCTGGTTTTGGAAGGATTATAGCCAATTTCTCAGCAGGTCCATGCACATGCAATCTTATTTAAGGAAAATGATGCTTGGAGCTTTGTGGGTAAAAGCAGACACTGAAAATGCCCCATAATTAAGCATCTTTATTAGCACTTGGTTCCTCCAACCTCCTCAACTTCACCTTCTCATCTCTGCTAGCGCTTCTCAAGTTGTTCCTTTGCTCACTGGCAGCTGTGCCACGGGCTTTGGTCCTATAGATGATATGGGGCAGCTAATTAGTCATCCCATTACTGACATGGCCAGGCCCGAGCCGGTGATTAGCGTCAGTGGATGCCATTGCTGGGAGCTTTACAATAGCGTTATTATTCATTGTTTCCTGCCCGCTGCCGGTGTCTCCGGTAGAAGCTGGTACAGCATAAAAGGTGCAGCCTGGGACCAAAAGAACTCGAAATACTCAGCTAATGATGCCGAATTTTTGTAAGCGAAATGCAGCAGCATGGAAATGGTTTTAGTGAAGACAGTAGATGTTGTGATTTATTTGCTTATTTAATGTCAGGGTTTGTTTGGAGGCAGCGAGGTGGGGACCAGGCGTGTCTTTTGAACGCGCTTGCTGTAAGAGAAATTACGGTGAGCGCTGTGTAGAAACCCCAAATATTTTCAAAGGGAACGTTTCCCCTGTGTGGGCTGAGTCAACTATCACTGGTTTTTAGAAATTTCCTTAGGCTTGATTTTTGGGTCTGATAGAGGCAAAACTGCCACCAAGAGACTTGATCCAGCCTCGTGCCCCTCCGAGCCACAAGCGGCAAGTGTCAGGATCTGGGGGCCAGAGACCTGCAGACTCTTCTCCAGCTCTTTAGCGAGAAGTTGGCTTTGCAGGCTGTTGTCTCCATGCTGCATTTGGAACACATTCATTATTGCATTATCCTGGTGATTTGGAAGGGAACCCAGTTTGGGTCCGTGGCATGGTCAGGAGGCGTGCGTGCATCAGTTCGGGGCTCTGCCCTTCGTGTTGGGATGCTTCATCTTCTCTGCTGGTCCTGGGATTTTTTCAAGTCCCATGTGCTGTCTCCGTCTCCTGCTTGTCATCAGCACAGAGAATTTAGATAAAGGCCTCCTTGGGACTGGCTTGGTTCGGAGTAGTTTGTGGTCAGGCAAAATGGAACTGTCCCTACGGGCAGCCTGAGAGAGCCACTTGCTGTCAGATCAGCCACTCTGTGATGCTCCATAGTGCTCATGGGCATTGTCTTATTTATTTTTTAGACAGTCCTTTTTGTCTAATTAAAAGAGAAAAAAAAATCCTCCTCTATCTAAAGCAAAACCAACCTGTCCTCTCTCCACCTACGCCGCATTCAATTATGATTAAAATTGCAACATGACCTAACAAGAGCTGGTATTAACGCTAAGGCTGTGCCAGCGTCCATGTTTGCATTTTGGGTTTGTTGTATGGTATCCAAAGATGCGGTATTTTCTTTTTTTTGTTGTTTTTTCCAGTGTTGGATGTGCTACAGTGTGCGGCTGTGTGGGGTGAGGGGTAAATTTGAAACAGTAAGAGCACAAAAGAGAGCATTAAAGGCTCAGTTCTGCAAGGTGCCAAGCATTGCTATGATCTGGCAAATCGCTTAAGCACATGTTTTAACTTTAAGCACATGAGCAGTCCCATTGAAAGCAACGCATCGGGATGAAATCAGAGCTCTGGGACCGTGTCATATTGATGAAGAAGAGATAGGATGGGGATCTAAAGGTCTTCTTTTATTTTTTTTTAGGAGCTGTAGGCACTTGCACACACGCAAACACGCATACGCTCTTACACAGCAGTCTGAAAAGTCCTGTTCCTCCTTCAGTGGCAGAAAGACAATTCGTTTGCTATAGTTACAGTTTTTAAATGACAAGTATGAATTTATGCACGTGAAAGAAGGGCAACTTCACTAAATTTGACTTTGCTAAGTCATTATCACAGCTAACAAAAAAAGCTTCTGCATAAACTTTGACACGTAGAGTTTTTTCTGGTTCCTACCCCTTTATGAAATGGTAAATTCTTCTCTCAGGCTTGCTACCAATCCTTAAATAAACATGAAGGTTTGGGATGAGAAAAGGGTGTAATTAAAAACTTGGGATTCTTGCTCTTTGCCACGGTGTTGTTTCCGATCTGGAGCCCGTCTCCTTTGAAGCTGAGCTGAGTTTACGGGACCGGGCTGCGCTTGCGGTCGTGCCCGGCGAGCAGCTGCCCACCCGAGTCTCACCCAGCACTCGCTGGAGCCAGAGTGACTCACGCCCTTGACTCCAGCAATTGTCAGTTCAGGCCCTGACTGCAGAATTAGACCACTGGGGGGGTCTGGGAGAATTAAGATGGAAAGACGTGTTGGCATTTAAATAACATTTTCCCCTCTGGAATGGGCTGTGCCAGCGCTGCTAATTTTGATGAGGTCTATCAGAGGTTTAGGCACCCACTTTTAGGATGCCCTTTGGCACCTGATTCAGTTCATATATAATTTGGGATTAAAGTACCTTGGGGATTTTTTTTCACAATTATTATTTGTTCTCACAAGTCGGTTTCTGGAGGCCTCTGCTGATGTGCGTCAGTCTTGCAGGGTTGATGTTTTCTTCCTCAGAAATTTTGCTGATTGCTTTTTTTTTTTTTTTTAAATTTTTTAACACGGGTGTTTTTCTCTTTCTCTCCTTCTCTTTTCACACAGTCTGCAGCCAGGAGGGCGGGCACGTCCTGTGCAAACTGTCAGACCACCACTACCACCCTGTGGAGGAGAAATGCCAACGGCGATCCCGTCTGTAATGCCTGTGGGCTCTACTACAAGCTGCACAATGTAAGTGTGACTGTAGTACTCAATAATGGGGCCTCAGCTTCGGTGCTCAATGATCCAAACTCTTCCTTAACTTGAGGATTTCCAGTCTCGGGTGGTGCTGAGACCTCTGTTATGCCTTTGGGGACCTTGGGGTTTGGAGAGATGAGTTGTCAGCCTTTCAAACGTAGCCTATCCAACTTGGGGAGGTATAAAACAAGGTTGTCCATGGGTAATGTTAGAGCTTTTCCATGCCTGAGCCAGGAAAGGAGGGGTGGGTTAACACAGAGAGACCTTATCTGCTGCTGGTTGGGCTCAGAGTTGGAAAAGACAACACACTGTCCTGCAAGCCGATACCCCTCCTATATGTAGCTTGGTTCCTCCAGCAAATACAAACTCTGGCAAAAAAGAAATATGCGCCAGAAACTATTTAGATCATTCTTGGGTTTGTGGCTGCCTTTGTCCTGTCCCCAAAGATGATTTATTTAGGCCCTATGTTTGTGCTAGTTGATGCAAACGAGTCCCAAACCAAAAAAGGACTTGATTTAGTTAGTGGGTTGCAGAGTCTGTTCGACCTGTGATGTGAATTTTAAAGCATCTGTCATGGAAGGGAAATGGAGAAATGGAATTAAATGGCTGGCAGATTTAATCTAATATCTGCATGCAAAGCCAGCTTGCAGGAACCAGGGATATGTGCCCCAGGGAAAGAGCTAAAGGGACCTGAAAAGTCTTCTACTGAATAATACTGCTAATAAAGGAGACTTAAGGCTATTCCTGTTCCTCTCATTCCACATGTGGCATTAGAATAATTATTATGTCAAAAGAAGGAAAAGACTTGCAATTTCTCTGCTTTGATATATTTTTTTTTCCACTAGTGGTTGATTGCTTTGTGTTTGGTTTGGAAATCTGGGGCTATGTTTTGCCCTTATGTCCACCCATGCAAACACATCAAAGACGTATTGGGTTTCATGGGGCATCCAACCCTTGTGGTATCTCAGTCCCTTCCATTTGTTATTTCAAACTGTTTGGTTTCTTTGGATGAGTAAACAAGTTTGGATTAAGTAGAAAAAAAAAACCCCAACAAACAACCAGGCTAATTTTTCACCTGTTTCATGGGAGGAATCTCTCTTGGGAAAAAGGAAAATGTGTTTACCCTTTAGGGGGCAGGTGTCTCAGCACGCTTTGAGTCTCATGTAGCAAGTAAAGCTTGTCATCAAACTCTCAGTGTGATCACTGCAAACAAACGGGTTGGACCCAGAGTGAAAACTCTCAGAATATCATGAGAAAATATTCTGTTTGCTATCTCCTTGGCAAGAAGGGACCAAGGTCAGCCAGCTTCATTGATGGGGGGAGGATCTGTGCCTGTGCTCTGTTTCCATTTTGGCCTTGTAACCACCAGTGGTAGGACTTAAATCGTGTTAAAAGTTTGGGAAACCTCCAAGGAGCTGCTCCTCCTGTAGCCAGCAAAGGCCTTTGAAGAAAATCGGCTCTTCTCAGTTGATGCTGGTGGGTGCCTGTGTTTCCATGGGACTTCTTCTGCTCTTGAAGACAGTGTAGTTCTTCCCTATGACTGCAAAAGATGGCAGGATGATGAGTTATGATGTGTCTACTTCCATTGTAGACATCTGGCTGGAGAAAGCTCCTCCTGAAGTGCTTAGAATGGTGTCTGAGTTCTCCAGAAATGTGCCTGTGAGAGCACATCCTTTTGTTTTTTTGCACTAACACTGCAAACCTAGTTGGCCTGAATTGACCTCTAGATCCACTGTTTAGGGAAACACCGATCCAGCTGTGAAATTTGTGACATGGGGCAGGCCTTGAGCACATTGGAACCATTTTCATATTCATTAAAAACACCAACAGCTGCTAAAAAGCTCAGCATAGCTACTTACCAAAGTCAAGTAGTATCTTGCCTTATGAGCAACGTCATTAATGGATCCTGCTTAGATGAAACCCCCAGAGGACTGAGCTCCTGCGTGCAGCAAAATAACCAGGCAAGGATACTAAAACCCAGATATGAGTGGGTAGATCTTTATTTTTTTTTAAATTTTCTTAAAGTATTTGCCAAAGTATTTAGTTATGACTGTGGTGAGAACTGGTCTTGCCCCCTGAGTGTATATTATCTCCTGATTTCCATCAGGAGAGGGGTCAGAAATAGAGAGGCTGATTGTAGCATGTCCCTCCCAAGCAGCTGTCAGCATAGATGTTGTGCTTGTGCCAGGTCTTTGGATGCTTGGAAGTTGATTTAACCCTGTTTCAGGCTAGGCTGTAGCAAATTCCTGTCTGCTGTTTTATCCTCTCCCCTCCCCATTTTTTCTTTTCTTTGGGTTTAATGAAATTTTCTGGGACCTTAACATCATTTGGATATTTTAATGGATTGATCTGCAGTTGAAACTTACCCAGATTTTATGTCCACACCGGGAACGATTGCAGTGAAAAGGCTAATTTTTTTCCATGGCATTAATTTTTTCATGGAGCTATATCAGTTTGTTTTACTGTTGATTCCCACAGCTTAAGCAAACCCATTTGTCAGTAGGATATAAGCAATAATCATAATAGTCTTGGGGTGCATTTAGTGAAGCTGTTGGCATTCCTCCCACTGACTTCAACAAGAGCCGGCTCCATTAACACCAGTATTAACAATGACTAATATTTCACATTGATACGGTGCCTTTCATCCCGTGGCATCCCAGAGTGCTTTCTAAGATACAGCCAGCCTGGAAGATTAACCCAACATTGTAATGACTGTGTCTGAAGGATAAATCCACTTCAGTGACAGGACCTTATTGAGGTCAATGGCAAAATCCCATTGTCTTCAGTCAGAGCAAGATCAGACCTATAATGGTTAAGACTATCCCCTGGATTTGATCTCTTGAATGTGAGGTTCCTTGTTATTTTAGTCCTTACATGTGGGATGAGCCTTCACACATTTCAGGGATAGGTGTGAGTGTACCTTGCTGGAGGTGCACAGCAGGCTGGCCTGGGCCCCTAGAAGGGAGTGATTTGCCATTATTTTTGGTAGAATTCATCTGAAAAGGCCCCTTTCACAATACCCTAAAGCAGGCCTATGTGTCCCCAGAGCAGAGCAGTGAGTATTTTGCATATGATAAAACAAAGAGCATAATTCCTGCCCATAATTAATTGGCTCCATCTGAAATTAATGAATTTCATATACATGCGTTGGGCTGGTTTAATTTTAATTTAGCATGTGTTTGTCATTTTTATCAGAATGAATTTTCACGGAGAAGGTCTTCCCTCCGGGTCTTTCATTTCTCTACCCCAGAAACAGAGATGGGTCCTTGGCTTTGATGTTTTGGGGACCACTTTAACCCTGCTGTGACTGGTCTTTGAAGTCGCTAGAAAAAAATTCCAGCTTGGTTCTTTGATTGTGCTGGTTCCTGACATTTATCTGAGTCCTTATCTGTTTGGTTCTTGGGTTAGTTGCCTGCTTGGAGTGTGAGACCATTTATACTGGGGTGATGTGGGCAGCCAACAGCTTGGAGAGCTGATCTCGGACCCCAGCTGTGGGGCTGGCCATGACTTTGTCACCATCCCGACACAGAGCTGGTGTTCCCATCCTTGAGTTTCACCTCAAATCATAGCCTGGCCCATCCTGTTCTTAGAGATTGAGTGAAACAGGAGAGATGTTGCTTTGGGGGAGTGTTCGCTGTCCTGTGGGATGTGACACCAAGCAAGGGTCAAGACCCTGGGCTTTTTTCAAGATCCAGTACAGCTCCAGTCCCATCACCAGGCTTATGTCACTTCGCCACCAGCTCCCAAGCTTGAAACTTTGCTGCTTCAACTGGAAATTGGTTCTGGCTGCCCCTTTGTGTCATGATACAAAGCCTTTGTGTCATGATACAGATCCTCATTTAAAGCTGGTGGGTCTGGGGCTGTGTGTGCCTCCCCAATTCTGAGCTGGATTCATCAGGGATCAACACTTCCTGGCCTCCTCCAATGTTGCTCCGTGGTGGGGCTCACTTGGGACTTCTTCCTGGCTTTGAACCTGGGCAACACATCCCTGTTAGAAACTTAAAACAGGCCAGGCAAAGCTTTCCAATCCCAGTCATTTATCTGGAGCAAAGGACCATCCGTGTGTGCATCCTCAGCGAGGACAGAAAGCCAGGGAAGCGGGTTTTGTTGCCCTTGGAACCCACAACATTTAAAATTTTGCTTGTTGCTGCTGCAGGGCTGTTGTTTGGCTTCTCATGGGCAGATTCTTCCCTCCTACCTTTAGCTGTTGGCAAGCAGGGCTGCTCTCTCCAGCTGCCTTTATCCAGAGGCAGAGGGATCAGCCTTTTTTTCACCCATTTTAGGTGAGATGAAGGCTCTTGTCACTGCTGTAAAAAGAGCCTGGGGTCACACATTCAGGCTGGAATGAGAAACTCTGGGATGCCTAAACCAGAGATGAGCCTGGTCCTTCTTCTTCCCATAATTCCATCTTTGCATGTAACAGGGAACTATTTTATCCTGGCCTCCCTGGGGAGAGAAATCCAGGAATGACTCCCATGCTGTGAAAAGGGACCAGAAAGGGGCTGAGGAGCAACAAGTGAAAGTTTGCTGTGATCTGGAAGAAGAGAATGCTTTGTTCCTTGTGCTGATCTAAGGTCTTATGGACAAAGAGTTGCTCAGGACCCTTGCAGGGACATCTTGTCCTTGTCCTTCACAGTGGATCCTGCTGGATAGTAGATCCATTTTTTCACCTTTTTGTAGAACGTCTGTCAGCACCATCATGTGCTCACATTTATTATGAAAAATGGTTCAGCCTCAGGGTGATCTGCTGCCTTCTGCTATAGCTGAAATCCTGCAGAGGAGCCAGAGCAAGACCCATTTACATTCTCAAGCCCAGATTTTTAAGGTTGTTTAGAGACATTGGAGGCATAAATTCCTTCCTAAATGTGGTTTGTGGGAGTTTCACGTCACCTGTGTCAGTGCATGATGTGATGCTGGCTCTCTGTGCAGTACAGAATCACAAAATCATGGAATATTCTGAGTTGGAAGAGACCCATCAAAGTCCAGACCCTGGCCCTGCACAGGACAGCCTCAAGTAATAAGAATAATAAGAGTTTCTTACAGGATGTCCGACAGACCTTTTGCTACCATTTCCTAACCCTGATGGATGCACGGATGATCATTTCTGATGTGCAGTTTCAGGAGGAGAATTTAATGTTTATTTTTCCAACAGATACATTTATATGCATGTAGAAGATGCTTTGCTGGTCAGCACAGATACCTGTTTCAGCCCCCCCTTAAAAAAAAAAATGATAGCCTTTAGAAATAAAATCAGATTAACTAAAGAAAACCAGAAAGGACGATCAGAGCAAAATCTTTGGAAAGAAGAAAAATAAGACAAATACCTGTCTCTTTTGTGAAGCTTCCTAATGGGGCTGTGAAAGCTTGAGACCCCTCATAGCACCGAGATCCCAGCAGTTCTGGCTGCTAATGGTTTTAGATCAGACAGGAAGCCTCAGGGTGAGACGGTGTCTGTGGGGAATATTTCCAGGAGGTAATGATTGGTTTCATACCTAAACACAGTGCAATTACCTAATGTGCAGATAGTTGAAATTTTTCAGCTGCTGCGAATTATTCGGGTATGTTTTGCTCCTGTGTGGCTCTGCCAGCAATTTTCTGTCGTCTTGTCTTCAGAAATTTCAACCGAGCTTGGGATTTCCTGGAGGGATCTGAATTTTGGGATGGAAATGGAGAGGTTGGCAGGAGGGGGGCCGTGACCAGCTGGTCCTGCTGGGGTGGGGCATGGGGTACATGGATCCCATGGTGATTCGGGGAGAAGGGATGGAAGCACAAAAAAAAATAATTGATTTTTGTTTAGATTAACAGACCCCTGACTATGAAGAAAGAAGGAATTCAGACCAGAAACCGAAAGATGTCTAGCAAGTCCAAAAAGTGCAAAAAGGTCCATGACAACCTCGAAGACTTTCCCAAGAGCAGCTCCTTTAACCCCGCCGCCCTCTCCAGACACATGTCCTCCATCAGCCACATTTCACCTTTCAGTCACTCCAGCCACATGCTGACCACACCGACACCGATGCATCCTCCATCCAGCCTCTCCTTCGGACCTCACCACCCTTCCAGCATGGTCACTGCCATGGGTTAGCAAGAGACTCCCCTGCTGAATGCTTACGGTCTCAAAATGAGATTTACTTTATATACTACTTGCATTTTTGCAGGCGTGTGGTTTATGGGTCTGACGTCCCGAATCAAAATGGGAGGGGGAAAACAAACAAACAAAAAAGAATTAAAAAAAATTAAAATAAAAAAAAAGCTATTTGAAGGCATATGAAAGACAGAAAAAAATTTAAAAATGCAGAAAAAAAACTACAAAAAGCACAAAAAAGGAAAAAAAAAGAAAAAAAGACAAAAAAAGTAAAAAAAAAGTTTTAAAAAAGTGATGTTTGCCACTTTTTAAAGGAACTCACTATGGCGTCTATGTATTCTTACCCACTGAATCTGGATACCATTTGTGAATAAGCCATTCAGAACTTGCATTCCCTATTGGACAGGATCTCTAGTGCTGTGAAAAAATAAAACAAAATAAAATAAAAAACGCTGAACATTGCATATAACTTATATTGTAAGAAATACTGTACATTTGAGGAAGACTTTATTGCATCTGAGGAGCTGTAAAGAAAAAGGCATGAAGGACTCTGAGAGAATTTTTTTTAAAGGAAAAGAAAAAAAAAAAGAAGATGGGAGGACAATTTAAAACCAGAAAAACAAACAATGCAGACCAAGAGGAAACGCGGTCTTACGAACAAATGGACCAACTGCCAGTCATGTCTTCTCCTTTTATTTTATTTTGATTTCAGAATTTTTTTTTTTTTGGTTGGTTTTTATTATGGTTTCTTTTGTTTTCGTTTCCGGGGAGGGGGAGGGGGCTGGCTAGAACGGTTTTGATGATGCATTAACTAACTAACTAAATAACTAAATAACTGAATAAATAAAACCTGTAGGGAGATCATTCATTTTTTGGGCCACGGGCCTTTTTTACATAGGAAGTACCAATGGTGTCAGGCAATCAGTGTTAACATGCGGACATTGCCAACAAGGGGGTTTCAGATAGCCATTCTCCAGGTCTATACGCATTGTGAACAAGTTCCTGTAATTGTTGTTTGTATGTATAATTCAACGCACCAAAATAAGAAAGATGTAGATTTATTTCATCCTATTATACAGACTGAATGGTTGTACAAATTTATTTACTGCTAGTGATAAGACCTGCNTCAAAAATAAATGGACTGCATGTTAGTGTAACCCCACTGTCCAGTGTGTGCTCCCTGTCCCTTGAATCTCAGCCCAGTCGCTGCCCCTGTGTGATTTCGGGCTCCCAGGTGGGATGGGTCCCTTTGGGTCTCAGGCAACCATAACCAAACTGGTGTTGAGGGCAATTTGGGATTGGGATAAGGGCAAAGCTACAGCAGGGTCCTTATGGTCCCGGCTGCTTTTAACAAAAGGAAAGATTTTGGAGAGGAGATGGGAAAGCGTGTTCAGCTCAGTCTCACTGGGTAGTCAGGGATAGACCGAACAAGCGACAGTTGAGATCTTGATGTGAAATCAGGACGGACCAGATCTGCCCTTGTCTTGGAGGAAAGGGCAGAATCCATTGTGAAAAACTGCATTTGATGAGAGAGGAAAAGTCACAAAAATTCAAAGGCCATTAGCCAGTCCCATCCTGCAAGAGCTCTCTTTGAAACGGTGCAATTTTAATTAATATTCTATTGATAACAGCAGAGTTTGCCTCTTATTGTTTCATTTCTGGTGGTTTAAGGAATTTTTAGGAATCCATTCTTCTTTTAGTTTTCAGAGTTTACTCATTCAACTTCTTTATACTATGATCAGGGTTGGGAATTCACCTTCCAAATAAAGGGTTAAACTTCTTATCAAACCACTCCATTTGCTGGAGATTTAAGTGTGGTGTGATAAGACAGAGGTTATCAAGGCTGTGAGAAAATGCTTGAAAAATCCCAAACAAAAATACAACCCCCAAATGTAAAAAAAACCCAACACTCAACAGACTTGACCTGCAAATTATTTTTATATCGTTAATGCTGAGTGAAATATTTCACCCAGAAATATGTGTGCTCCTGCCTTTCAGTGCCAGGTGGATGGAAAAATGTCATCATATCTGTCACAGCTGTTTGAACCCACTTTCCTTTTGGTGATCTCTGGAGGGAGGGGCAGCAGTGGCATGGTCTGATCTGCTGCTGCAGCATGGTTCACATGAGCGAGGGTGTTTCATGTAAGAAAAAAAACCCAATACTTCAAAACTTTCAGGATGATTATACAGAGGTCGAATAGTTGGTGATTTGGGAATAGAGGAGGAGGGGCAGAGGACTGACCTTTATTTGGGCTCTTTCTTCTCTGTTTCAAAATGAACCTACTTAAAACATGTCTACCATAAAGGAGGATTTGGCAGATGGAAGTGGAACAGGCAGTAATCGTTTTGTAATGTTGTATATTCTTTCCTTTCTTCTCTGTTGACAAAAATGTGTAAAAAAAAAAAAAAGTCAGAACAAATGGTACACATTTAAAATCTTATGTTAATCACCTTTCTGCTTTCTCAATGAATATTTTAAGCATAAAGACTAAATGTCGAAATAAAACAGAGTGAAGAATTACCGAGATGCAAATGGAGATCTTGTTGGCTCCTAATTAATCATCTGTGAACTATAAAGCTATTTTCAATTAGCCTGACGAATCAAAAGAAATAATCATCTTTGCTGATATTAAGCTTGAGAGATTATTATTTTTTAATTCGTAATGCTACAACCTTTCCCTCCTTTTGCTCAGCAACAGATTGCGGCTGGACTAAAATATTGATTCCAGGACCTCGGCAGTGGCAAAAATTCGAGGAGGATTTGCACGGCAGCATTTTGCAGTTGGCAATTATTGTGGGGTTTTTTTCCATTTCCCTTAGATGGAACTGGCTCCTGAGTTTGTCTCTCTTTTTTTCCTCAAAAGTGGAAATACGTTCTTGCAGTTTCTTTCTGATGTTGTTTCACAGGTCTTGGGGGCATTGAGTGAAATGAAGCAGGATTGGGGCCAGCCCAGAGGATCAGCATCCTGTAAAGGACACAAATGGAGACACTCTGTCTGCATATACTCTAGGAAATATATACATTTTGTCTAGAGATTTCTTACACCAATTATCTTATATTTCAATGTCAGGAGGAGGATGACCAGAATCCCTAAGATCACATCCCCCCAGCTACCACATAAGATGCTAAAGTAACATTATTGTTCTATCAATTTCTCAACTAATTTTTATCTTTTAGGATTTTATTCTCTTTGAGCAAATATTCCAGAATTTTAATGTCTTGAAGGGTTTTGTTCGTGTGTTTGTGCTTATGCTTTGTGTTTCCTTTGTTTGCTTGGGTGGACTTTTATTCCTTCTTTCCTTCCCTTTAATGAGTAAAATCTGATTTACAGAATAGGCTGAGAACTGTTGTTCTTGGACAAACACCTTGTTAATGGCCACTCTGCCTTTCTTCATTGCTGAGGTTGCAGGGAAGAGCTGGTGATGGGCAGGTTGGAGCAGGAAAACCCTCTAAGTCATGGCTCCACTTTGGTAATCTATATTGTGCAAAAACCACCATGGAAGTCATTAGTGGAGTGAAATCTTGTGGTCTTTTTGCAGGCAAAATTCCTTTTGGGAATTTGAGTGACTAACAGCTGCTGTGCTGCTGTGTCCGTTGCAGCTACATTTTACTCCAAGCAAAACTCCACTGACATCAGTAGAAAGATTCCCAATGAGTAATGCAATGAGACTTGAATCAAGACATCCTATGTATTATTTTCAACCTTATCACCTTGATTTATCCAGCCTACAGAAGAGGAGACTGAAGAGAGGCCTCACTGCTTCCTCACCCAAAGGAGATGTGCAGTGGCAGGAACTGGTGTCTCCTCTCTGGTGACACGACCTGAGGGCATGGCCTGAAGCTGAGTCAGGGCAGGTTTAGGCTGGACGTTAGAAAACTTCACTCAGAGTGTGTTTGGGAACTGGAAAAGGCTCCCCAGGGAAGTGGTCACAACACCAAGCCTGACAGAGTCCAAAGAGTGTTTGTACAATGCTCTCGGGGCACATGGTGTGACTGTTGGGGTGTCCCGTGCAGAGCCAGGAGCTGGACTCAGTGATTCTTGTGGGTTCCCTCCAATGCAGGATATTCTAGGATTCTAGGATCTCAGTTAATGTTTTAGCTCTACTGTTCCCACAGTGGTGCACATGTACACGCAGCTGTTCTGATATTGAAGGGACATTTTTAAGATTTCCAGCCTCAGTGCTTCGAGGTTGGAGAAAATAGAGATGTTACAATTAGCACAATCTGCAAACTTTTAGTTTTTATCCTGTGCTTTTGAATCACAAGTTGGCTTAGGATGCATCTAGACCTGCATTTAGATTCAGATTAGCAATGTGTTTTTGAAGTGATTTCCTCCAAGTTCCACCTTGGAGTGATGAGATTTTACCTTGGCTCATGAAGCGTGGTTTCCTTGCACCTCTACCTACTACACTCATCTCAGGCCTCAGGGCCAAAATAAAACTGCACTGAAGTTACTCCCCAAATATGCTCTTTGAGTCCTCAGCAGGGGTTGTTTTCCCCTCCAGAATCACTTGCATTTCTAATGCCCACAGACTCATAGACCACAAGTTCTCATACTCCTTTTTGGCCACTGACACTCTCGATTGACTCAAGATTGGTTTTAATCTGGGGAAGAATCAGGGTGGGTGATATAGGAACAAGAGGGAACCTGTTTTGTTTTTTGTACAGCTTAGGAGGTGTTTGGGACACCAAATCAAAATAAGTTCTTATTGAAAAAACCCTGTAAACTAAGCCTTTAAAATGTCCTGTTTACCCCAACTTCTTCCTGTTTACCCCTTTTATAGAGGTTCTATATGGCATTGGAAAACTCAATCCAGCCTTGTCACATGGAAAGAGGTACTAAAGGTGTGATCATCACCAAGATGACAAATTTCACACCCTGAACTCTGCTTTGTGGGTGCAGAACTCTCACTGGCATCTGAAGCCAGAGAGTCTCACACCTGTATTTATCCTTCAGAATGTCAAATTCTTTAAAAACACAATGCTCATCTCAATCTGAGCTGGAAATCCAGTGCTGAATTTCTTCCACTTCCTCCCATCCCTGTGTCTGGGGAGATGATATGTTATGAAGATAAATCCATCACTTGTGCAGAGTTTGGAGGCAGATTGATGAGCACCTTGGAAAACCCATCAGCTTTGACATGTCTTCAGGAAATCAGGAGGGAGGAGTAAGCAAAATACAGGTCCATGACTTAGGAAATGTCCTCCCTGAGCCCTGAATGAGGAAAAGGAAAAAAAACAGGTGTGATTGTCATATGTAGAAGGAATAATAGAGGAGGAGGGAGGGTGAATAATTCAGTCTGGTGTTTCCTAACATTTTGGTGACTGATTTTTTCATCTTCACACTGTTGGTTTTTTTGGGGTTTTTTGCCTTTTTTTTAATGCAATTTTTGATTGCATCCCTCTGTAGAAATACAGATGTACAGGTATAGGTGGGTGCTTATGGGTGGTATGGACTCCATACCTTGTCACAAAGGGGGTGGAATGTGTGTTGTGCCTGGGCATGGGTGTGAATGTACCCAGAGACCTGGGGGGGCCTGTGTCACCTGTGTGTCTGTGCTGGCTCTGTGTGTGCCTCTGTGCATATCTAAGCTACAGCTCTGCAGAAACCAAGGCACAACACAAATGTGTAGCAAATTTATACCTGTTTCATACAATTCCCCAAGGCTATGCAGACTCCTGGGTGGATGTTGGATCACTCTATTGTAGAAGTATATTTCCCTTGTTATAAGTTTAAATTAAGGCTTTGACCTGAAGCTCAACTCATTTTTTTTCTCTCAAGGTACAAAACACCTGGTTATTTAACCTGTCCTTTTACATTTCCACTCTGGGTTACTGTCGACTGTAGAAGCACTGAAATAATTAATGAAAACTTGTCCTCTGGGAAGACAGAAGTGACTGAAATGCTCAGGGAAAGTTTGCTTGCAAGCCTCACATGCTGGTGTTCTTGCTAACGTGGATAATTGGTGAAGCACCTGCGTGCATATTTAGACTTAGCCCGTGACCATTTTAATTCCCAATTATTATTGCATTGCAGTATTACCGTGCAACTGTTTATTTCACTGTCGGTGTGTTAGAATCACATTGACATTCTTACACTTCTTGAGTGGATAACCCTTTTCCTGCTAAATCACAAATCACCCAGGGCATAACTCAGGGTGGTCTCGTGGCTGCAGGTAGCACTGCTGTCTGCAGACCTGGATTTCTTTATTCCAGGTCAGAATACAATCCTTCAGCTCCAGTTCTGCTTTCAATTGCACTCTTTCCTGATATTCGCCGGTCATAGAGGAGCTTCTTCTCTCAGCTGCAACCATAAAGAAAAATTAAGAAGTCAGGAAAAATGGAGAAGTCACTCTGCTGTGAATGCAGAGGGGTGATGATGGATTTTGACGTTGGTGGTTTGTTCCCCCACATGCCAAGACTAGGGAGGGCAGAGGATTCCTGTCTGCAAGAGGTGAAGTTGCCTCCCTTGCAAAACCCCAAACCAGTTACAGAAGGTCATCTCTCTTCTCCACGCATGCAGAAATGATGGCTGATGAATTTACTTCCTGCAGCGTCGCACTGGAGCAGATTTATAGATTCTGTGATAAATTTTAAACTATATTTAGGGACTCTGAGGAAACAGTAATGAATAGACACGGGTCCTGAACTGTTATTCTTGATTGCAGCTGCTTCATAATAGACTTTTTTTTAAAAGTATCAGTATGGGACAGGAAGTGGAGGGGAATATAAAATTATGCTGAGCCCAGAGAAAGGAGGATCCTCAAGTAAGAATTGAACCAGACCCATGGGAAAGCCAAAAATGAGAAAGGAGGGACTGAACATATGATGGATTTCTGAACAGTCACCCAGGGTCTTTCCATTAATAGCAGGCAGGATGTTTTCCTTTATGAAAACCCGATTAAGTTTGTCAGACACTGATAACCTTTCCATAAGGATTTTCATTCTGTGTACTGGATGCATGGACGTAAAAGGGATATTCTTGCCTATTAATTTCCGTAGGGTGGCTTTTCTACAGAATCCTGGACATCCAAAAAGAGTTATGCTTCCATCTGCTCCTGCCAACCTTATTTGTATTTAGGAGACCTTTTCCAAAGGGGTCATGGGAGAGGAAGGTGAAAGCCTATGGATTTGATGATGTATGTTTGTCCCTGTTGTGTCTGCATAGGTGCTTCATGGATGTCACATAGAAATGGGGTTTTTTTGTGTTTTGTTTGTTTTACAGATTTGTCCTTTTGCATCAAGAGATGTAAAAACAGTGTGCAGGCTCTGGTGGGGTCTCTCCTCATCACTTCATTGGAAAATTGACTGGAAGTTTTATAGCACAAACCTTGAGCAGCAAATTCTGTACCTCTGCCCTGAGTTGCTGTTTCAGTGTCCTGTCTCTCAGCTCCAGCCCTTGGAGTGGACAACACCCAGGTCATCCTTGGCTTCTGGCTTTAGCAGCAGCTCTCAGATTTCACTTGCCTGTGGTGCAGAGGATGTCTGCCCAAACTGTTCCTGACCTGTCTGAGTGGAAGGAGTTGGTCTCTGGAAGATTTCTTTTGGTTTTTTTTTTGGTTTTTTTTTAAGAATTGAGACAGAAGAGAGATAGGAGGCAACAAACTTTTCAAACCTCCTGCATTCTCAAAGACCTCAGGATAGTCAAGCATTTAAGTGCTTGCTTTACTGGGTTATGATAGATCAGCACAGAGTGACTAAGCAGCTCAGACATGATTTATGATGTTTGGAGGGATGAGGAAATCCAATGTTTTCAGTGAATTTTCTTTCCATTCCCTCTGGTCTACTTGATCCACCTCTCTGACATGATGTCATGCATCTTCACCGTGCATGTAGAGGGAATAGCTCTCCAAATAAAATCTGTCCTCAAACTTTGATGACCAGGTCTTCATGCCAGCATTGCTAAAATCAGTTGCCAGGCCTCATTCTCTGCTCACTCTCAGGAACTATGGAATTCTCCCTTCAGGCTATTGGATAACCAAATTTTCTCTCTTCTCCACCATAAATCTCCTGGCTTAGGAATGAGCCATTTTTCCTTTAAGGCACTGGAAGTATGTAGTCACCGAAAATCCAGGGACATGGAAGGGAAAACATCTATCTCGCCTACAGAAGTTTATTGATTTTGATAAGTGCTCTGGCTGAGATCGATCCATATAAACATATTCCTACTGTGGCAGGATAATCAGAAAGATTTCCAGGTGCTTTTAGATAGTTTTGTAATGTAATTTAAACACAACCTTTGACAATTTTTCAGTTTGATGACTGACTATATCTTAGGGACGTGGGTGGTTTACATTACCTAGATGGGGGATGTCCCCTCTCCACAGTTTCTGTGTACAGAGACATTTGTGGTCCCATTACCTGCAGAATGGGATTAGGAGCAGTGTGAGAGGCTCACACGTGAGTCTACAGCAGCTGTAGCACATTGAAACGTATCAGGTGATGGGGTGAGCACCCACAAACATGATCAGATTGACCTTCAAAATAATTTATTCTGCATCCCTTTTGCTAGACCAAAGCGAAACCTTTCCTTTGCATAAAAACACATGATCTCATTTCAAAAGACCCTACTCTTGAAGTGTCTGCTTCTTAATTTCTGAGTCTATTCCCCTGTCTCATATAATTCATCCTTAAGCCCTTTAGTCTTTGCTAGATTTGCTACTTGTGTTCACCAATGCACCTTGAAGCATTAAGTGCAGCAGGATGGACTCAGTTGATTCAGCAGTTGATCCAGAAAGATGAATCAACCCAAATCCTGATCTTACGGAAGATCTTATGGGTTTCTGAAAAACCCCTCTCCTCTCCCCTGAGGTGTTGGTGGAAAACTTCCTGCCTCGTTTGTTGGCTTTGGCAGAACCCTGAGAGAGAATTGGATTTCCTGGACTGTCAGCCATTCTTGGTCCTCAAATGAACAGACAACCTGTAACAGATGATCAATAGATGCCATTGCCTGCCCTGTGTGTGAGGCTTTTCAAAAAGAAACTCCCAGGAGGAGATTCAGGCCTGGGATATAATCTTGACCGCACTCTGTTGACATTCACTGAGAAGCAGTTATGAAGGTGGAGTCTTCCTTCCAAATGTCCACAGCACATGTGCCTCAGGCAATGAAAAAACAGATAAAAAAGAGCTGGTCAATCCTTCTCTGTCATTGTTTGGTTTGGTGTGGTTTTTTATTTATTTATTTATTTTTAATGTTTTTAAATTTTTTT
>VZDJ01000623.1:840509-853685 GCA_008694505.1 Cyanoderma ruficeps
TTTTTTTTTTTTTTCTCCTTTAAACCTGGGGAAAGTGGGATTACCCCTGGACTGGAGTCATCATTTGGGCTGGTCTTCTGAAATTTTAGGTAGTCAGGAGAAGCCTATCTCTGACCTGAGTTGTACCAGTGTAATTGGTGTCAGAGATGTGACACTAAAGCTGGGATTAATCCAGGAAGTTATGTCTGAATTATACCTATTAGATGAGCTGCATGAAATAGGAACAACATTTGTGTCCAAACTATCTTTGCAGTGAGCATCCTGTAGCAATATTCCTGGTTTTGAGACAAGGCTTTCATTTAGAATCTTCTGATCCCCAAAACTGCACCTGTGCTAGTGGAAGCTGGGACTCACTGGGACACTGAAAAAACCTGAGGTTTCCTCCTGAGGTCTCTTGCAACAAATTTCTGACTGCTCTTGCTGCATTACCAGGACCATTTTACATGTTTCTCTACCTTGGTATTGTAAATGTCCAGTTGGAGATATGACTTTTCAGGTATATCTAATCAAATATTTGTCCTCGGGCTTAAGGTTTTCCCAGGCTACAAATACAAGGTTTACTCACCAGTAATTGTCTGGAGCTTCTCGACAGGAGGTAGAGAGAAAAAGGCACTTCTAAAATTTTAATGTTATACATATTTTAGACAGCCTTTTTTAGGATGCCATCCATATCCTGGGAAGGCCCATTTCTTTTCATGGAGTAGCTCTACTGAAGATGTGGGCTTTGTCAAGATCTGGAAATGACAGAGATAAGTCCCAGCCAGAACTGACAAAGCAAGGATGACTTTACTGGCCTTTGACCTTCCCACAAAAGATTTTCCGGTTAGTTTGGAAGTGGCCGTGCACTCTTTGACTGCAAGGGATTTTCCAAGGAATGCAGTGGGTAAGTAAAGAGAGATTCCTAATGCTCCTCTTGTAAAAACTTCCTCCCAGAATGGCATCCCAGTAGTGTCTGAGGCCCAAACCTTTTCAGATTTGTGCATCTTTGTTTTTATGTCAAAACTGTGCTCAGTGCTGCACTGATTCTTCTTTATGTTTATTATGATCACCTAATTTGCATTAATCAGGTTTTCTTTTTGGTATCAAAAGGGCTCCTGGCAGCAGCAGCAATAATTATAGACACAAATAATTTCAATATTTATCTTATCTAACATCTGAGCAATGTATTTGGAGGGCACCCAGACACAGCAATGATGTTAAAGAAGCTTGAAATGCCATTGTATAGGTAAATAAACAAACACATAAATACTTTGATTCTCAGCTACATAAAATTAATGCTTCACACATCTTAAGGGGGTGTTATTTCATGGTAAAACATCTTTAAAGCACTAAAATCAAGTCAGGACTACTGAGGACTATTTTAACTTGTGCATTTAACCTGTTGCAATGTTATGGTCATGTAGACACAAATTTATGAAATGTCCCTTAAAATTTATATTTATTTTTCCTTGCCCACATTAGCTTTGATTTTACCTGGGGTGGTGGCATAGAACTTTAGGCTCCAATGCCTAATTCTGTAAATTATTAGGTTCCCTTCTTTTTGTACATCTGAAAAATGGAGCTAATTAGCCTCATGTCATCAAACATTGTGAAAGCATTTGAGATGCAAAGTCCTGTATCTCCCTCATTATGCAAGAATGGCAATGCACTTCTGAGGGTGACATTAAAAGCCTCAAAGCTAAAAGAAAGAGTTAAGTCACTGCCATAATAGTACCAACACCATCTAGCTCCAATCAGTGACCTCAGAAATGCCAAAATCCCCTTTGGATAATAAACCTACTATTGCAGTACTTTGCCATGGAAGGAACAAGCTGATGCTCTGCCTGAGAAATATTGTTTTCTGACATTAAAATCCTGATAGAACTTCTAAATCTGCAAGCATGCCGACACACTAAGCATGGCTATGCCAAAAAATCAGTGGTTGTTTCAGCTGCCAATCATAAAAAAATAGATATTAAGAACATGAAAAATAATTTTGGCTACAAAAGAGTGCTAGATTGTGGCTCTGCATTGGGTTTTTCTCACAGGAGCTAAGTTCCTGGTGAGTGAAATAAGTTTGTAGTCTTCCTGAAGCTGGGTTTTGTTTTTAAGTTAGTTTTATTAAAAAAAGTACATGTAAAAGGGATGGAGACTCATTTCAAACCTGAGCTTGAAGATGACAGACAAAAGTGTGTCTGGGGGAAATTAATCCCCAAATATGTAATTTCTACATTTTAAAATTATTTCTTTTTTGGAAATGTATCTGCTTTCATGCTTAAAAAGCAAAAAAAAATTTTTGATATTTCATTTTGTGAAAGCACTCTGCATAAAAAGTGGACTTATTAAAAAAAAAACCAACCAACCAGCCAATCAAAAAATATATTAATAAGGAAAATTAATGTAAAAATTTTAGGGTCAAATTGAACAAAATGTTTTGCCTTAACCTATAACGCATTTAGAAATAATTCAGCACAAAATGAAAAATGAACGTTAACCATCTTTAATTTTTTGTATTCCATTTCTAAATGGAAGGTTTACTCCTTTAGGACAGACTTTTGGAAGGTTGCTAAAATATTGTGATACAAAAGATTCCTCCAGGTCATCAGGTACTGGTGGGGAAAGAGAAGTCAGTCTAGATGAGCCAAAGCTGTGTATTTTCACAAGTCCTTCAGCTGCTCCCCCATAATCCAGGAGCGTAGGGGTGTAAATCCCAATCTAATATCTTGGTTATGTTTGTTCTGCTACTAATAATAGCTCCACCTACTAGACATGGGGCATAACTCACTGACATTTGTAAGGCCATCTGGGTCTCACAAGTTAGACACAGTGTGAATCATACATTCTGTAACAAAAACAGTGCTGACATTTCTAATTTTTGCTCACAGGGGTCTTGCCAGCCTGGAAATGGGGGTTCCTGACAAGAGAACCCCAGAAGAGTGCCCACAAAATTTTTCACACCTTGCCCTTAATGTCCCAATGCCCTTAAAAAAAAGACTAATAAAAAAGAATAAATCCCTTGGGAACATAGGCAGGCTGTGCCCAAAGTTTGATTTAAAAGGGGGGCAACCCATCAGGGTCAAGAGAAATGGTTAAGTGCAGCAGTGCTCAGTTACCTCTGCATGACCTTCCTTGCAAACATGGACAGGAGCCTTTCAGCAGTGCTGCAGATGTTGGATGACTCCGCTTGTGCTGTTGAAAGACAGGGGTGATAAATAGCATTTGAGCCACGTTTCTCCCCTCCTTCAGGCAGAATTTGAGAGTCTCAGGTATACAGCTTTGGGAGAGTGATTCACGAGGTACCACTTGCACCAGCTTCCTCCAAGGGAGAAAGCTGACACTTCCAGGACACTGACCTCAAGCCTGTGTGCATTTTATGTGTTTCAGCACCCTCAGGAAAACCACAATTAGATGTTGCCTCCCTGTATTTAACACCCAGAGACGAGCAAACAACATGGCTGGGGAGAGAATGCTTGAAAAACAAATATCAGAGAGGAAAAAAAAAACAAAAACCCAACCAACTCTGACACCACTTGGGTGAATTTAAGCTTGTTTGGAAATGAACCGAATACCTTTTTGCACCTCCCCACATGATCACCTTGCAGAAAAACAACAGCTCAGCCAAAACAAAAAAAAACCAAAAAAAAAAAAAAAAAAAAAAAGGGGCAAACCCACACAGATTTTGCACTTTGTAGAGGCAAATCTGCCTTCATTATACAACTATGCCTGGCCAGGCTGAGCCTTGCACCAGCTCCTCGTGCCTTCCCCTCCCGTGCAGCACACGAGCTCGAGATGCTGGCAGCTGAGTGTAGGCAGGATCTCAGATATCATGGCAATATAAATAAATAGAGAAGGATGAGATAAAATATATGGGCAGATGGAGGTGCTGATAGTGAGATAGGCTGATAGGGCGGTCAGGGTTACTGTGCTTTAGCACATGCATAAACACGTGGGTTGTACCCCTCGCCCTGGGGGCAAAATATCCAGCATCCAACATGACATACATGTGGCCATTCAGCCAAAAGTACTCCAAAGCCTTTAGGAAGAATAAACCTTACCTTGTATGGAACACTCAGAGTAACAGAACTTTGTATTTTAAAAAAAAATATATCTTTTTTTTAACGGCATATATTCAGAAGTGGGACTGGCAGGATTTCACCCCAAGGTTTCAAGAAAAAGATAAAACCCCCAAACACTCCAATATTTCCTGTATCCATCACCACTACCTTAGATAGGCAAATACCCAGTTACTAAGCTGTGAGATGCTTCTATTATGAGAAATGTCCAAATGGCTGTTGGACAAGTGATTTGTTTTTGTTACACTTCCAAACATTCATAGACTGGTTTGGGCTGGAAAGGTCCTTAAAGATCATCTTGTTCCAGTCTCCCTCCCATGGGCAGGGATACTTTCCACTAAACCAAGTTGTTCCAAGCCCTGTCCAACCTGGTCTTGGACACTTTCAGGAATGGGGTTGCTGAAACATCTCTGGACAGCCCTTGCCTGAATCTCACCACCCTCACTGTAAAGAATTCCTCCTAATATCTAAACCTGCCCTCTGTCAATTTAAAGCCATTCCCCCTTGTCCTGTCACTCCATGCCCTTGTAAACAGCTCCTCTTCAGCTCTTGTAACCCCTTCACTTATTAACAGGCTGCAATAAGGTCACCCTGGAGCCTCCTCATCTCCAGGCTGAACAAACTCAGTTGTCTAAATCTTTCCTTACAGGAGAACAGTTTCATCCCTCTAATAATTGTGACCTTGTCTGGTCCTTACTGCTATGAAAACCACCAGAGAAAACGTGAGGGGCCTGGGCTTCTCTTGACACTTGACCAGCTTTTCAGTGTGCAGATGTTATGGTAGATCTGTGCAAGCTCAGTGGTGTTCCTGCCTGAATTCCTTCATCATGCTGCCTCAATCTCAATCATCCATTCCCAAGGATAATGGCCACAAAATACTCTGGTTCTGGTCTGGCTGGATACAGAGCCTGTTACTGGCTGGGTATTTTTTGCCAGGGCACTGGTGATGATGGGGACACTGTCTTGTTTCACGCTCACTTACTGAATTCAGCTTTTGGTGACAAGCAATTAGCACTCTGTGATCTGTGGTGTGGAGGGCAATATATATGTTTTAATAAACAGGACATTTTTGCCAGGGATTAAATGCTGCTTGAATTTGCTGAAGAGATTTGTCACCAAAAGAAATAAGGGAAATTTTTTAAAATTGTGGCACATGGGTATTTTTAGGGCAAAATGCTTCCTTTTTGAAAAATAACTATTTAAATCTTTTTGCATTTTTCATTTCCAAATGGCATTTTCCTTGAAGGATTGACCTAATTTATATTAAAAGAAAGAGATAAGAAAGAAAACTTTTAAATTACTTCCAAATGATACTCAACATTTCATTTTCAGATGAAGAAAATGTTTTGAGCTGACTCAAACGATTTTTATTGTTGTTTGTTTCATTAAAACCAAATGAAAACCTTCAAACTTCCCGTTTTGCTCTGCTTTGACTCTTGTAATTTTTTTCCTCTGCATTTATTATGCTTGGCCCTGCTGCTGGAAAATGCAGTAATTCTCTGAAGTGAATCACCACTGGTGACCTCTTTGAAAATAGTTTTGGTGATACACCTCAAATATCTCCAATCTTTCACGTCTTTCCTCAGGTCTGAGCATTTGTTAATTAAGCATTGCCACACAGTGCCAAGGGAAGAAAGCTATTACCATAAAATGAATGCAGGATTTTATGTGACCCTTTTGGAGATATCAGGACCGTCATTTTTTCCAAGGAAGGAACAAAACTGAAATTCTTGGAGGGTTTCCTCCTCAAACCACAATAGATGATTTTGCACCACTGTTGGGGTTGTCTGTCCATGTAAAGTGGTCAAGAATGCAGCCACAAGTAACTATGGCTAAGAAATCATGAATTTTTTTCCTATGGATAAATGACACTCTCCAAGCCACAATGTTGCCTTGTCTGGGACTTTTCACAGAGGGTAATCAGGCGCTGGTGCAAAAATCAAAAAAAAAACAACCCAGCTGAACTTTCTGTGGATGTGCAATGCAAACAAAACCACAGCTTTGCCTTCCCCACCCTTGCACCAAAACTATGTTGAGGTTTTGGAAAGTATATTCATATTTTCATTTTCGCTCCTCCAAGGTAGGACAAGAAGCAGGATGTGCTGAAATACCACAAAGTGCTGCCTGGACTGGGGAGGTTTCCAGCACGTTTTTGCAAGGCCCAGGATGGCTCTTGTTGGTGAGCGGGTTTGGAGGTGGGGCCTTTCCCGTGAGCTGAAACCTTCCGCCAGCCTCTCTGGCCTAAGTGTAAAGATTGAATCTTGGCTGTGGGCGACTGAGAATGGGTCTGGCTTATGGATACAAAGAGGGCAAAATAAAATCTTCATTCCTAAACTAGAACCTCAAAATCACAGAATATCCTGAGCTGGAAGGGACCCACAAGGGTCATCAGATCGGACTCCTCGCCTTGCCCAGGACAGCCCCAAGATCCCCACCGTGTGCCTGAGAGCATTTTCCAAACACTCCTTGGGCTCTGGCAGCCTTGGGACCATGACCACTTCCCTGGGGAGACTGTTTCAGTGCTGAACCACCCTCTGGGTGAAGAACTAATGTTAGTTCAGGCCTGGCCAAGCTTTTATGGAGGCTGCAAAAATTTCTGTTCTTATTGATATCAAGGCAAATTTTACACCAAGCTTAAAACAAAACAGAGGTGAGCCAACAGATAGAGACCAACAGCAGAGAGTCAGGGAGAATAAACCAAGATTATTTAATAGGAGAATTACAGTCCTTTATTTGCATTGTCTCTTTTCCCCAGCTCCAAGCTTTGCATAAAGCTGTCTTTTGTTAAAACGCTGTGTTAGGCTACGGTCTCGGATTGGCAAAAAGGCCTTAATGCTGGGGTTTAATGCAGCACAAAAACAAGGTACAGTCACTTTAAATGAAAATCAAAGGTAGACAGCCTCCTGAGAGGCTCAAAGTTTAAACAAATTACAAGAAGTATTTCTCAGGTGAAATTGGAAAGGGTGCTCTGTGATGCAGAAGAGTGGCCGTGAGTCGTCTGTGTTCACACCATCCTGGGTATTGTAAGAAGATTTCTTGTGAAACTGTTTGCCAATCCAGAAGTCCTAAATTGAAATGTGTTGACAGAAGGAATCTTACTACTTATTTATAATTTGAATACATCTTGAGGCAGGTTATGAGATGATGCGAGTAAGTCATGATCCACCCTCTTTCCTTCCTCCCTGTTGTCCTGGTGCTCATTCCAGCACTGGCCAGGGCTCTCTGAGCATCTGGAGTTTTGGGTGCTGATGCTGAGCATCATCCCTTCACCCTGTGCTTCAGAGGGGAGGGAGGGTGCTGGGAACTTGGCAGGATCAGGCCCTTCACCTCGTGCAATCCCATGAACCCGAGGGAGCCCACACACGGATTTGTTCTGTAACACGTAACAAACAACCTCGTTCTACTCAGAGGGAGGGAGATGAGCACTTTGAGCAAATGATGCATTAAATCAGGGCTGCCAACTGCACCTTGATGTGAGTGCTTTATGCCAAGATCTGTCTATCTATCTATATAATCTTTTATATTCCCAGCTCTTCCTGCTCATCTATCTATCCATCTCTCTCACTCCCTCCCTGTATGTATTTTCCTTATTTCAGTCTCTTTCTGTCTATCTGTCAGTTAATCTATCTACTTATTTTGATGTCTGTCATCAGAATAACATCTGTTAGGGTGTTTTAACTGTGCTGGCAGAGGACACGTTACAATTCCCTTGACACAATTACAGTTTCATGGAAGTCAGGCCCCAGTTTACCTTGACTGAAATCAAGTGAAAACAGCAGTTGGGCAGCAGGTTTTTAGGAGTCAGAGTCTGGAGATGGAGTATAGGGCTGGGATCTAGCCCAGGGTCTGCTCTGGGATTGTCTCATTGTAATCCCTCTTTTGCTCTCAAAAAGTTTTCTTTCATTTCTTTTTTCTCATTTCTGCACTCTTCAGGCCTTCCGTCATCACCATAAACAGGTTTCTATTTTTTGTCCAAAAACTGACCCATGGGCCCTTTGGCACATGTGACACTCAGGGAAGGTGATGGTTTTGTGGGAATGGCAGTCATTGGACTTCACGATTTTAAAGGTGTTTTCCAACCCATATGATTCTATGATCCCCAGGTGCTCCTGAAAGGAAATGACATGTTGTTTTGCCCCTACTCTGGTCTCACATGTGAAAGGTATTCTCCATTTCTCTTTAAGGGGCATCAAGTGTGGAGCTGTCATTTTGCATTTGCATTTGTGTGTGGGCAATTGTTTGTACTCTCTTATCTCCAACTATCAAATTTTTTATTCTTTATTTACATTTTGCTTTCTGTCATCTGAAAGCCAATGAATCTGACCCTTTCTTTTCTTCCCCCATCTCCTGTCTCTTTGTTGTCCCCATGTTTTACTCTCTGTATGTGGTAAAACACATGCTTAGCTTACTTGGATTGTGTTCCCATGTATTAATTTCTACAGCCTGCAGCGAGCCATGAAAACCCATCTGAGCTGGGAAATAACAGTAGCTGTGCATTGGCTGGTAAAGGCAGAGGAAGAGTTTCAATGTACACAAGGAAATCGAACCTCTGATTTGCATAAGACTAGACTGTGCTAATTTGTTGAGTGAATAGATACCTGAGGAACAAAAACATGCCTTAAAGCGTGCATGGATAGTTACTGCAGAAACCAGTACCCAAAATGGGTCAGATCCAAAAGGGAAGCTGTCAGCACCCATTGCCTGCTGCTGCTGGAGCTGGTCTTAATCAAAGGGTGAATAAAAAGCAAATATTCATCTGCTCCATGAAACTACAGTCCTTGGGTTTGAAAGGTATCAGGGAGCCACCTGGCACAAAAGGATGCTCCAGAAGGGACGGTATACACAGGGATGTGTGTGGGATTATTCTAAGTTCCTGCAAAATCTAGGATTATTATTTTTTTTTCAGAGTTTGCAACCCATATGAATCTCCCCAGAGTTTGTCAGAGAAGTTTTGCTAGAGAAGCACAGAGTGAGGCAGATGGGAACATGATCTCATTTCCTTTCCTTTCCCAGTGAAGTGCTTTCCACTCTTGCAGACAAAACTTAAATTTCTCAAGGGAAATGAAATCAATGGAAGTCTCTGGGACTTTCCCTCTTTGTTACCTATGAAAGAGACAGACTTTAGGTCTGTACTCAAGAAACATGATCACATTCAGCAGTGGACAGAGAGAGATTTGATATTAGCCATCACATGAATGTACACACACTTATGAGATATATATGTGTGTGTGTGTAAGAGTGCATTTATGTGTGTGTGTATAATATATATATATATATCCAGCTGAGTAGGTTTTCTATGTTGAATGAATACCTGGGATCCCCAGGATCAGACAGTTTGATGAAACACACTTTCGCAAAGCATTTGCTATTTTCTCCATCACTTTTATTTATTTTACTAACAATAAAGAGTGATCTAGGAGCAAGAAAGAAAATAATCATTTCTCGATGCGAAAAAGCTCTAAAATAATAAATGCCAAGAGCTCGCTGAGATGAAAGTCCTGAGGTGGTTGTCCTGGAGGAAGGGAAGCTGCTTTGTGGAAGTGCAATAATATTTTCCTTGCCTTAAGACTATGAAGGCTTTTCTGTTCAAGCTTTCCCCTGGAGCTTTTGCAGGATACGGCCGTGTTATTACACCTTTGATAGCGCACAGCCGGGCGATAGCTGCACTAGCAGGTGTGTTAGGGGGTTGTAACAAAACTTTACAGTCAGGGCTTGTTTTCAGGAATCCGTTTGATTATGTCTTTAATTATGTTTGATTTATGTACGGCGAGGTGGCAGGAGACCGCAGCAAACCCGTCCCTGCAGACGAGGTCCTGGGTGGCTCAGCAGCATTGCAGGGTTTGTGACTGGAGGTTACGTGAGCCCCCCCCAGGCTGCTGAGCTGGGTATCTGTGGGCTGGATATTTCTGGGTCTGAGAGATTTTAGCTTGCTAGCAGCTGCTAACTTTTTCCCAAGGAAAAAATTCTCAAGAAAGCTTTTTCTCAAAACAATCTTTCTCCAGGTGGTGTTTTGCTGTTTTTCTAGTTTAACCCATGAGATTAGAGAAGTGTCCATCCTTTTCACCAATCATGTTAAGTCTGTATCCAAACACCTTATAAAAAGTAGTAAGAATTAAACAAGAGAGCCTTTTTTCTATTCTCTTTGCCTTCTGAAATATTGAAGTCTCTCATCTTTCTTTCGTGTCCTGCAATGACAGGTATCTATGAAGGCAGTTGCCTTTGCAGTCTGTTTTTGGCTTGCTGCTGGCTGAACACACTGGTGATGGCCTTCCCAGCGTTACTGAAAGCTGTCTGAACGTCTTCAGATGGAAGTGGTAAAGGGACCACCTGACCTCTCTGTCTGTAGAGAACAGAATGGAAGGAAGTATAATATTTTCCTGAAAAAATAGCAGAAAATAACATGAGAAGGAGTTTCATGGGTGAGGGAAGTGAATCCTTCACTCCTCGAGGTGTCTGAAGACAGGTTCAGCTCTTTTCTTTACAGGCTGATATTTGCCAGCGCTTCTTAAGATCTCCTCTTTCAGTGATTAATACACTCACATTAGAAATAATTTCTCATGTCTTGTCTAATGTCTCCCAGGAAAAACAGAATACTTCATCACATCCCTAAACCACCAATTACTTATTAGTTACATGGCAAGCCCAGGAGATCACAAGTTGCCCCTTGGGCAAGCAGCCATTACCCGTTATGGAAAATAATGATCTGAGTTTTGGATAATTGAAAAGGGGAGGATTAGAAGCCAGGAGCTTGATTTGTCAGGGAACTGCCAACCATTTCATAGCTGGGAATCACAGAGAAGGTATCTTCTTTCTGGCAAACCACAAGGGAACAACATGCAGCTATCAAAGGGGTTCATGAACCTGGATACATCGCTGGCATTGGTGCTTTTCCACTGGGCATTGGCAGCCTCTGACCTCCTACCCTATGGAATATCCAACGAGACCAGTGAGATATGAGCTCTGAATGTGAATGTAGGCCAAGTGAGGGCTTGGATCTTCAATAGGAAGAACTATAAAACCTTGCATGTCAACAAATCTATGAGTACTGCTTTTGATTTTTCATAATCATTTACCAAATTCATTAGCTACACACAAAAAGTTAACAGGCATCTTTGCCCTTGCAGACCTGTTATATCCATGATACACAAGTGTCTGTTTTATAAGTGATTTTCCACATGGTCATGTTCTGTATATCCTCTCTGCCCAGGAGTTTCTAAGGAGAGGAGATCTGTCCATTTGTTTCTCTCCTGGATGTGGTGGTATGTATTGTCCTCCTTCCCATGATGTGAATGTGTGCAGTGGAAAAAATGTAAATTGGTTGATTTTGGTGTATTGATATCCCATTGAGAGTCTTTGGGATTCTTCAAAACGATTACTTAATAATTACTACACTAACAAACACAACAGGGCTCAGTAGATTTGTAACCCCTTTTGTAGCACGTTCTTCAAGGTTCCCTTCCAGTCCCTAGGAAAATCCTAGATGACTCTGGATGGGAACCTGTGTCACTGCATGGTCTGTTCCTGATTGAAGTGGGGCCCCCTCAGGCAGCCTGAATCTGATTAAAATATTCCTTCGCTGGATTTTCTGATTCCACTTCTTAAAGGGAATTGTTTATTGTTTTTTGGGTGCTCCCGCTCTTCTTTTCTCAGTCGTCCTTTCCTCAGGAAGATTCTAGCAGGAAAGCTACTACTGAACTTACTGTGCAAGTTAAGTGGCTGTATATTTAGGGGAGTGTTTGGAGTAGGACTTTTGGGGGTTAATTAGCTTCACCACTGAATACCTATCTCAGGATTTAGTTGCAAAGCTGTATCGGTGGTTGATGAATTGCAAGAGGCAATGAGTTCATATGGCTCTGGCATCCACCTACTCCATGCCTTACACCCTAGGCAGCCTCAGTGTGTGAAATGCCCAAATATCTGAGATCCTACTGCACCTTTTCTCCAAAAACGTTCTGCTGACTCCAGCCTTCCCCAAGCTCTTGCTGTAGTACCCAGTTTGGCAGAGTCCTGCAAGCCATTCCTTAGGTCCTAATGACTGCACAGCCCTCATTTTGAAGGCTCCTCAGTGTTTGCTTCAGGTATGCCAAAAACAGAAGGCGCGGTGCAGGCTTTGGTGAGTTGGCACCCTCTGACTTGAGTCAGTATTTTCAAGCCCATTTTTGCAGATGGTGGAACCTGGAGCACAGACTCTGCTCAAGGTCTTTTCCCTCCTTCCTTCAGGAGGCTGGTGCATGAAGGCAGAGGATGCTGGTGAGAGTCTTTGGGATGGTGACCATCTTGGAGACATGAATGAGGGAAAGGAAACAACACCCACGTGGCAAGAACAACCCCGTGCTCCTTGCATAATTGGGACAGCCACTGGGCTATGCAAGGCCCTCATGTCTGAGAGGACATTGTGGGTTTGAATTGTGCCACTCTGCTGGGAGTTGTCCCCACTTTGCAAGCCTGTCATGATAACTAGAGCTGTCTACACCTCTGTGGGGTTATCTTTGGCAATGCAGAATATGAAACCAGCAGACTGAGAGGATACAGCGTCACAGCTATATATTATAATAACTAATGATGGAACCTTCTCTGCTGCGAGTGAGACCTTAGGGGCAGTGGAGCAGTTATTATTGCCAAGTGGGGACTGTATCATTTAGAGTATTTAAGACCAGGGACGTATTTATCCCACCTCGCTGGATTGCCTTACCCAACCTGCCTTTTCCTTCTTTGTAACCTTTCCTCACCTGAGATCACCCAGCCCCTGGTGACAATAGGTGGGGGAGGCCATGCAGCCTGGCCTCTGACCAAGGTGGGATTCTTCCACCTGCCCTGCCTCTACCACACACGACAAAGAGACTGCTGTTAGTTCACAGCCACTTCCCCTACTCCTGATTTTTTAATCCTGAAGTAAACATGCTGCAGCTACAGGACGGGTGGTATGCAGACACTGGGCCAGGACTGGCTTCCACCATGGTGGTAGGAACGGGAATTCCACTGCAGGCTAAGGGGAAGGGAGAGCCCTCCAAGCTAATGTGATGTGGGAGGTCTAATTCCTACCATCACAGGCCTGATTTGTAGGCAACAGATTATTTCACTGGCTTTCGCGATGGTTTTTATATCTTAGGATTTTTTTTTTTTT
>VZDJ01000623.1:856786-906565 GCA_008694505.1 Cyanoderma ruficeps
TTTTTTTTTTTTTCACTAACAGGGGAGCTCCTGCTGCAACCTTAGTGCTACCCTGTTAGAAGTCAACCAACCAGCAGATAAAAATCACTTGGACACGCTCTCCATGAGACCTGCTGTCCACCTACTATTTTTTCCCTCTTCAAATGCTTGGAAAGGGAGTTCCAGAAGGCGCAAGAAACACTTATTAGCTTATTATTTGAGGTAAATCTAATCAGCAGGTGATCTGCCATAATGACATTTCTCCAAATATAAGAGGAGAAAAAGCCCGGGGACATGTCAGTGATAAGTTTCCCACCCAAGACAAACCAAGGTGAGCCCTATTGGGTCACAGTGTGACTGATCACTGTGGCTGTACCCTGTCACATATCTTGCAAGGAAGCTCACATCTTCTTGTGGGTAGGTTAGTGCTGTTTCTCATTATTAATATGGCTCTGTAGGTGTGCCAGGCCCTTTCCAGACTAATTAAATAAAAGGTCTCTGCCCCAAGGAACTAACCCAGCAAGGGATGACAATAAACAACAAGAGGAAGAGGGTTACGCAAGTGAAAGATCATGAGATACATCTCATGTTGTACCAGTATGTTGGGCCAAATCCTCAAGTAATTACATAAAGCCCAGTTTTGCCAAGTTGTTCATTGTTAAGTTGCTCCACCCTCATGTAAGAAATCCCATTGAATTCACTTAATGAGAAAAAAAATACAGAGTTGTCTCAGAGAGGAACGATCACACCTGCAGCTCAAGAAAGTGGATCTGGTTGTGGGGAAAGGCTTATCAGGAGATAAAGAGTACAACTGAGCTTTAAGCTGTTCTCTGGGTGACACATGGATATTTAATTTTATTAAGCACTGCAACAAGGTGGAACGATGCACTCGGATTCCCTTGAAATTATTTTCAGATTCAGTCATTATGGTTGGATGTTATAAGGGACTTAGGAATAAATGGGAGACAAGTGCCCTTGAAAATCTAGCTTCATATCTTTAAAACTGGATCTTCTGCATCAGCTATCAATTCCCATCTCTCCCTCAGAAAGACCTTGTCTGAGAGGTTCCCTCCTTCCTGAAGCCACAATGACTCACACTTACAGTTGACATTCAAGGAACAAAGAAGTCTTCAGCATCTATCTTGATGTTCATTTGGGCCAAGATGGCAAGTCCCAATCTGCTTTGCTTTGAGCTTGGAAGAGAGAGGGGCTGTTGCTAAAAAGATCAAAGCAGGTCCAGACTCCCCTGACGTTATTCTGCTTGAATGTAGGGTTTGGGGATGATTCCCAGCTCTAGTTTCAGGAAAATCTCTTACCTTTCAGCTGTGAGTCTTGGTCTTTCAAAGAAGCAAATGCTCCTGCACCAAAGGAATCTAGGTCTATGGCAAAAAAACAGGTTGGTGTTGGGAGATTTTTTTTTCCACTGGATCTAGGCCATAGACAGCTGAAATACAATTCCGAGAAGTGGGCAAACAACTGCAGGGAGGGAATAGTTGGGAGTGGGACTGTGTTCAGGTACGTAGGTTGAAGGCAAAGGAAACTTTGTGTATGTTGGCTCTGAAACCATGTGAGGTAGAGGGTGGTACAGAGAAAAACTCAGACGGTAGCTCACCTCCCTCTTCCCCCGCGGGCAAATGCCTTATTTTCAGTTAGGAATGGATACACAATAAAGGAGCCAGCTCTGTTGCCGTCACGATGCAGAACCTGGCAGTGCCTGTTTCAGAATGCTGGCTTAAGCATAAACAATACCACATGAGAACAGGGAGAATGATGATGGACCCAACATTTGTTAAACTACTTGCAGAGCACACATTTTGCCCGTGCTCTGACAATCGGGGCTCTCACAGAGCTTCCTGAGGCCCATTGCTCCCAGGAGACTTTCTACCCTCAATGAGCAGGATGCTGAGACTCTTTTGTTCCCTTTTGGACAAGGTCAGCTCACAGGGAAGAAAGGGCAGGACATCAGAGATCCTATCAAGAACCTCCAGCTGATGTGGTACCCTGTGAACACTAGGGCCTTGCACTTGTCAATCCACTGTCACCACTTGTCCCAGCTTCTGACCAATGCTGCCCAGCCAATCCAGCCCTCACAGGGTATAGATATGCATCCCAGGATGCACAGATGGACATTTGCTCAGCACCATCAAGGACTTGAGTTACCCCAGGCTCCTGTTTGTGCTGCCTGTCAGAAATCAAATAAGCCGGCGGCTCAGGCAGGGGACTCGAAAGGGAAACTGATACAGAACAGTTAATACAACACCAGTCCTTTACACTGAGGATGAGCCAGTCACTTCTGAGCCACATAAGAAATCCACTCCAGCTGAAAAGCATATGTTTCTTTTCTCTTTACAGCAAAGCTCCCATTTCAGGCACAGGTATTATTTGTTTCTCGAAATCCCCTTTCCCTGTGTCTGCTTCGCTGACCTGATCATCTGAGAGCCCTGAGAGTGGTAGTTATCCCTTCCTACTATTGTTTGCCCTCAAGACCAGTTTGGAAGTGCTGCGTGCATGTGTGTTTGCTTTGTTTCTCTTGCTAGTTGTTACTGTTTTTTTTTTCCTTTTCTTTTCTCCTGGCTTAGATGTACACAAATACAACAAAGAAATCAGAAGCGGGAGGACTGTAGCATGCAAATCTGTCAGTGTGCTATTCAGTTAGTGTATTGTTACAAGTGAAACACCATCAGCCTGGTGAGAAAAAGGAAGTGCCAGGTGCTAAAATGACAACCAGACAGTTCTTGGTGTAGCATACCAGACAGGTTTTTTCTGTCTTCAAGAAGTTTACTTGTTCTTTCTCACATACAGATGAGTAAAACTGGAGGGCATCTCTTGATTCTCCAAGTTGTATGTCTTCTCTCTTCTAAAGCCTTCCATGAGCTGAAAATGGTTAATGTGGAAGGAAGTATCTGGGTGTGTTTTCGCTCTCATTGCACTAACTGGAAGTTGTTCAGGTCTTTCACCCTAGTCTCTTTTCCAGCAGCCTGTATTTATTTAGTTTCAGTTTATGCCATTTGTTGTGCTCACACTATCTTTTAGTTTAAATAGATCTTTTTTTTCCCTCCCTATTTGCTGTTCTGCTGTATTTATATATGAATCAGCACTGTTGTCCCAGTCCTTGGTTTGTTCAGCTAAACAAGCCAAGATGTATCTACTTTTTCTGTGTCATGGGTTCACCATTCTTGACATATCTCAGCACTGTAGCTTTGTACTGTGAGTTCATTTCTCCTAAATACAGGTAACCAGGGTCTGTTTTGTTGCCTTGGAGGTTGTCCTCTGTGTGTTTTGTGCAGATCAAGACAGAAATTCCTCTCTCTTTATGGGAAATACTTTATGAGACACATTTTTGGCAGCCATGTCACTTGCCCTCTTTGAATGCTTGATCCAACTCTGACACTGTATGAATGGTCTGTATGAGGGCATGGAGTTCATCCTCAGTAAGTTCACTGATGACACTAGGCTGGGTGGGAGTGCTGATCAGCTGGAGGGTGGGAAGGCTCTGCAGAGGGATTTGGACAGGCTGGATCCATGGGCTGAGGACAATAGGATGAGGTTCAACAAGGCAAAGTGGAAGGTCTTTCCCTTGGGTCACAACAAGCCCCTACAGTGCCACAGGCTTGGGGAAGAGTGTCTGGGGAGATGTTGGTTGACAGCTGGATGAGCCAGCCGTGCCCAGGTGGGCAAGAAGCCCAATGACATCCTGGCTTGGATCAAAATTAATGTGACCAGCAGGACCAGGGCAGTGATTGTCCCCCAAACTCCACACTGGTGAGAACACGGCTCAAGTTCTGTGTTTTGGGCTCCTAAATTAGATGAACTTTAAAGGTCTCTTCCAAGATAAACTACTCTATAAGTCTATAAAGAAAGACACTGAGGTGCTGGAGTGTGTCCAGAGAAGGAAAAAGAAGCTGGTCAAGGGTCTAGAGGGTAAGTCATATGAGGAGCAGCTAAGGGAACTGTGGTTGTTTAGTCTGGAAAAAAGGAGAATTAAGGGGAACCTTATTGCCTTCTACAACTACGTGGAAGGAGGCTGTAGGGAGGTGGGGGTTGATTTTTCTCCAAAATAGCAAGTGACAGGACAAGAGGAAATGGCCTCAAGTTGTGCCAGTGAAGGTTTACATTGAATGTGAGGAAAAATGTCTTCACCAGTGAAGTCACCAGTGCCTTCAGCACTTGAATAGTTTTCCCATGCAAGCACTGGAGTTGCCATTCCTGGAGGAATTTAAAAGACATGTAGAAGTAGAATGCGGGGATATGATTTAGTGGTGGCCTTGGCAGTGCTGGCTTAATGCTTGGACATGATGATTTAAAAAGTCTCTTCCAAACTAAATGATTCTATGATCCATGCATCCCACTTTTCAGAAATAATTTCAGTCCTCAAATTGACATCTGAAGAACTGCAGTCATAACTTCCTTCCAGCTCAATACTTCCTCTCTCAACAGCACATGTTGTAATTTCTGACATAGTGACTCCCCTTTCAATCATAAAATTCTTTTCCTGATCTCCATATTCTACCATTCAATAATTTCTCATGAGGTACCATATCAAATGTTTTACTGAAATCCAGAAAGATTAGACCTGCTACATTTTCTTCATTAGAAAATCAGTGATCTATCAAAGCAAAATATTAGATAAGTTGAGAGTGATTGTTTTGTTGTAATTTTCATTTGTATCCATGCCTTTAATTATTCTTTGTTGCTGATTGTGTTCCATAATCTGACTTTTTGCTGATGCCAGCCCACATCTTCTGGTTTAACTCCTTCAGCTTAGGACTTTGTACACCTTTTAAACTTATTTAGAGTCTGATTTTGTGCCTATATTTACACAAGTAAATAAAATGGTCTGGGGTTCATTCTCTGATCCCAAAAATCATGGCAGGGCATGGCTTGAGATGTTACACCTACACTTTAAAATCCATCTTCCCACCAAAAAAAAGTTGTCCCATGGGTATTCTGTACTGGGAATAATGCACATGATGTCTTCTCAACCACGCCTCAGCATGTCAGGTGCCACAGGACAAAACTTGCTAGGGACAGAGCTAAGAACAGAGCAATCACATGCCCTGGCATTGTTTAATATGCTAGTTTAGGCAAAACCGATGATTCTTTCTGCCTTTTCTCAGACCTCTGCAGAGAGATTGTTTAGTTTTCCCTTGAGCCATTGGCAATTTCAAGAAAATGCCTCATACTCCCATCCCTCTTTTCCATTAGCCTTTATGCCTCTAAGCCTGTGCTCAGCATTCCCATCCTTTACTGGAAACTTTTGTGATTTGTTTGAATTTCCTTTGCAAATTCCAAGTGGATTTGACTCGTGGCAATTCTTCCACTCGATGCCTTTGTTTCAGCCATCATATTTCAGCCATTAAAAATTTCAGAGTCTAGTTTGGGATGGGGGTGAACCTGTCTCTCTCTCCAGAGTCTATGGATGACCTGAAGCACTCATCCCCATTCTGATCCCTTAGAAACTCGGGAAGAAAAGTCTCATCTTATATTTAAACAACCCTCTCTTTTTTTGCTCACTCTTATTCTCACTACAATGAACTACTAACAAGAAAACGGAACGTTTTAGGTGAGGCAGCTTCAATCCAGAGGCAGCTTCATTGGATCAATGGTGATTTTCACTGGCCGAGACCTGGGCCCACAGCTTTCCCTGGAGAACCAGGATGAGAAAGGTTTGACGCCATATTTTTCCTACACAAGTCAGAAGACACAAATGGAATTGTTGCTCCCATGTACAGATTTTTTTTTTCCTCCCCACCCCTGTGACGTGAAGCATAAGGCTGCACATTTCAGCTACTTTTTGGATGGAGGCAATAATTTCTTAATTTGCCCTGAAGGGGCACGCGCATAAATGGGGAGGAAAAAAATTAAGAGCTTGTGGAATTGATTGGAGGAGAGATGCATCTTGTTCAAACTAGAAGTGAAAATATATTCCAAAGGAGAAATCATTAGCATTTTCATTAAATGCCAAAGAGTGTGACTATTAGACCTACCTCAGGCAACCGTGAGGTTGAAAACTTTTCAACAAGATTTAATTGATCCAGATGGATTGAGGTTGTTTTTGTTTTTACCCCTTCCACCCTTTTACCCCCTGCTTAAATCTCTGTACTCCATCACCTGTGAGAAAACCCCAAACCGAACCAAATTAAAATAAACAAACAATGCCTTCAGCCCACGCCCTGGAATGAAAACTGCAGTGTAATATGAAATGTGTCCTGATCGTCTTGTTATGGAGCCTGGTGACTCACCAACTGCTACAATTGGGGTTAGATAAAATAAAGGGATTATAATTACGGAGGCAGCAGGAGGATGTTAACTGGGCAGTCAGAGGGAGGCAGGCCCATTACAGAGCTGGCAGCCCTGCCAGGGATGTGTGGACACACGACTCTGCTGTGGGATTTGCAGCAAAAAGACACAACAGGGCCCAGCTTGGCTGAGCTAGTCCAGCATATTGGGAGGAGGGGGATCCCCAGCTCCTGTTTGTTCTTCTGTGGGTATCCCCCAAAAATGCACAGTCCCCAGCTACTGTGAAGATGGGTGGTGAAGGGCTCGCCTGCCAGTCCTGGTTAAGGGAAGTCGTGGAAACATTGCTTGAGTTGTTGAGGATTTGACGTTATTTCTAGGTAGGATTTTGATCCTGAACCTTGACGTAGGGCCTCTTTCCCTTGAAGAGAAATTTGAATCAGCCCTCTGGACCCAGCAGAAGCTCATCTCTGGTGACTGTAAGTAGGGCCAGTGCAGGCACATCCTCCAGAGCAGCGGGGAGCAAGTTTACTACTGATGGGGAAGAAGACAACAGCTTGGTGGCACATGGCTATTAGGTTTAGACTACATACTTGGCACAGAGGCAGTAATATTTTAACCTGTTGGATACAAGATCATGCAGTATGTAGGCAGGTTGGGCCTTCCAACACTTACCATACCAGCAGAGATATTCTTTCTCTCCTCATGTTCTCAGTTAGGTTTTTTGGCTCTCGGATTCCTGAAGAAAAACGACTGCAGAAATAATTCTGTTAAAATCTCCTGTGTACTTTCCATCTTGCTTCCAGCAGCCTGAGTGAGCTGGCCTCAAAGTCCCAAAGCCAGGTGGATGGTATGATGGTGTTCCACGTGACAACATGCCAGAGCAGGGCCACAAATGATCTATGGCCAGTGCAAATGCTTCTTATGTAAGCCCATGAGAGCCATTTGCCTGGTGCAAAGCACCTGATGCTTCAGTTTGGGATGGCTTAATACCTCCAGTAATTATCCAAAGGAGCCTTGAACACTCTCATGATTAAATATCAGGTTAGAACTGGACCTGAGATGAAATCTGTGAAAATGTAGTCATGTTTGGAAAGGGTTGCAGGAGTCATCCAGGGCTGTGACTGTGGTATCAGAGTTTCTTGGAAGGAAAAGCGTGATGATTTCTCTAGCAAAAACAAGAACGGGAGTTTTGGTAGGATGTTTTGTATTATTCCCCAGGCTGGAGTTTTGCCAGGAGATAGGAATTTAAGTGCCTGAATGCAATGCTTCAGTGATGGAGTTGGTGGCTGGCTGAGCCTGAAGCTTGCTCCAAAACTTCACCCTTGATTCATCCACGTGTGACCTTGTTTCCTCATACTCCTCTGTCCATCAGCATCTGCCTGTTGTCACTCATCTGTCACTTACACTGGAAATGCCCTGAGGCTGGTATCCCCTCTTTGTTCAGGGCTTGTGCAGCCTCTTGCACAATGAGCCCTGTGGCAACACGGCCAAACAACAACTGCTGAGGGTGAAAGATCGCCAGGTTACAGATGGCAAAACCAGTCCTCAGGACTGGCTGTGTAATAGAATAACAACAACAAATTCATAATAATAATGGCAGGAGTAATGAATGGTTATATTCAAATGTTAGCTAGCTGGAGCTCGCCACTCGCTTCTTCTGCAGATACAATAAAATTTATTCTCCTTGCTAACATGTATTTGCCTGCCTTGCCAATGTGCTAATTCTGCTCCTCACAGTTTTTCTATTTGCTTTGCTGTATCTTTCTCAATTAAAAGGAAAAAAAAAAGAAAAAGAAGAAATAAAAATCAAATCACATGGCATCAAAGAGCTACATCAGGAGGTCATTGCATCAAATGCTGCCGCTAGTTTAATAAAGGAACTGACTAATATACTCATTAGTGGTGCTGGTTGCTAATGCCCGATCAGATAATGAAATTGAAATATCATGTTTTAGGGTGTAATCAGGATCCCTGCAGGTGTTGGGATGGAATTGCCCCATAGGTACAGCATTACACAGTTAACTAGGTGTGTTACTTGACAGGGTGTTTCAGCTTCCCAAGCCCGCGGGTAGGAAGAGATGAGCAGGACAGTCAGCGTAGCTAGTGAGAATGGGTAATTGGGTTGGAAATGGGGGAAAAAAGCTGAGGTGACCAGGGTTAAAGTGGATTGAGGCAGCTGGGAGCAAATAAAAAGTGTCAAGGCACCTAGGGGACCATCTGGGACCAGGTGGATGCGTGGAAGTGCTGGCCCTTTGGGAGGACACAGCACTCTGCCTGCAGATGAGGAACTCCTTGGGTTGGCTGGTGGGTGTGTGCAGATAAAGGCACTGAAGCAGGACTCCTGGGAACATCAGAGGCTTCACTGCCTCCCTGGCATTTTAAAAGTAGAGAACAAAAGACCAGTGTGGATGCAAAATCCCAATGTGTGGCATTGGAGCTGGGGGTCCTGCTAGACCACTCCTGAGTGGGGGTACCAGGCTGCTTTTATTCCTGGCTCTGAGTTGCCAAGCCCTTGGTTAGCAGGCAGAAGCAAGAAGGGATGGTCCTTGCTTCTCTGGGTCTACAGTGTCACCTACACAATCCCCAGTGTCCCACAGAAGGTGCGACAGCAGTCTCATTGTCCAGGGATGACAGACAAGCATGTCACAAACCGTGCACCAGCTTTCTCTTCCCCAGCTCAAACATTTTGTCTTCTAAGTTTTCCACTAAGTGGCTAAGTCCGTAGAAGCTTGCAGCACTCTTTTTTAAATTCCATTTTTTTAAAAATAGAAAAAATGAAAATACATAAAAATATTTAAACCCAGCCCCAGTCTAATCAATGCTACCAGACTTTGGGTAAACCGGGCTGAATGACAAGAGTTTTCCAGAGGAATTTGTTCTGTATGGAAGTTAACATTAAACACTTTTCTTCATTGCCAGATGATTTAATACTTGATGAGCCAATGAAAGACTTCAGAGACGCTCAAATTACTTCCTAAGTTGCTCACAGAATATGTTCTGCTGAGACAACACCAGGCTGGAGACTTCAGTGGGATTAGCAGTAAAACAAAGTTTTGTTTTACTAGAGTATTTTAGATTCTCTTCCAATCTTTATTTCTTTTTATTTTTTTTCTCCCTCCTGCTTCTAATTAATTAATAATAAAATTTTACATGTCAATAACAACCCCTCCTGGCTAGTGTCTCTCAACACTTTCCATTTGTTCTCTTCCTTCAACTTCCCAAAACTCCCTCCTTCCACTTTTTTTTTTTTAATGTACTGTCCTGGAAAGACAGTTCATATCCTTTCAGAAGAAGCAGTGAGCTCACCTAGTACACTCAAGTCCTTCAGAAGAGGGATAAAAGAGGTGGGGAAGAGGAAAACGAATGTCCTCTCCTTGGATTTCTCAGAGAAAACTCTTTGTTTAACTCTAGGAGAGTGCTCAGGGCTGTGAATTATCTGGGAAGGGAGATGTGCTCTTGCTGCCCAGAATATGGTACCTGTCCCATCCTACAGGGAGACAAGATTTAAAACATTTCATTTTTTCATCTTTTCCCCTTGGCATTCTCTATTGGCTAATTTAGGCAGGATCCTGACCGTGTGCAGACAGACTGCTCTGAAACCTGCTTTTAGGTGGATTCTACAGGGAGATCCATGGGAATCAGATTTCTATAATTACACTGAAACACCTAAAGCTATGGCTGTGTCAATAAACTAAACAGGGCCAAGGCTCAAGCCCAGGTACTGGCACATGGTCTCCCAAACTCTCCAACCTTTAGCATGGTCCCTGGTGATGGTTTTGTCCTGTTCCAACTAGCACCCTCCCAGACAATGCCTGGGCACGGTCCAGGGACAGCCTGGGCCAAGGAGCATCGCCACAGGCGGTTCAGATGCAGCCCCCCAGTTTTGGAAGGAAAGGCACTTATCAGCATGGACGTAAACTGCTCCGTGCCAATTGGCCTCTGGGCCAGAGAGCAGCCCCATGCATGTCTTATTTACTAGAATAGATGAAGTTAAATGCTTCCAAGAATGCAGCCTGAGATGCTGAATAGGGATTTGGGAGCGTGGATGGGATCATAGCACTGGGAAAAAAAAAAAAAAAAGAGGATAGAAGTGGTGATTGGTTTTTCCAAATATGAATCAGTTCCTTCCTATGGATCTGCTGTGCACAGTTTCATTTCCAGAAATCCAAAAAAGGACTGGATTTATTATTGCCCTTTTCTTCTTCTGCTGTTTTCTTGTACAATCATAATCCACTTGTGGCCACTTCCCGGATAAAACAGTATGAAAGTCATGAAGGTGACAACTAGGGTAGCAAACGAGGGTTATTTAATACTGGAATGAAAGTGGGCTTTTTTATCTGGAACAAGGTGTTCTGGTGTTTTCCCTCAGGCTCTTGTCAGGAGTGTTTGATGCCTCTGTCATAACTTGGTGAAACAAGATTTTTCACTCCCTCCAATCTACTCCAGTGCAATATTGGGTGGAAGGTCATAATAAGAGTTCAGTGGTGCTGGTGAGAATAAATCTGGGGAGATGACACTGGCCCATTCTCACAGCATGAAATGAAAGTTGGTATATTGGCATCCCTTGTCATGAGCGCTCACTTCCTGGGTGAACATGGAGCCTGTGTTTGTGCAGCACCTCGTGGAGGGGTGTCCCTGTCCCCAGCCAGTTCACCAAGCAACGTGACACCACAAGCACTGAACCCCACAGCTCCCCACATACTTCAAACTGGGGATCTGTGCTCAAAACTCTGCTGCAATCATCTCGACATTTACCTTTAGGGGAGTTTCTCAGCCCATTGGTAATTTGCTGAATTGGACAAAACAGTAGAAAATAAAATAAAAAAAAGAAATAAAAGCTTTTAAATTCTGACTTTGGAACTTATTTTGACTTAATCCGCTTAGATTTCTGCCCATATAGAATTTAAGTTTCTTGAATTAGAAATTAGGTGTGTGTGTGTGTATTACAGACAGAGCTGTGTGTAATAGATATGTGTGTGTATTCTTTATCACCAGGTGGATCCCTCATGTTGTAATCCCTGATTCCTGGGGCAGTGGAGCCCCCCGTTTAAAACCGTGGTCCTGCTGGGCTAAGACCTGTGGCTGCTCAGTGATGAGTGCCCAGGGGTCAGCAGTCACCTGGCCCGAGGGGTGAAGGATCAGCCTCACAGCCTCTCCTCAAGATCCTACTTCCCCATGGGCATTTCTCTCTGCTGTGTGTTACCAGGATGTCTGGAGGCAAAGTCCCCGCTCCTGTACGTGTCATTTGGGTGTCTGGGGTGACATGGTTAAGGCAGAGGAAGAAGAGAGTGGCAGAGCTTAGCTAAGCCCAGCCTGACGGAGTTATCAGTTGTGATCTTAACTAGAAGGTCCTTTTTCTGCTCACTTACCCTTGCACACACGCACATAATTGCAGTGTGAATTCATAATATAAACCATGATGTAATAGACACCAACTCAACTCAACTTAATTACTGTACAAATGAACAACAACTTAAATCGCAAGCAGAGTACCATTAAAAGTAATCAGATCCTGGGTGGGGAGATGGTTAAAGGTGGTGTTTGAACTCCAAAGAAAAATATGCTCTTGTTTGGACATAATTTGATTTTTTTTATTGTTATTTTTTCTTCCACAGTGTATTTTTGCTCTCTCTTTCTCTCTCTCTCTCTCTGGCCCTCCCTCATTTTAATTTTTTCAACCTTTTCCTGATAAACCAAACTAGTCTAGACATATCTTTTGAGAGCAAATGTTCTCTAAGCTATGTTCATTCCTTGTGAGTTTGTACGTTAATCATTAAATATAATTAATTAGAACATCTTGTAATTAACTTGGAAAGTAAAATTATACAAGGGAATGAGTTTGCAACCACATCACATTTGAAATAAAAATAAAACTGAGACTAAAAGGAATAACTGCTCTTTGGAATTAGATGAGTAACAATGTTGGATTGGCTCCCCCGAAGCTGTAATGTTGGCCCTGAACTCATTCACATTTACCAGCCATATTTCACATCAATACATTCACTCACACTCACACAAGTGTGCACACACCCTGGTGCCACAGTCCAGAGCCAGTCCACTACAGGGATGCTTTAAACCACCCCTCTGCCTCCTGGTGCCTCTGTACTGTGGAGGGACACAGCAAACACACCATCAAACAGCCTTAGGGTTGCTTTGACTTGCCCTGACTAGTTCAGATGGCCCTTTGGGTGTGATACTGGCTGGAAATTGTGGCATTTCATGGCAGGCTTTGCTGCCAAGGCAGGTGAGAGCTGGCAGGGGCTGGCAGACAGCTGACCATGGGTCTATCCCCCAGCTGGAGATTCCTGGTCCAGGGGAATCCTCACATACCTGCTGGGACCCAAGTCCACCAGTTCTCCAAAAAGCTGGACCTGTGGAGCACAGCTAATGAACCCCCTTAGGCCTGGTTCAAAAAAGAAGAATCTCTTCTTGCCAAACAATTGTTCTTATCAAAAGTTGAATACAGCAGTTATTTCTTAGTGAGAGCAAAGGGTTCTGCCGTCCTTGCTTGACTGAATAATTTGGAGATGTCCCTGAGACAGAAACTTCACTGTGCCCAATACAAACACACCTGCTCACTGCTGCTGCAGCATCCCACAGTGAGATGCTGGGCCTGGGGCCTTTGGGTCAAGAAGATGATGAGGTCTGCAGGGACAGCACTCCTGGGGATTCCTCGGCTGACTTCCTGGAAAGTGTCAGGGAGGCTGGAAGTGACTGTACAGCAGGTCCTGGTGCTTTGCTGGGCTCTGCCCCTTGCTCTCCATATGGCCTGGGGCCATATGTCATTTCACCTCTGGTTTTCCTTCCTCTCTGTCCTTGCTGAGTACATTGTCTTGGGAAGGAGATCATCCTCCCTCTACACATTGGACTGCTGGCCAAAAGGGCTCTTTCACCTCTGTCATGTCCCCAGTTGGGACAATGCCTTCCCCAGTTGCTGACATCTGCTGAAACTGGACAGAGGACTTAATTTCTCTGAGCTCGCTCTTCAATTTTGCCTTTTGCTCTCTTGGCAGGAGGGATGGAGGAACCTCCTCTCAGCTGCATTTCTACCCTCCACAGCAAGGCAATCACTTGGCTGTGCTGCTCATCACCACCTAAGTGAAGAAATTTTCCTTGCATTTTGGTGGTTGGTTTTCAGGCCAGCAGACAGGAGGCAGCTGGGGAGGAGAGGGGCTAAGGTGGAGAACAGCAGTGATGGAGCAGGAGAAAGGCTCCTCACAAGATGGGAAAATGAAAGATGGAATCATCTGGAAAAACCTATTGAGTGGAGAGACATCATAGGTGACTGCAGTGAGGCAAAGTCCTTTTCTCTTCCGGGACTATGAGATGAGTGACCAAAGGACTTGGAAAGGTGGCCTTGGATATCTTTTTCCATTCATCAGGAGATTTCTGCTTTGTGCCAAGCTCTGAAACTCTTTGTTGACCCTCTTCACTGGTTCTTAGGCTGGAAACCAGCTAAGAAGCCATCCCCCAGGTAAAACCTGCTCAGTTTGTGGAGGGTTAATTAATTTTCAGGAGGCTCAAAAATATAATCAGCCCCTTGGTGAGCAGGGTGTGTTTTCTGGCTGGGATGGAGGGGGAGAGGCACTGGGAGCATAACTGTGATCTCCTTGAATCCTGCTCCTCCCTGCCTGTGGGTAGCACCGTGCCACTGGGCAGGCAGCAGGGGTGGGATGCAGCTTGCCTGATGTTGAGCAGGTTGATTTTAGACACCTGGGGTAAACCAGATGGGTTGTAGGACCTTCCCCAGGCAGACGGAACAGGCACCTCATGGAGAAGAGCACCCTATTTTAACAAGGGGCTAAGACCCACCCAGTTCAGCTACTCAGGGTGACAAATGAAGTGTCCATCCTTTCTTCAACTGTGATATGAATCCCACACCCTAAAAGGAACTGGAGCTGGAGTTATCTCCCTGGAGAGGAGCTCCACTCTGCATCTTATCCCCATTCCTCCCACTTTCTTACCTCCACTTTAGCTACATCTGTTCTTCTCTGTCTCTTAGCTTTGGCAAAACTCCAATTTCAGAGCAAGATAAGATGGGGCCTGATCCTGACATATAAGAAAAGGTCTGCTCTGTATGGGACAAGACACCTGCCCACATTTATTGTTTTGCAGATATAGGGCACCAGGAATAAATGAGGGAGCATGCATCTGCCCCAGGAACAACAACACTGAGCGACAATAAAAAAAAATCCAAGAGAGATGTGACAGTAGTTTTGAATAGAGCTGACGCTGAGCAAACACTCTGCACAATGTGGAGGGTGATATAATATCCTGCCCTTTCAGAGTGTCACTGTGACATGTATTTAACATTCATTGGCAGCAGCAGCCTGACTTGCTCTTCACACAGCAAGGTGCTGTGCATATATCTAGGAAAAAAAAAAAAAAGATGGTTAAAGAGATGCACCCAGTTCACTGCCCTTTCTTGTGTGGGTGTAAATCTACCTCAGTGGAACCCATGGGAGTTTTACGACTGATTTCAGTCCCTATTACCCTCCCTGATGAGTAGTAGGAAATTAGGCATGTGTGGAGGGAAGGGTACTTATGAAAAGCAAGGTCTAATGAGAACCCGGTTTCAGAGTTAATTATGGAACAACTATTGCCGCTCCCTAACCCAACGCTGCTCCTGATTCTGATCTCGCAGCATGGGAAAGAGAGATACTTTGTACCCATGGGGGCTCCTGGGCTGCACAGGGCTCTTGAGCAATTTAAGTGCATTTATGCCGGGTGATATCATGTGATCGGCAGTGGGACTGCACCAGTGCTGGGCTGCTGGGTAATCTGTGGGATGAAGCAAATCAGCTGGGCTTGCCAGGTCATGCCCAGCCCCATCCCATCCCATCCCACAGCGCTGCAGAGACACGGAGGAGAGCTGTTGTTATCTCCTTGGCGAGCCACTCCTGCTGCTCTCCCTCCCTTCACTCTCTGATGTGCCTGATACGTGTCTTCTGTCTCTGGGCTGAATGGAAGGTGTTGGGAGATGGTTTGTAAGGTCAGCAAGATGGGCCAGCGTCGGGATCAATTAAGCAGCACCCGCGTGTGTATGTAATCAGGCTCTGGCCTTCTGCTAATTAAAAAGCTTAAACAAACACATGCAAATGAGGCAGATATGAACACGCAGGTGGATTGCTGGAAACAACACCCTCCACTCCTCCAATTGAGGGGGCAGCCGGTCCCAGCACTCCCTTTTGTTTTGTTGTTTCCACAAAAAAGCTGCCTGTGTTGTGGGGAAGTTTCCCCTTGGTTGAGTTCAGCTGTATGGTCCTGGGGCATAAACAGCCTCTTGTCCCATGACACATGCTTGCCCTGGGATTACACACACACAGCTTGTCAGGGATGGCACAGAACCCTTCATTGGGAGTGGAAGGAAAAGCCACTTTCCCATTTCTGTTGGCCTCATGTTTGATGGGAGTGAAGATCAGATGGTTGGCAGCATGTGACAGATTTTTCTGGGTCTGATTCTTTTCTCCATGAGGGCCCAGTATGTAGCAGCCCTAAGAAAACCTTCTGGGAAAGGTAGATTTCTTGCTCTAAAAATGGTCTGTAAAACACAGGTGAAAGTTCTGGGGCCTTAAAAACATAAATCAAGATGAAATTTATCATATTTTTCAGTACAAACCACATTCTGGGACATCTCTTATAAATACTTGCACTGCTCTTGTCACTGCACTTCCAGAGTCCTTTGAGAATAGGGATTTTTCCCACTAACATAAATGGTCCTTTGATAATGGAAAATTTGCCTGAGTAAAGGCTGACTGTTTAATGATGTGATTAAGTCATTGCTTTAATCTGGCATAGCTCTTGAAAAATCTCCTGGAAAGAGTTACTGGAAGGGTCCTTTGGGTTCCCTTTTCCCTAGAGCCACTCATTCCCTTTGTGCTTACAGTAATGTTCTTGGGTCTGGATGGGGATACAGATCAGGGAACTGATCTGGCCATAAACTTAGTTGGCCAAAAAAAAAAAGGGAAACAAACAAACAAAAAACCCCAAATAAAAAACCCTAAAGCCTCAATTTTTTTTCAGCTTTGTGTCAACATGAGATCCTCTGTCAGTCAGAGGGAGATGATGGGAATGAGAGGAGGCCATGGATGTGGCTGAGGCGGTCCTGTTTGTTGTACACAGCTAACAGAAAATTGCTGGTGCCATGGAGAGCACAGAGCTGAGCACCAATCTCCAACCCACCTTCCAGCTTGTGTGCAGGACAGTTAATATCTACCAGATGCCTGACATACTTAGCAACACTTATACTTGAAATGCCAGGCTGTGCATCGGAGTTGGACACCATGAGTGGAGCGTGTCATGCTCCAATATGCTGCAGTGAAGGGAATTTGATAATAAAGTCGGAGATAAGTCTCCTCGCCAAAATTTCACACTTGATTTTTATGAGTTTTACCTTCATAGTTGATTCTCTTACTCCTTAACATGAGAATATGCTGTATTTTATTTTGGGTAGCACTGAATGTGGAAGGAATGTCAGATCTTTTCCACCAGTTCTTTAGGAAAACAGCATCAGACATCTTCCACATCTTCTTCTCCCTGAGTGTCCTTGTCAAGGACCAAAACGCTAAAAAAAGTCTCACTTGGCCTAGGTGTGTGATATTCTGTTCCATTTAACGCATTTTAGCATTCAGCAGAACTTAGACTAAATCTCTGTCTCATATTCACAGGCTGGGGGTTCAGCAGGGACGGGCAGAGCGGTGTGTTAATTTGTTTGGCGTAGCCTTGTCATGTGGGTTTTCATTTTGCAACTCCACAACCAAAATAAAGGGTAGCTGAGATCAAAGTAATTTACTGTTTAAACTGTAATGCTCAGGGGAAGGTAGAGGTGCTATTTCAGATAGGAAGAAGTCTCTGATTTCATGTCATTGAAACCGTATGTCTCAGTTCCTGAAAGAACATAAATACACTCATAGTTGAGCTTAAAGACAGGACCATATGTAAATACTTTGATAAAGCAGAGGTAGGATTACATGAAGTGCTTCTTGCTCTTGTATTGGCTTACTCGAGTTAGTTAATTCAGACAAAAAAGCCATATAGGCAAAGTAACTTTGTTTTTAACTAGATTAAAGTTAGAAGGGACAGATTAAAGCATAGAGGGGGCTTGGATGCTGAAAACAAATTAGTTGTTAGAGTTGATCTGAAAACGCCCTAATCTTTGATCAGTTCAGAAGTAGAAGTAAATTCAAATGGAGAAATCCAGCTGGTATTGGAAGTCTCCACCATGAGTTTGATTATGGGAAGAGCCTGTGACAGTCCAGTCCAGACAGAGATGGAGGTGCTTTGTTTCCAGAATTTGTTTCTGGGAGTGATTTGAGCCACCACATTTTCATGGTTGCTTTACTGAATCTGGTCAGCCAGGCAAGTTAAGAATCTCCTCTTTTTTCAATCTCTTTTTTCCTTCTTTATTTTTATTTTTTTATTTTCTTATTTCCACTGAGACAGACCTTGAGATGTTGATTCATTGTAAAGTTTTGGCTGAAATTCTTGTTCCAAGGCCTTGGTGTCAACAACAGATTCCAGATTCCTGTTTACTTTAATTGGCTTTGCTTTTAGCCACAAGTAAAGATTGCAAAACAAAGGCGTGGAATGGCCATCTCCTGATTCCAGTGTGGGTCTGCATTGCCTTTTTTCCCCCCAGGCTTTTTATGCGAATGTGTTTGTGAAACCACTTGAATCAGGAATTTTGTTTTCAAGTGGGGACCTAAATTTAGGATACTGCATCCCTCTTTAGAAATGGATAAAAATAACAAAAAGTCCTTACTTTTCTTCTCCATGGAGATTTCTTGACCCTGAGAACTTTCAAGATTTCGGATGTGGAATGCCATATTTGTCAGCATAAGAGCTGTCAAAACTTTCCCAATAGTAATCTACAGCAGAAACCTCAGATCTTTGCTCAGGTGTCTCTCAATACCATGCAGTGAATATGGTCATGGCAGGTGGGTGCTGCTGACGTTCAGAAGCATGTGAAAAAATATGACAAATGACCTTCCCAAAGCAGAGCACTAAGAGATATCTCCCAATGTCATGGCTGAAGATGACTCCTCAGGAGGAGCCACCTGATCTGCTGTCAGCCCATCCCTAACACCTGAGAGTGTTTTGGGCTGGGATTTTCCAAAGTGCTCAGTGTTGGCTGAACTCCACTGTCACATTTACTGACAGTGATTCCCAGTGATTCATCAGGACCAGAGCTAGACCTTCTGAAGAAGTCCACAGTGAGATCCTGTCCTGAGGTGCCCATTTGCTGATGAAGGTCTCCTCCAGGGCCTTTTAATTGGTGGCTGTAGAGAAAAATGACCCAAGAAAACTGGAACAGTGCACATTTGTGGGAAAACAAATGGTGCTGCCATTAATATTTTCCAGTTGAAGGTGATGAAATTCTTTCTGGGGAAGTTAGGAAGGTCCTTAACTGTGTCACATGATTCATGAGTTAATCTTCCCATTGCAACTGGTTTCCCTGGCTGATTGACCTCTGGTATCTTTCCCACTCTGCCTGTGGATTTGAAATGTTTATTCTTTCCATATTGGGGTGTGATGGAGATGTGTGTGTGCCCACTTGTGCTCTTGGTGTGATCTGAAGGACAGAAAATTCAGGGAAAGCCCTCCTATCAAAATCCTTCAGGAACTGTGAAAGAACACAGAAAGCCCCATTGCAGGTTGGAGGCTTACAGCCAAAAATGTCCAGAACAACAATGAAAAGCATCTATCAGTCATCTTGGCTGTCTCCCTAATTCCCTATCCTTCTCACCAGGCTTTTTAGTCTCCTCCTCCTCACTTCATGATTCCAACTCTTTTATCCTGGCTGTTGGTGGTAGTAAGAGATAGATAGCACGTTTGGACATATTTACCCTCATGTGGCTTGTCCTTCTCACCCCACCCATGCTCTGGCTGTGATGATGCATATCTCTGGGAGTCAGTGGGAAATCTTTTCACAAACACTCGCTGTGTGTTGTGTCTCTTGTGGGCAGAGATGTTGCTGTGTTAGCCATCATTATTTGATCTACTTCTCTGACAAGATTGCTTTAAAGCCTAAATGTTGTTTCTGTTCTTAGCTGGGAACACACCATAGTTATAGCTTTGCCTGCATGGCCAAGTCCAGCTCCTCAGCTATGCTGGGAATGCCAGGTTCTGTGGGATGGAAACTGTGGAGAGCAAAATCTGTGACAAGGAGTGTTGCATGAAAGAAAGCGAATGCCTTACTGGAGCACTTTGAGAGCAAAATTTTTTTTGTCTTCTTTTAACAATACTGCCCCAAAATTTACCTCAGGTTGTACTGGAAGTACTCACTGAAGTAGTGGGATTTCAGAGACGTGGGTGGGAGAGGTGGAGAAGTATTGATTCTACCTTGAAGTGCTAGAAGTGGAGTCTGAATTCAGATATGCTTCTGCATTTTGCACCCTGATTTTTTCCTATTTTACTGATAATGGTTATTTATATAATTTTTAGTTTGGAATAGAACCGAACATTTCCCTTTCTCACCAAAACAAAAAACTGGAACAGAAATTCATCATCATTCATCATGGTCTCGGGGTGCCTTCAGCCATGAAAACAAAATATCCACTGGGGTGGTAATTTACTTTCTGATCCTTCCATTGCCACGGACTGAAAGAGCCAAGCCAATAGAACTAAGATCTAAACCCTCCTCCAGTGAGAACTCCTTCTCTTGCTCCTCACTGAGGTATCTCTCTTAGGACATGGAAATGGAATGGGATGCACCTGGAGTGGAGTGCTTCTCTATCCATCTTCATCCCCAAGGAATAACAGAGGGCATAGAAAAACATGGCTGAGTGAGGGTGAGGCAGGGAGGAAGAAGTATCTCCTTTAGGTCAGGAGAAAAAAATCTCTCTGGGAGTAGCACAGGAGTGCAGGAGGGTTGATATTGCCATTTTTATTGGGATTTCTTTGAATATGAGAATATTTTATAAGATTTCTGTAGTGTTTAAGGCCAGTTATCTGTCTTTGGCCCAATATACTGCCCTAAGATTGGCTCTGGTTTTTCATTAACGTGGGTGTTTTGAGCAGTTTCTGTGGTTCTGTAACGTGTGTTGGCCTTTCTAGACAGAAATGACCGTTCAAAATGGACTGGGAAGGGGAGAGGACAGAAGACCAATTCCCTGCAGTAGCTCAGTGAGGCTTGAGAAGGGGCTGAGAAAAAGCAGAGGAAACATTTCATTTTTCCACACCTGCTTTACGTAAGACCTGTGTGTCTCAGGGAGTGGAGGCCACGGCAATGAGAGGAAAATCCTTGGGCAGTGTGAGCTGCTGGAATGCCTGGAAGATGTGATGCAACAGAAGAGCCCACTTTTGCCCAGAGTGCAGAGCAGGGGGAAAAAAACCCAAGAGAAATTATTGTATCTGTCCAGAGATTAAAAAAAAAAAAAAAAAGGTTTACATGGAGGGAATTTTGGGCATGCAGTAGTGGGAAGGACTGTGCGACCTGGCCAGGGATGTGAGGGGATTTGGGTTGCTGCTCTCATCACAATGTGGGACCATCTGCCTCTGCCAGCCAGCAGAGCTGGGTGTAGATGGGAAACAACAGAGATCAGAATATGACCTCCAGCAATTTTGGGGGTAACAGCTACTCTGTGAGTGACATCCTGGAAACAGCCAGGGGGAAATCAGAGATAAGGTATCTGTGTGTCTCTGACCATTGTCCTCTGCCAGTTTGCAGAAATGCAGATCAGGCCCTTTTCTCTGGTCTCTCTTGCTGGTTCTCTGTGCAAGTGCCACAGGGCTGTGATAAGGAGGAGCTGGAATGGTGCTCCAAGTACACAACATTTTTCCACACGCAGCAGGATATGCTAACTGAAACAAAATATGCGGGAATCCTTCCTTTGCTTTTGCCTCTCTACACCCAGAAAAGGGATCTTGGGATGTGCAGCAGGGGAAGGAGAGAGGGTTTTATGGGAGAGCTATGGAAAAGAGGTTTGGCACCCTCTGTGTCAAAAAGCCTCTTTACAGTTCCAGCGTGGGTCTGCATCTCGCTGCCACAGAGTGACCACTGCACACCCAAACCTGCAGCAGACAGTGCCTTGTTCTTCTCCCCCAGCCATCCCTCCCTCACCCCACAGAGCACCCCAGGGCTCCCTCAGCATCCCAGGGAGGATCATCAAGGGTGCAAGTGGCTGCAAGGGGACAGCAGGCTGCCATTTCTTTGTCCTGCTCTCTTTGGTGACAGTCCCATATGATTTGCTGACCAAACCATCTCTGTAGGATCTTCCTGAGTGAGGTTGGTGTAGCCAGCTCAAAGAGCAGGTGATTTTCAGGCTGGAGCAGATGAGGGTGTCTGCAGCCAGCAGATGGAAGAAGGAAACACTCTCAGGACTGGGGGAACTGTGACATGCCAGATGAGAATGGAGATTTTTTTTTTTTTCAGCCAGTATGGGCAGATCTGGAACTGATCCCACAGGTGGAATTACCCTTCCTCAGAGAGCAACCCCAGCCCCCTGGGGAAGGCAGAAAATTCAGACTTTTCTGCATTTTGGTGGGAGAGGGAGGGGCAGGGCAGGTTTCTGCCCTGGGGATCCAGTCACCCTGGCAGCACAGGGGTCGGGGTTGGCTTTCATTCTTCCTGCAAGGTTGAGTCAGGGCTGTGATGAGCAAGTCTTGCATAAGCAGGAATGCCATCGCCAGTGGTAAGCTGAAAAACGCAGAGCTCTATTTTCAAAGACAGCTCAGAGGTTATTTATGTACGGAAATGCTCCTTATCTCTTAATTCCCAGACTGATGGGTGGAAGATATGCAAAGAGTGACTTCTGTCAGGGACGAGCTCACCAGCACTGCTACTGTCTTGGCAAGGGGGAGGGCTCTCTCTGCCTTCCCTGGTAGCAATGCTGACTAAGGGCCATAGGAATCTTAATTCCTGGCCCAGAGATGGCAAGCCAAGCTATCTGATGGGCTGCTTGGCTGACAGTTAATATCCTGTCACAGAGAAGTAAGTACTCATGATATAGCAGCTTTTTTTTTTTTTTTTTNNTTTTTTTTTTTTTTTTTCCACCTGGGAGACCCGAGTGGGAAAGGCCAACAAATTCTCCATTTTGTGCTTAACCATCAGCTCTGCCGTGAAAGAGCCTAAACCACAAAAAATTATTTTATATTTCAAAGAATATAGCAGAACTCCTTGGTATCAAAAATGTTATTTTGTTTTACCATGATTATTCTCAGATATTCAGGCTGGATTCATAAATTCAATCTTATTTACTTGTGGCTGGAACATTGTTAGTAGATAGAAATTTGCAGCTGGAAATTAGCTAATGATTCCTCTGTAAGTACAGCAGAGAGATGGCAATCCAGCTTCTTTTCCCCGGCTGTGCTGACACTGGCATTCGGACTAAAGGCAGTGGGACATTTATTAATGAGTGGGACAGGCAAAAGGGGAAAAAAAACCCCAAACCTAGAGCAATGAACACAGGTAATAGGGTGTCATTATTAAAGAGCTATCTGTCAGAGAAGGACATGCATAAGAATTAGGTGCCCTGGAAAAGGCTATGAAAATATATCTCTACTTCTGTTTGATGGAATCACATTTCAATTTTCATGAACTTTTCACAGACTAAATATATTTGTGTCTAAAGAAATCCTATCTCTTAGTAAGCAGTAATGACAACCTTATTTACACGGAATGGCATTTTCCTACTGATTCAGCCAGAAAGAATTAATTATTTTTCTAGAAAGAATTCCTCATTAATAATTTTTTCTCGGTGATGGTGGTATTATTGGTATTGTGGATCATGTGAAGAGAAAAAGTAAAACCTACTTCATAGGATTTATAACATAGAAAAAAGAAAAAAAGATGTCTTTTGCATGAAAAGGAATTTTCTAACATATCTCGTTTGGGAGACTTGAATGAAAGGTTCTGGCTTGTTGCCTGCCTGACTCTTGAGAGAAACCTTGCAGGTAGGGAGGCAGGATTCTCTGTTTTCTGCTTTGCCTGACCTCTGCCTCAGTTTGGCCTCCCCAGTTCAGGCTGCCAGGCAGGCAGCTGCCAGTGAGGGAGCAGAGGGATCAGTGCCTGAGAGCAGAGGGGGTTGGACTGCCTTGGAGAGGAGATGAGAGAGCAGTGGGGTCCAGGAACCCCCTCCTGCTGGGATCAGGTTGGTTTCCCACAGCAGAGCTGGGGAGGAATGCACCTGATGCCCTGGGGAAAATAATGTCAGGGGCTTGCTCCTTGCATCTCACCTGGAAGTTGTGAAAATGGAGACTGTTTCTGGGTTTATGAGGGAAATCCTTTCTCGTTCCCTTTCCCTTTCCCTTTCCCTTTCCCTTTCTCACTCCTTGTTGCAACCCACAGTGGACCATTTCCAATCGAAAATCCTTTGGACAGCAGGATCCTGAATCAGCCCAAATCCCTGCATGTTGTCCACAGATCCCTCGATCCCAAGGGAATGGCCAGTGCATTCAGGAGCTGCTGCGTGTGACTCAAGGTGACCAAATTAAGCCCTCTGCATGAATAGTGGTTCCAGGGTGCTGATGCATCGTTTCTTTTCTGCAGTGAGAAGTTGGATGAGAAGGTTCACATGAGCTCATTCGGTCTTTATGGGCTTGAACCAGCTTCCATTGGAGTCAATAGGAATCTTTCCATTGACTTTAATGAGAGCTAGATTGGATCCTAAATTAGTACCTTCATCCTTCAAATTGTTTAGCAGTGCCTATCCCCATCCATAATTAACATAAACTGGCTGCGATAGTCATCACCAGGAAAATTATACCAAAATGTCCTCAGTAGGTTTATTCCTGCTCTCACTGAAGATGATAGGAGTCTCATAATTAACTTCAAACAGGACTGGTTGTCTGTGTATCGTGATTATAAAATATCTTGATATATTTTTAAGGGAGAGTTCAGTTTGAGCAACTTCTTAATTGCATGTCAGTACTAAAAGGGTTGTCTGTGACCAAAGACGGCCACATTGAAAAATCAGGCAGTATTAAGGAGCATGATTTGACTTTGTGGCTACATAAATCAGTATTTGAGTTTCTCATTTGGTATTCACTGAAACGAAAACATAATCTGAGTTAATTGCTCTTCCCCAAGGTGCCTTGTTGTGCAATGTTTTATAAAATTAAAGCCTGTTAAGTACACACGAAGAAACATACTTTAGATGCAGAACATAAAATACTAGCACCTCTAATTCTGCTGTCATGTATGGTTGATTAACCTGGTACAACAGAAGCCTTGGGGAGAGTTTCTGTGCTGTTAGAAAACATATTTCCACTTAAGGGAATTTAGACAACAAAGGGATCTCACAAATCCCATTGTTGGAGGCTAGGCTGACATTTGGGGCATCCGAGCTGTCTCACAAAACCGTGGAAGACTAGGGGGAAAAATGCAACCTGCATCCCACTTAGGGATGGTTATCTGTCACCCCAGTGCTTTCCACAGCAATTAACAAATAATTAATCAAGTCCTGTAGCCCTTGCTGGGGTGATGTTCCTGTTGGCTTCAGCAGGAATTTTCCCTGGAGTTGGAGTGAGCCTGGGGTGAGGAGTGGGGGACAGCGTGGGCAGTGGGGGAGATGCTGGGGACAGCAGTGGGAGTGTCACCGTGCTGCTGTGCTTCTGGTAGGGCAAGCTGCTACTCACCCACCTCTGAGAAACCCCAAATCTCAAAGGTTTGAATTCCCCAAGCCTCTCAAATGCACAGACACAAATGGAGAAGAGGCACGTGAGATCGCGGCGACTGAGCTGGCGGGCAGCATGAGGGTTATCTGTAGGGAGGACATGGTGATCTAGGAATAACAACAAAAAAATATGCTGCAAGGAGACCTCCCCATCCCCAGCTACTCCAGGCTCTACCTGCTGCTTGCAGATCCTCCTTGGAGCAGGCAGGGAGCCATGGAGGGCAGATGGAGCACATCAGCAGCTGCCTGTTGGACCAGAAGCTGTGCGGGAGCATGTGGGAAGATCAGGAAGGCTTATCAGATAGTTTGCAGCAGTGAAACTGCCTAGTAAGGCATAGTGTGGGAGCTGGGGGTATCCAGGTGAAGACCAGCTGGGACCTTGCCAGGTGTGTGTGGTTTGAGTTGGGGTGAATTGAATCTTCTCCCAGGATGAAAGTGAGCCTGTATATCGTAACAAAACCAGCTGGTGTTTCAGGTTGCTGCCTGTTTCTGCTCCTGACCTGCCCTGTGCTGCCCTCATGGCTGGCCAGCACCTCACTCCGGGCAGGTCTAAACCCTCAAGTGAACAGACAGAGGTGAGATAAATAGGATGGGATGCCTGGATTATAAACCTGGAGCTCCTCTCTGTTTTCTCTGATGCTGTCCTTACACACAGCATGGAGAAATCTTTGGCCTCAAGTTCTGCCAGGGAAGAGTTAGATTGAATATTGGGAAAAATTTCTTCACTGAAAGAATGACCAATGCCCAGGGAGGTGGTGAAATCACCATTTCTGGAAATGTTCAGAAAACACATACATGTAGTGCCTGGGAGCACTGTTTAGTCTTGGACCTGGCAGTACTGCGTCAATGGTTGGACTTGAGGACCTCAGAGGTCTTTTCCCAACCTTAATGTTTCTATGACTCTCTTGTAACAAAAGGAATGGCTCCTCAGCACTGGAGAACCATTATCTGCAGTGTTTGTTGTGCACACAGTATTTGTTTGGTCCATACCAGCAATGCCCGTGCTGCCGAATAAAAAAACTGTTTGCTGAAATGTGCACAAATGCTTCCTTTGCTGTGTGTCAGCACATCCCTGCTAAAACTTTGCAAGGAGTTTTGTTTCCCTCTTATTCAGCCTCAAGAACTGGGGAATTGGGAGAGGAGACCTGGGAACATGCCAGCAAGGCAAAGTGATGGCTGTCCTGGCACCTGACTTGACTGGTCTGTGGATGAGCTGTCTACACCTGGATTATTTATTTTCATAAAGATGGATATTTTCAGAAGGGAATTTCTCCAATCCATCCTAAGCAAAGGAGGAAAAAGGTGGGTATTTTGATTCTTCATGACTATTTATGTCAGCTAACCAAAACTCTGCACATTGATTCTTTACCTTTTCGTCACCTTCAAATTCTGTAAAATGTTTAGGACAAAGAACAGAATTTTTCATTGGATCTGAGGCATAAAGGAAGAGGATTTTTTTGGGGGGGCTTCACGGAATGACTGTTCCCTTGACACCTGCAAAAAACGAGCCTTTGAGCCTCTGCCAGAAAATTTCTTACTGTCTTATGTAGAAAAATGCTAGCTCTTCTAAAGGGTGTTAGAGCTATCCAGCTATCCAAGCATCTGTAGTTTTCTCAGACTTCCTAAAAAATAACAGTAATACTTCAAAAAGCTCTTCAGCTTGTTCCTGTCAGACTCCTGGGGTAGGTGTCCGGGCCTGCTCAATTAAAATACTCCTAAATTCAGCAGATGCTGCCTCACCCCCTTCTCTCCTGGTGTTTACTATTCCACCCACACCACGTTGGAGCTGCTGCAGATTGTGCTGGGGCCGGGGCTGTGCAAGTGTCTGAGGCTGGAAATTTCAGCTGCTCCCTTTGCCATCCCTGAACTTTGCCATGTCAGACACTGGGAGCCATGGGGAATCTGTGAGTCAAACATGACATTCACTGTCTGGTTGCATTAAATGTAACCCACAGCATCATTTAGCCCTCTAGGCTGGAATCTGCCTTAATTATGGGCAACTGTAAAAAAAAAAACAAAACTGAGAAAGATGCAAGAAATGAGATTCCACAAGCTCTTCTAGTGGTTCTGCCTGGCCTTAAGCACTAGGAAACCTCTTGAATATGTTGGCTAATGCTCCAGCACTCACTCTCCTACGTGACCTCTATGAATATCCTACGTGTGGCTGCAGTAATTCTGACATTGAGTAATGTCTCCAGTCTTTCAAAAGCTGCACAAATTTTAACTGAACTTTTATACTGACTCTGCTAGCAAGATCACCTACACATTCTCACAGCAATTCCAGCTTTAAGCTAAGGTGGAAATGTGCTGGTATATAAATCCTGCCATTCTGGCTCTTTGAACATGAATGCTATCAGTTTTCAAAGTTAGCCAGATAGGACAAATATGTTCCTTTCTTTTGATCACTGAGGGTATATCAACACCTGGTAATTTCTCTGAGGCCTGCTACAGTGGAGGCTGTCTTTCTCCAAAGACTATGGAAAACATCCAGGGCGATGGATTTTCTGGGCCAAAATTGATGTTGTGAATAATTTGGGTACTCTTGTCCTCCTACCCCTGTATTTCACACACAAGGACATGCAAGCAATAGCGTGGCTTATTTGATAGACCCCAGCACAGAACTCAGGAATTCTTGGTTCGTAGCCCTGTGCTCAAACCCTTTCTCCTGCAGCACTCAAATAAGGGCCTGGTATGTTCTCAGTAATAACATCCAACGATTTGTCCAAGTGTAATAGAACAATGCCATATGCTTTGGTTCCTTGGCCAAATTCTCATTTTGGCTTAACTCCACTGGCTGTAATAAAATGAGGCAAATGGGAACATTTGACCCTGTAGGGACTGTGAAGGTGGTCTTGTGACTTTAACATGGAACTGTTTTGCTGTGATGCTTCAGTCTTTATTTTGAACACGGGAAGTTTCAGGGAGAAGCAGCTGCTTGCATTGTACTGGAGACTTCATGGGATCTGCCCAAAGGAAATGTTTCTACCATTTCCATCAATGCCCACTTAGCAGTGACATTACAGTTGCTTACCCTTTTAAATCTGGGCAAGTGTAGTGTTATTCTAATTCTGTATCTGTTGAAAGGATTTTTGATGTCTCTGGTCATCCCATCTACAGGAGGGTCTGTTCTGAATTATCGTAACTAAAGGATGGCCACTAACCAAGAATGGCAAATAAACCATCTGTCTTGTGTGGGGAAGTGTAAAACAAATGTCTGCTGTGTTGAAGCTTGTTGAGTAGGAATTATCCAAGGGCCTCATACATCCATTACAATGGTGTTGCTGATTTATTAGAAACCCCTGAAAAGGGAGCAATGAGCCAAAATCTAGGTTGACCTCTGTCTAAAACAAACAGGAGGAAGAAATCTGGAATTTTGCTTTCTAAGAAATTTGTGGTGTTTCAACAAAAGTAAAAACATGCATCTTCCATCAGAAGATAATTTCAATGGAAAATCATTGAATAGCTCAAATCCAAGGGAGTCATGTGCTCTTCTTCACAGAATACTTGAAAAAAACTGCTAACTCCAGATTCCAAGAAGGACCAAAGCACATTTACCTTCATTTTACAGAAAGGCAGGCAAGATACATGGACACAAACATGGCTGTGGTGAGCCTGAAAATGAACCCTTCATACACAACTTTCTGGGTTGATGCCTTAACCTTCTCATGGAATTGTGGGGCTAAATTTGCTCATCATTTATGTATTGCCTCTTGTTTAAATCTTTGATTTCTTTTTTTTTCTTGGTTTTAATTTTCCTCTTAAGGAGCTTAAAGAAATCAAATTAACACCCCTTAAAATATTTCCTAAGAATTTAGATTAACTGTCTTTACAAAGGACTGACAATCCTTCCAAATAAAAAAATACCAAAATATATTTTCTCAGTAAAAACTCCACTCCTACAGTGATACTCCTCTCTCCCCTCCCTGCAGTAAATCTTGGCGTTTATCTTGAAATATGTCAGTGTAATAAATGAACCATATTCATAATATAACAGTAATAAAAATTTCATAGTGTCCCAAGAAGTCCCGAGGGAACTTTAGCTTTGCTATTGAATTTAGGGAAAAAAATAATTCTAGCATTAGTGAAAATATTGATCTATAAGGGAGAGAGGGAAGAAATGCCTTTCTGAAATATTACCTGTGAGGGGAGAAGACAAAATGGCTACATATTACATGTAGTGTATGTTGCCTCCAGGTTTTGCCACAAACTTACACAGGAAAAAAATAAAACCCAGGCTGAAAATAGAAAAAAAAATGGAAGACCTATCTTTCAGCTTGGAATGACTTCTTTAGGAAGTAGAGCTGTTCAAACGTTTTCATGATTTAGGGAAGAAGGGGAAGTGATTTGTAGAGGTCTACGTGTCTAATCAGGCTTTCTGAACCAGTCGCTGCACTGGGCTGGGCTGTTATTTATGACAAAGAGTTTTAAAGGTCACTTGGAACGAGAGAGTATCTTTGATGGGTGACATTCTAGCCCAATGGCAAACATGGCATAAATTAGCAATTATAGAGACTTTCAGTTTCAGACACTTTAACTCAGTGGAAAAAGAGAAACGTTTTCCCAATACAAGAGCGTGTAGTGACAGGACACAGGGGGATGGCTGCAATCTGAGTAAGTTGAGATTAGATATCAAGAAAAAATTCTTTACTGTGAGGGTTGTGAGAAAATGAAACAAGATTCCCAGAGAAGCTGTGGAAGCCTCATTCTTGGAAGTGTCCAAGGCCAGGTTGGACAGGGCTTGGAGCAATCTGGGATAGTGGAAGGTGTCCCTGCCCATAGCAGGGAACGAGATGATCTTTAAAGTCTCTCCCAACCTAAACCATTCTGTGGTTTTATGATTCCTGTCCAAATATTGTAACTATTATTACTGTATTTTCTCTAAAACTAGAAGAATAAGAAATGTAGTGAATAAAGCAGAGACTAGGTATGGATTCATCAAGATTAATTTTAGCTTTCTAAAAATTAGGAGTCTGATATAGATTAGTTCTCTGGATTCCTACTGTTCTTGCTGGGGGACATGGGCACCCAGTTGTTGAAGAAGTTGTATATTCATCACACATTCCTTGGACAGCTTTTCAGGAGAGAGCAACTAAAACTAGGGTTGTGCCTCTCTGTTGACTTCACAGGGATCTTGACAATTAGTTTTGCTTAATATTGAACTTCTAGTCATCTACACTGAGGAGGGCGAGGCTCTATGCCAGGTAAAACTCGTGCCTTTAAAGTCAGTGACAGCAATTCCAATGACTTAGATGCCCTCACATCATCTGTCATGGATACTTTATTTGTGTAACTCCCGAAATCAGGATATTGCCGTTCTAAAATATTTTAAGTTAGCAAGGAAAGAGGAACTGAAATCATCCCAGCTAACTTGAAGTATTTCCTGAGTAGAGGCCCTCATCTGAGCTCATCACTCTCAGATTCTTTATAGAGACTGAGAAAAAGTATTAATTTTTAGAGCATGATTCATATCACTAATTTTACATTCCTTGTTTAGAATGAAGCAATGAATTTCAGCCTGGAAGTGCCTAATTCTCTTCTCTTCATTGATTTACTAGGAGTCTAGACACAGTAGAGGAGCTGTAGATACCTCTGTTGTAAACTTTTTCTTTTGGCCACGTGAAGCCTAATTCTCATCATAAATCATGTTTCAGGATCCTTTTCCATCTTATTTTTCTGCCTTGATATCAAAATTAATATGCACCATCCAGAGTAGCTCCACTTATAAAACTGTTCCACTTCAGTCAGGAAAACTTTACATAGAGTAAAAATCCTACTATAAGGAGCAAGTTTCTTTCTAATCTCTTTAAACAAAGGCAAGGAGAATTTTACACATACTTCTGAATAAGTTTGATGGGACAAAAATCAAAGTGTTTTGTAAGTATTGCTAGGTACATCAGAAAAAACCTCAGAAAACATTAAAAAAATCCTGTTTTAAATGCTCCTAAATTCTGCCTTGCATAGTCTTCAGTCTGAAAGGAAAATATTCCATTAGGTTTATATCCCTTCCAAGGCCTTCTTGCAGACATATATCAGAAAGGACAAAGTGTGAATATAACTGAGCCCAGAGTTTGTATCGTAGGGGGGAATAGTCTTTGATGATTCCTTCTGGAAGCTGGAATCGTCCTGTGGAAGAAGGTCAGTCAGGAGCTTCTTTTTATGACTTTGCTCAGAGAAGATTACAGACAGACATAAAAAGTCAGTTGTTCATTCTGAAACTTTAGGTGGTTTCTGCTTAAACATTTTTGAGGAGAAATACATATTTTGTCAGTCATTAGTTGAATACTAATATTGTGTCTTAGCTTACAATAGGACAGCAGTGATATTTTAAAATATTGACAATAACCTTTAAACTGAGATCTGGAGCTCTGCAGATCTTGCATTTAGTCACTAATTTGTTGAGGTTTGTATCCAGAATTTTGATTTTCTGTGTTTGGAAGTGATGATGGTTCCTCTGAGAAATTCAGAGCCATATTAAGATCTGGATCTTGGGATATCATGAGGGTTTATATTCAGGTTCCACCTTGAGACTGATTTTTTTGTTACTCAAAAACATAGAACCTGGAGCTGTATTTTGATGAAAACATCAGATCAAAGCTTGATGGATGTCAAAAAGTAATTTAGTTTTTGATATCTCCTAAGAAAACAACAGAGAACAAAGTAGAAGATATCACTATGTCTGTGAGTAGATCTATAGTCAGGAAATTATGGAATAAAATCATGTAATGATTTGGGCTGGAAGGAGCCTCAAAGTCATCTGGTTCTCACCCCGTCATGGCCAGGAATGCCACTCACCAGATCTTGTTGCTTAGGGCCTTGTCCGACCTGGCCTTGAGCCAGTCTGGCTCCCACACTTTGAATATTGTGTGCAGTGATGGTTTTCTTCCTTTCAATGAAGATATGACAGAACTGAAACAAGAAAATAGAATAGCTAGAAGAACTAGACCAAAACTGTTCATCCTTCAAAAGAAATGAAATAACAGAGGTTACTTCAACATTTTTGGAGAAGGAAAATAAGGATTTTTTTCTCTCTCTCTCTTTTTTTTTCCCAATAAAAGAAGCAGACTATGTAAAAGAAAATGAGTTAGTGCCAACCACAACAAATACAGAGAGAAAAGGTTACTCTTACAACATGTGGCTGAACCTTGGGAGTGTCCTCTACAGGACCTTGCAGATGACAGATTCACAAACTCATCAAAGTTCTTCTGAGGTGGTTTAGATCTAGCCAGGGTGGTCCTTGAACAGTTTGTTAGAAGCATAGAAAACAGTCTTCTAAGAAAATATAGGTCTCACTTTTCCTTGCTCATGCCTTATGCTTGGCACTCGCTGTTTAACTTTGCTGAAGACAGGGTTAACACCAGCTAGACCTTTGGTTTCACAAGACATGGCCACTTTTATGGTTATGGTTTTGCCTTCGACAAGACTTTTGCCTGGTGTACACATGCTGAAATTAGTTCAAATCTTATAACCCTAAATGACACCTCGTTACTTTGTCTTCACCTATCTCAGACAGCGTGTTTGTCCTTTAAGTCTCTTGGAGCTATTACTGATGACAGTAAATCCTCTGGATGACTATCAGTGCTTGGAGCACCATGAATCCTAATCTGACTGAGGTCTATGGAAGTCAGGTGCTCTTTGATGGTCTATCTCTATTATACAGCACCAAGAAGCACCAAGGGGAGAAAATGGATAGTTTATGTGGGAGCACCAATAGTTGATGAGATTTTTGGTAGCCTATCTACAGCTTTTTTTTTGTCGTCTTGGCAAGAAGTTGGTTTTGAAAATCTGGGCAAATTTTTCCCCTTGCTTAAAAGCCTTTTGTTTCCTTTACATTTCCCTTCTATGGACTCTTGTGTCACCATTGTGTGGACGGAGTGGCTTTGATGGCAAGGTTTCAAAATCCAGTCACTTCTGTCAGTCATTGAGTTAATAACACAACTACGACTGTAAAAAGGTGTACCTCGGCAAAGCAGAACTGGAATTACAGGAGAATAACTTCTTGAAGTGCCCAAGGGGAAAGCTGAATAAACAAGGGCTCCCAGCCCGCTCAAAAATGTGTCAAAATGATGTCTGCAAAATGTAATAATGGCTTAATAGGAACTCAGGCCATACATTGTCCAGTAAAATATGAATGTAAATGTTTGGAAAACTGTTGTGCTCCTAACAAGCTGTGTTGGAATCTATTATTTGGCTTGGATTTCACTGAGTGTGTGATGGGGCCTTGTTTAATGTGGAGCCTTGGTTTCCCTCATTATTTCAGCTTACCTTTTTATTTTCTCAATATGCTCATATCGTGATGGCATTTCTCAGCTTTCAATTTGCGTTCGGTGTGAGACCTGGATTAATCCCTCAGCTGATGTAACCCTGAACACTTCATTAGCACCAAGCAGATTTACATCAGCTGAGGATGTGTTTTTGGACCATTTTCACCCACAATTTTTCTCCCTCTTTTATTTCTTTTTTCTGTCTCATGTTTGTCTAGCTAAAGAAGAAATTTGATTGGGCACATCTTGGGATCTACATGGAAACTTCAGACTGAGGACAGAGTGATGTCTCTCCTTCAAAATCCAAATATTTGCTTTTTAATTAATGAACAGTTCAAATTTAAAAAGGCAAATTAAAACTGAGTTAGAAGTTGTATACAAGAATTTTCTTTGACTGTTGCTTTAAAATCTATCAGAGACATATTTGATGTTTTTGCAGCTGTATGGCTCTTATACAACCTAAGGACCATTTATTGGAATTTTTTGAGTGAACTTTTGTTTTTATAGGTGTATAAATGTGTTATCGAAGATATCTTGGCATTTTAACCAACGACCTAAATTTTGTCGACTTTAGTAAAAAATATAAGTCTCTTTTTTACTTTTCAGAAAACCCCTTTGGTTGACAGGTGCTGTTTTTCTCACAGTGAGCCTTTCAATGCATTTATTTTACTAAGAGGTGGTTTGGATTGGAAAATAATAACACAATGAGTTAAATTCAGTCCTTGATTACACCTCTGTAAACCTGGAGTAAAGTCATGAAAACAGAGAGAATTTTTCAGCATTTGCATCTCCCTGCACAAAAGCAGAAGGTATTTTTGGGTAGAAACAAAATCTGTCTTGACACTTTGCATGAAATCTAGTCTATCCTGGTTTTTATAGAACCCCTTTATTTTTTGTGGGCTTAGGAATAATTCTTTTTATTTGAGACAAGAGAGAGTTTGACTCACAGTCTGAAATCAGGAGTTTTTTTAGGTATGAACCAGAGAACAATAAAGTGGTTTGTGTTGGGCTCTTCACTCATTCACATGCAATCCTAGATCTGGATATTTGAATAGCATGAGCTTTATTTGGTGGCCAAGGGAAGACTCAAACGAGTGAGTGGTGACCTTTTGCTTCCACTTGCTGATTACCATTAGACTTTAAGATGGGACAAAGTGCCTGGTGGGAGAAAAGCACTAGTCCTCTGGGCCAAGAGATGCGATCTGTTAATATTATCACTGAATCACAAAATTCATTTCCTCCACCCCCCCTTTTTTGTTGTTGTTGTTTGCTTGTTTGGTTTGCTTTTTGTTTCTTTATCTTGTTACCATTTTTAATGTAGAGTGCCTTCTTGAGTGCCAGTGTGCTGGTCTTGAATGAGAATCCAACTACTTCATTAAGAAGTATATATATATATATCACTAAGAAAAGTGTTAACAAAAATCACTCTTATATTCTAATTAAAGAGATTTAAAGCCTGATTTCTTGCCACCTCAGTCACTGCGTGCTTTGCCGTTGACATCATTAGGAGAAGGATTGACTTGATCATTCCCAGGAGTCCTACAGAATAATTTTCCAGTCTTGATTTATCCTTCCTTTGGGCTGGGCTGAATCCATAAGGTTTGTCTGGTTTGATGGGACAGAAGGACAGGCAAGAGTTGGCTTCCAAGCATGACACTGTTCTTGTTTATAAAGGTTGCTTCCTGAAAAACCCTTGGAGAAGCAGGATGAGGAGAATGTGTTCCACATTGCTGTACCCAGATTTTATTTAAACCCAGCTCAAACCTACACTTCCTGCTCCGTGTCACAGCTACAGGGGAAATAGGTGAGATGACCACTGGCTTTAGAAACTGCCCCATCAACTTTTTTGTCAGTTCTCCTGATTTTTAACCTTGCTTTTAATTCTCCTCTTGACTCCTTCCACTCTGTCAGCATTATTTTTGAAGAATGATGCTCAGCCTGAAAGCAAAGCCCCAAGTCTCATGTTCTGAGTACAGTTGCATTGCTGCTACTTTCAGTTATACACAACGGGTGTGGTGTCCAGAAAAACATTTATTCTTTTCTGCTACAGCATCCAGTTATTGATGTCTCAGTCTGTGAGCTGATCTCTCCATCTTGGGTTTGTTGCCAGCCAGGCAAACTGAATTTTCTAGAAATAGTCCTTACTAACAGCATGCCAGTGGTGATGCTTTAGTTCACCACACTAAATGGTACCAGATCCACTTCCAGGGAGAGCCTGAAATGTGTCAGGTGCACTGAATCAACGCTGACCACTGGGTGCTGTTGCTCTGACATTCCTTCAGGATGGCCAGAGCTGGCCTTGGTCTTCCATCTGCTTCATCTCCTTAAGGCTGTGACACCACCTCATGACCACTGTTTTCTCTCCCCCTTCTTCTGCTGTGTCAGAACTGACAGCTGAGCTGGATGCTGATGAGTCAAGGCTTGGTGGAAACCCAAACACATATTTGTGGATAATAAATTCAGACCCTGAATGAACACCCATGTTGCAGCAGACAGAGGTACCAGGTGGGTGTTGGAAATGTGGGATGTGAATTCGTTCAAAGGATGCTGGGGCTGTAATTTACAACCTCCTGGTGTATGTTATTTTTAAACACTTGATTCATTAACACTTCTCTAGATGTTAAAAGAGGTTTGTAAATCGATTGGTAGCCAGGAAAAATGAGCAGCAATGAGGTAATTTCAGTCAGAATGGGCTCATTACCACGCCAACTGTTGAAAGTTTTTGAAGCCAGATTTATTCCTTTTCCCTTCTTTCTAACAGCCAACACAGGCTGAGGGTATTCGATTTGATTTTTTTATTGTAGGATAGGAAGAAATTGAAAAAAATCAAATTTAGGAAAGGACAAGTAAACAGCAGATTTTCCTAGAGAACTGAAAAAGTACTTGAAATAGAGATTCTCACCAATCTTGGATTTGGTTTGGTCTAAGACTGGACAGCATGACTTGTAAGTTTGTCTCTTAGGAACTGCATGTGAAGAGCAGGATTAGCTTCATCCTCTTTTGGTGCAGCATCATTTTCAAATCATGGCAGGGATAATACTGATGTAAAAACAAAATAAAGAAGGGGAAACCCCTCCATATTTCTCAGATTTCTTTTTTTCTCTCATCCGAGTAATGGCACAGTGAGGCTGGATCATCAATGAAAATCTGCACTCCAGGCAGCAATCGCTCAAGTCCTGAAGCAGAAGGTCAGGGGTGAGATCTTCAGGTGGCTGTAATTCATAATGTTCACACTTGCTGAGAGAGGCTTTGATGAGTCCAGTCAGCTCAGGGAATCCCCAGCTCTGATCTACAAACAGAGGCTTCCATGAAGAGATAGGAGCATGTTCCTGAGGACAGATACAGCGTTCCCCTCAGGTTCACTTTGGACAAATGGAAAGTAAGATATCTTCAGGCTAGTGTAAGATTATGAAACCCTTCACTGGTGTGTTTATTCCTGATCGGGTAACACACAATTACTCTGTCCTTCCTGTTCATCCACTCTTGCCCTTCTTATCTCTTACATTTCATGATAGTGCTTGAATTGCTTGATCAAAGGAAGCTCTGCCTGGGATTTATCTCAGCTAACTGTAGGCAACCAACACATAGGCAGGTAAGTCTGAGTTAGTCACTCTGGGCTGCTTTTATTGTCAATAGAGATAACCAGGTATCTCTAGAGAGCAATTAATCTGACACTTGTTTGATATCTATATTAGGATGAGATGAATCACCTTCTCCAGACGCCTCTTCCTCTCTATTGACTGTAAAGGCAACTGAGGATGACTAGCTTAGATGTAGGCATCTGTGTTATAGATGCTTTAAGATAAGGAGATAAATCCAACCTCAGGGGAACCCCAGTCCTGAAAGTCTAAATGGGTGATGATTCTAGAAAACTCATTGCAGAACTAGAGATAATGGCTGAAAAGAACTTAGGCTCTGGTGGCATGGAACACACAGTGCTTTTTACGAACTCCATGACACCCTGAACCTCAATATTGGTGAGTATGTTTGAGACTTCTGTACTGTAGAACACTGTAGGATGGTGCTTCTTGCTCTGCTTGCTCTGCAGAAATGGTTCCTGTCACCTTCGTGCTGGTGACAAAACTGTGCGGTGACACCACTGTGCTTTTCCTGCTCACATCCACCTCTGACTAACTGCTTCAAGTTAGAAAACACAGGTTTAAATCCAAGGATTCAGGCCCTAATTTTGAGCCACACAGTATCTTCCCAGTTTCTGACTACACAAACCTGTCCAAGGGTATTTGTCTCCCACAGTCAAGCTCTTCAGCAGGGAAATTAACCTTCTGTATTCAGACACTTCAGACACTTCAGTAGGGAAATTTTTTCTCCTGTGGAAAACACCTACTGATTGCATGAATGACCTTTTCTTTCTCTAAGTATAGACAGATCTATAAGATCTCACACAAATGGTTTGGACTAGATAACTAAATTCCGTGTCAACCAAAGGCTGTGAATCTTACATGTAATGTCCATGTTGTTATCTCGCTTATAAAGTGCTGGAAGGGAAATACAGTGGGAAATGTTTGTCTGCAGGGAAGGAGGGGCAAATTTCTGCTGTTTTGATCAGAGGTGTCGTTCCAGCTTTTCATTCAGGCTCTGCAGAGTACAGAGGGATCATGCTTCACCAGCTCACCAGTATTGTTTCTACCACCTCTTTTGTTAATCAAGGTTCTTTGAATATTAGACTAGGGAAAGATCTGTGGCTGGTAGCTTGTCTAGTTGATAGTTATGTTTCTTTTTATCAGACAGGAGACAAGAGCCAAAATAATATGAGCTTGCCGTGGTTTAAGCCCAGACAACAAGTAAGAACCACATGGCTGTTCAGTCACTGGGCCTCAGAGGGATGGGGAGAAAAGCCAAAAAAAAGGTAAAAAACATGGGTTGAGATAAGAACAGTTTCATAACTGAAATAAAGCACAATATAGTAATAATAATCATAACAACAATAGCAATTACATTAATAAGAATTGAAAAGGGAGATAACAATAAGAAGGATAAAATCCAAGTAGGACAAACGATGCCTGACACAACTGCTCACCACCTACTGACCAAAGCTCAGCCCATCCCGAGCAGCGATCGGCCCCTCCTGGACAACTCCTCCCAGTTTATATACTGGGCATGGCATTCTATGGGATGGGACATCCCTCTGACCAGCTCTTCTGGCCATGTCCCCTTCAGCTTCTTGTGCAGCTCCTCGCTGGCAGAGCCTGGGAAATTGAAAGTCCTTGATTTAGGGGAAGCTCTGAGCAACAACTAAAACATCAATGTGTTATGAACATTATGTTCATACTTAAATCAAAACACAGCACTTAATCAGCTACTAGGGAGAAAATTAACTCTATCCCAGCTGAAACCAGGCCAGTGCTTCATTTTTCCCCTCGTTTGTACAGCTTCCCTTGACATGGTGGTTACGTATCAGTGTTACCTTACAGTTGTCATTGTTTCTGGTTTTGGCAGGCTATTTTTAGCAGTTGAGGTCAGATGAATACTTCCTGCACAGCCAAGACCCATTAGGGAATAATTCTGGGTGACTGTGTTAACATTACTCTGTGTTGAACTCTGTCTTTAAGACCTAAATATTTATTCTTTCTCAGTCATTCCCATAGCAAAGCAAAAATCCAAAGGTATCTAGTTCAGTTTCTTGTAGATGAATTAAAGGTGAGTCTTTTTTAAACTTTTACTAGTAGGTATTTATGACTCAACAAGATTTATGAAGCATTAAGTCAGGACACTTCTCTGCTACTTAATGTATTTCAGAATTTTGAATAAAAGGAAATTGCAGTTTTGGGTGGTGTCAATATAAATGACCAGATTTTTTTTTTTCATGTGTAAATATCACACCACTAAAGACCGAAAATATTTTTGTTTCTTACAACTCTCATGGTTTATGTAGACAACTCACAGCTGCCAAATGAGTGCTTAAACAGAACTTGTGAAGAAGGTGATTTTCTGAGGCAGGAAATGCTCATTTGTCCTTTTCTGAAGGTATGAATGTCATCATTTCCTCCTCTCTTTGTTACTCAGAATGAAAGGCCAGANAAAAAAAAAAAGAGAAGAAAGGAAAGCGTTTATGTCCCCTACTTTGACAAGAAGTTAGTCAGGAGAGCAGAAGCTGTCAAGATTTCTTTGAGGTACGTGTATTTAGGATACATAACCAGCTAGACAAACACAGGTAGAGTTTAATTACCTTCTTCTAGCTCTGGCACAAAATGAGACTGCTTTCGGAACAGGCACTAGAGCTACATCAGGGCTAAATTTTAAATAGATAAACTGAAGAGCAAAGGCATCCTCATCTGCTGGGTGGGGAAAAGTGACCCATGGAGATTAAAGGCTGGAGCAGCAGAGGATTTAGACAAGCATTAAGGTCCCTTGCTCTGAAGGAGGCCCAGAAGCCAAGGCTAGCCAAGCTCCTGGCTTCTTTCTGTATTTTAAATTACTCCCAGTCCGATTATGCCCCTCCTTGTGTGAAGCACAGGGAGAACTGGCTCCAGGGCACAGTTCTCATGGGGTGTCCCGGGGAGACTGAGCTCTTTGCATGCAAAGTGCCACTTAGGAATGGGTTTGCAGAGCAGAACTCTGGGTACAGCTCCTCCTGTGTAGGGCACAGACATCATCCTTAATCCCTGAGCCAGCTGGTCCAGCCAGGGCTTGCATTTCTGATCTGCAGACCCCTCCACATCCCTGACAGGGGCAGGTCACATCCAGCTGCAGCTGAGTTCACACTTCAACGCTTCCATTTTCACCAGAAATACAAGTCAGCACCTGAAATAGTTTCTTTTGAAAACAAACCCCCTCGCAGGCCTCACAGGTCATTTCTTGGGTATCTTATCACTAAATCACTGGGTGGTGTGGCCAAAGGCAGAGCTGGGACCCCTGGCTCCCGTGTCTCTGTGGAGAATAACTGTGGATCCTCCAGTGAACCTTGCAGAACCTCACCAGTGGGCACCACTACTTCATCGGCCAACTTCAGGATTTTCTCCTTCCCAAGTATCACATGCCTCCTGCTCCTTCCTTATTTTTCCCACTCCTTTGTTTCCACAGATGCTTGAGTCCCATTCATGTTTCCAAACCCCTACAAGTGTAGAAGAATTAAATGAGAAGGTTTCACCCTCACTGGCAGTAAGTGCATCTTGATTTAAAGATTTTATTTAATCAGTACTCTGGGATTTTTTTCTTTTTTCCTTTCTAAATTCCTCTCTACAAACAACTTATAGTGAAAGAGGCCAATTTTCTGGACAGTTATCAGGCAGCTTTTATCCCTTTGCTGATGCACAGGCCACCAAACTAATAGTTTCATGCTCTCAATTTCACACTCCAGAAATGACACAGAAATGTAACTGGAACACTTGTTCCACAGAAACAGTACCAGAAATAACAGATTTGCCCCTTAGTATTAGTTCCTTCAAGATGAATTGTGTTTTTTTCCCCTAAAGCTTTTGAGTTCAAGGAAGCAGAATGGTTCTGTCTTAGAAAATATACCCCATTTCTGGGAATCATCAGTGGGCCCTTTTCCCCATCCCAGTTCTTTGTCCTCAAGACACCAAAATGTAATGAAGATGTCCGTCAAAAATGGTGGGATCCCTTGGGTCCTCTCCTCTCCTCTCCTCTCCNCTTCTTTTTCTTTTTTCTTTTTTTTTTCTTACTGACTCAGCTTAAATGACATTCCAGCACTTCATGGGAACATTCTGTTGGGTGATCCAGTATGAAAATGTGGAATTTCTAGGCACCATATCGAACTTTTTAGTTACATCTCAGATGAGAAAGCATAAAGGCTTTATTCATATTGTGTTTGCCTGTGCCAAAAAATCACAGCTTCTCAATGGAGAGACTGTGAAGTGAAATGGAACGAAAGACCTCATGGTATCACAGAGTGAAAAAAAAGTCATGTGCCAAGGGAGTGACAGTCTTCCAATGGATTCTTTTCATTGAACACATGGAGGGAATTAAACTTGCCTCCAGCCACTACAACTTAGATCGAACCTCAGCCAAGAATGAAAAATTAATGTAACTGTACTTCTGAGGTTGCAGTTGCCCTTATCCCTGACCAAAAAAATCTCGAGGACTTATTTTCTTAGCAGATCCCTAGGTGAATTTGATTGTAGGAAAAAAGTCTTTCAAAACAACTCAGGAGAGAGAGGCATAAGAAAAAGCTACAGCTGAAAAATGAAGGCTCACTTGTGTTTTAGTCACTGAGACCAACTTCAGGATAAATTGCTAAACTGATAAAGTATTTTTTTTTTCTTCTCGTGTTTCTCATAATATGGTTAGATTCCTTTCTGAAATCCATGCTTCACCTGACTGACTTGGACTTAGTGCTGAAGTGGATTTCTCACAGGTCCATTTGGGAAATCAGACAGGAACAATGAAAATTCCCTTCTACCATTCCAAAGAGCTCATATGTGAATAAATTCTGAAAGGGCCACACTTTTCCTAATTTTTCCACTGTGTCTAAGTAAAAATCCAAAATACAAGAACCATTTAATAGAATCATAGAATTACAGAATGGGTTGGAAGGGACCTTAGAGCTCACCACGAGCAGGGTCTGCTTTCACTAGACCAGATTTCTCCAAGGACCATCCAGCCTGTCCTTGGACACTTCCAGGGATTGGACATCCATAACTTCTCTGGGCAACTCGTGCCTCACCACCCTCACAGTAAAGAATTTCTTCCTTATTCCTCAGCTAATTTTCCCCTTTTTCAATTTGAACACGTTACTCCTTGTCCTATCACTATAGTTCCTGATGAAACTTCTCCAACATGAGGAAAATGAATATGAAAGCTGTTATAATATTACAGAAATCTGAAGCAAAGTGTCATCTTCATCCTGGAGAAAAACGGATCATTTAAATACAGGGTGTGTTGTCTTCCTTCCATGTAGATGGTTCATTCTTTTGTCCAGGCAGACAAGATGACATTAGTCCCACTCTGCTCAAAGGTGGGAGCTAGACATACCTAAGCTGATATCCATCTGATATTCATCTACTGTGGTCTTAAAGGTTATGGAGCAAGATTCCACAAGCTCCCTTAATATCCAGATTCTCTGTGATTATGGGACTTGTTATTCAGCATGCAGTCTGAATAGATAACCTAAATCCTTCCAGCAGCAGATTGAACCTTTCTTTTTCCCCTGACCTATCCTCAGTGCCACTGGGAAGCAATGATTACCATCGTCACTAAAACAGCCTTTTCTGCATGTGAGGAAAGTTTGGTTATCCTCATTGAACCTTCTCTCTTGACCAAATAAATCTTATTTCTGAAAGCTGTCCTTGCAGGTGATGTTGTAGACTGCCATCTCTTTTCAGTACACCTATACCTCTCCTCCTGAAAAGCTCCCACCTGTTAGGAATTTATGTCTCTGAGCTCCCAAGTATATGTTTCATAGAGCCATAGAATGGTTTGGGTTGGAAGGCACCTTAAGGACTATTGGGTTGGAAGGGAGTTTAAGGATTATCTCATTCCAACACCCCTGCCATGGGCAGGGGCACCTTACATGAGACCAGTTTGTTCAATGCCCTACCCTTCCAGGCCAGATCCATGGTTACCTGGGCTAAACATAATTCCTTTGGATTTCTGACCATTTCTCCAGTTTACCCAGAAAACATGAATCCTGAAATCTTTTCTGGAGTTTCTGAAAGCTCTCTCTCAATAGTGTCTTGTGCTGATTCTATGCAGGTACTGCCCACTCTGTCTTCGAGTGGTTTTCAAACTCTGGGACATCTCTGCCACACTATTCTGAGAATTTTTTAGAACTAGTTCTGCACCTTCTTTTCAGTGATCATCCCCAGGCTTCAGAAGCATGTTTGCTGATAAGGATGACTTACAGAAATGTGCTGCAAACCTTAGAACAGTTTTGTTGTATCAGATTTTTATGTTCCCTCCATCCATTATGCCAACTATCCTTTATGGCATTAAAGGGAATTAGATTGATTTGACCTGATTTGTTCTTCACAAACTCATGTTTCATTTTCTACCTTATTGCTCCCTGGCTTTCTTACAAATGGTTCAGTGTGTGTTTCAGTGTGTTTCTAGGCTTTAAAGTGAAACTGGGACTGGCTCATATTTGCTGGCTTGTCTTTTATTAGAATAAGTCCTCAGCTTGCCCTTCATCAGTGCTCACACAATCTCTTGCATTCTCAGATGAGAACTTGTATTTTCAGATGAAATTATACAAAGGAAGTTCTGTAAGGCTCATGACCACATAAATGTCCAGCTTCATATCTTCCTCCAGCCAAATCCAGAGCTCATGGTATTCTGGCACGTGGCTGTGATCTCCCTTCATCCCTGACCCAAAAGCTTGTTCCCCTGGGCAGCTGCATCTGGCTGTCTTTGGTCATGGTTTGGGATGGTCATGTCCTTTTCAGGGATGGTCTGACATGGGAATCTACTTTGTCCATGGAACCACTTCATCCTGTCTGTCACTCCTCCTTTAATCCATCTCTGGTTATGCAGTCCTGGACAATATCCACTCACCCACCTGTCAAGGCTCAGAGATATAATCATGTCTGGTAGGTGCTGGCCAACCAAACTGAGCTGGATCACTCTCCTCTATGACCTCAGTACAACAAGGGGACTTTCAGAAATTAAAAAAAAAAAAAAAAGAGAGAGAAAGTTCAAAATAGATCAAAGAAAATGTATTGTCTGCAGTGAGCTGTCACATGATATCAGTATGATGGGATGGATGTTGGACTTTTTATCCCAGTCTTGTTCCTCCTGGAGACCACGAGCCATGTTCCTCACAAAGACCAGGGTCCTAGAAGGAATAAAATGAAAACTAAATGCCACAAAGAAATAATTATTTGCAAAACCAAGTTGTGTTACTGCAAACTTGACCAGCTAAGGCCAGATGTCAAGAGGCCTCAGTTGAGGTGCAGTGAACTCTCTCTTGTGATTTAAAAGGGAAAGAAATGAGACTGTTTTATAAGATACCAGATCTCAGCTAATATTTCCCCAGCATAAAAAATGGTTACTACCCCATAAGTCATGATGACTTCATTCTCTTCACATTATTATCTGAGGTAAAGTAGACATACAGGTGAACAGAGAATAAATTTAGGAAGATTATAAATCATGATGTTATAAGCAAATTTCTACCTAATGATCAAGGATGGAAGATTTCTGGACAAGTCACAGTTATTTGCATCCCCCATTATAACCTTTAGTAATATTAACATTCTATTAGTTCCTATTCACAAACTGTTCCTATTAACTTCCCAAACAGGATACAGAAATAATTGCATGAGTGGTCTAATCAGAATAGCACTGATTGTTTATTTATAGTCTGTTGTGTCCTCTTTTTATTATCCTGTTCAACTCCAGGTTTACAGACTGGAAAGAGTTTTAACTTCCTTTTCTAAAATCAGTTTCTCATAGCTGTGCTGCTTCTTCAGGACACAGACCTAAAAGGAAGTAGCATTACTTGAACTGTAGGAAATGTAAAAAAGAAACAGCAGAGAAGGAAACATCTGATTGTGATCTTGTCTAGTAGTAGTGTACAGGCAATTTTCCTAGAAGTAGATGGTATAGATTTTCAAAGCAAAAAATATAAATTCTGAGACTGCCAGAAATTCTTACAAAAATGTATGGATAAAGAAATTTGGGGTAGATCAGCCAAATTATCATAAGAATCACCTTCGGCTAATCTCAGGCAAAAATCAGTGCTTTTTGTCAATGAGATAAAATAAAAGGAAGTGAAAAGAAAAGGTGTGTGGCTGTTCAACCCACAGACATGCTGCTTGAGCATAGGGAAACTTTCCAGTGTATTTACACTAAATAGCTGAATGCTATATTTAATAACAATCACAAATAAGAATCTGCATCCAGTTTGATAGGACAACCCCGTCTGAAAATGACAAAGAAGAAGAACAACAAAATAAAAATACATTGAAACGATGCTTTCCCAGCTTGAATCAGAGCCTGTGAGGAGTCCTGTGGGGCTGCCTGGTTTTGATGACTCTGAAGGCATTTTGCCCAGCCCTTGTCCTTTGTTCAAACTCCTTCACGCTCCAGCTCTCGGTTTCCTTGCTGGTTTCCTCAGCTCTCTCACTGTGTCACAGCTCTCTCCCTGTCTGTCTCCCCTCCCTGCTCAGGCACGGGGACATTCCTTGCAGAAGGAGCTGCATTGTTCCCAGGCAAATCAGGTGTCAGAGCTTTCAGTGGACTCGACTTCCTCCCGAGCACAAAACTGCACTTCCAGCAATACATCACTGCCATTGTACAGGTCGGTTTGCAAAGAATTTTCTGAGGTCAGCATCCTTTGCCAGACCCTCAGCTGATTGCCAAGCTTATTATGAGGGAAATGCACAGCTGGCTGGGGGGGCTGTTGGATAACTTGTCTCTGCTGCTGGGAACAGCTTTGACCCAGTGGTGAATAGTAAGGAGATCTATAAAGGCAGGAGAAACATTGCTGGAGAAAGAAAAGGATGCATTTCCCCTTCTCAGCTGACGGAAGAGTGGCTGGGATTTATTTTCTTTTACAGCTTGTGCAAGGTGGAGCAGCCTCCTTGTTCTTTTGTTCTGTGCCTTTGGTAGTTTGACTCATGAGTAGGGAAAATGTGAAGGTGCAGAGGATGAATTTGTCTTTGGGCACAGTGACAAAAGGGCAGCTGGGATGAGTCTGAGATCTTGGCAAGAATCAGCTGGTTTGTAGCCCTGCTATCACAGTGCAAGAGCACATGCCAAGAAGAAATCCTAGGAATCAATTTGTAGTCTGGGACCTTTCACAGAGTCATAGAAAGCCTTGTGTTGTAAGCTGGGCAGGGATATCTCCCACTAGACCAGATTGCTCCAAGGACCATCCAGCCTGTCCTTGGACACTTCCAGGGATGGGGCATCCAAAACTTCTCTCCACCCTCACAGGAAAGAATTTCTTTGCAACTAATTATAACCCAGGTGTTTCTCTCCAGACAGTACAGCTTCCTCCCCACCCTATGCATTGCAATGTATTGATACATTAATAAAGGCATTAATAAAGGTAATAAAATAGCGTTTGATCGTCAATACTTGCTAGGTGGGTGAAGAATGATGGTTCTATGCTATGTTTTTGCAGCATGTTTCCATACTCTGTCACCAGGACTGGCAAAGCTAGTCCATGAATAAAGGCTCAGCATTTGTTACTGTTGTGTTTGACTTTGAATTACTGCAAATATGATTTCAGAGCTTGTCAAGACTGAAATGAAAAGAGAGCACATACCAGAGGAGTTCAACTTCCACTGAAATTTTCCTCATGAGTTAGAAACTGAATTGAAGACAGACAGCGTTCAGTCAAACAAAACACCTTCTCTCCCCTTCCCCACTTTTCAAGTAGGAAGGGCTGTAGGAGTAGAGGGTGTCAGGTGCTGTGGACCTGAGCCAAAGTGGAGAGAATGTGTATCTGGTAGAATGGGTAGAAAAGAGGAAGAGTGAGTTAGCCTTTTTCACTCAGGCGTGGGAGAAAGGCAATACTATTAAACGCAGTTCAGCTGTAACGCAATGAAAAAATTCTACATGACAAGCTGTGACACTTCCTGTGGATCTGAGTCATTGTTTGAGCCCAACCTTACCTTTCAGTGACTGGAGCAGCAATGTGTAGCCAGCTGGCAGCACACTGCCAGAAAGGACAGTGCGGGAGCCATATCACAAATGTGAATCTTACTATTAGGATATCTGGTTTATCTGTGGTTGCAGTAACAATGCTCCAAACGTGTGGCAGTGAGAGCAGCAGTCACAGTGCTGTGTTCCTGCTGGCTGTAGGGAGCTAAGGCCAGCTCTAATGTGAAAATGCCAGGAGTTTCTCAGGTGGGATACTGGCTGCATTATTCACCACACAGACACCTGGCCACTAGGAAGTGTGCCGAGACCACCGTATGGATTTCATCTCCTCTTCCAATCAGCTGGACAAGCACAACCCTTAATTCCTTTGTTTTAGGCTGAGTGCTCTGAATTGGGTCACTTTTGAAGTTGTACACCCCCTTCCTCCTCCCCTCTCTGCCCCACACACAGATCCTCTCCATCCCTCCGAGGGAAGTGCTGCCACACAACGCTGCGGGGAAGAAAAAGGGATGACTGACACCAGATTTATTTGAAAGGTGCTTTTAAGGCATCAGCCTATGGACGCTGTGGGAAGTCTGAAGGTGAGAGGTAGCTCAGGAGTCAGAAGAGAAAGGTGGAGCAGGGCCAGCTAAAGCCAGCCTAAGCCAGCTCTTCTGTTCTTTGCTTTTAAAGTTTAAATCCTCCTGCCCTCAGTTAATCCATCATTTGCTTGTCATCTTGCTATTGATTTTACATGCAGTTAATATTGTGTCTCTGTGCAACATATTTATATGCACAGACATAAAATAATAAGTAGATTAAAGAATAGCTAGATAGAGAGATGAATTGATACGGTCTGTTTCCATACAGTGCTGAATGCTGGTGTAACACCATTTGAATGGAAATCAATAAAGACCAAAGCAGTGACAGAGTAGCTGGAGGAAGCACTGTCTGTCTGTCTGTCTGTCTATCCACCTACCAACTTACCTGTCTTCTACCTTGTCATAAAGTGTATCTTAAGCCCATAAACCTTCTTGCTGATTTGGGGTAAAATCCTTTTGTGATAAATGCATACAAAAGCTTTTTTCCAATTTCCCCCACAAACAGAGAATGTCTGTGTTTAATGTCTGTGTTTAAATCGATTCCCAGTGAAATAAATAAGGTTAAGACAGGCTTAGATCCCGACTCCTTGAGAAGTCTCTGTCTAAGGCACATTTGAAAATAACAACAAAATTTATGCATATTTGCAGTAGATTTTTATTATTCTGTGTGATGGCTTGTGTGACCAGGAATGCAGATACCAGTTAAAGTCTCACAAGGAAAGAATCCCTGCTATTCAACTTAATTTATTATTCTTTAGATCTATGTGGTTATTCGGTGTATATATATATATATATATATATATATATAAAAATATCATTGCATTATATATAAAACATATATCTATATATCTCTGTGTTATAAATATGTGTGTAACATGCCTGTGTGGTGCATGTACATTAGAAAACTCCGTGAATATTTGGAAAAAAACCCTCAGTGTAACACAACATGGACAGGCACTCAAACATTTGTCAGGGATTCCAGGCGGTGTGAAGGTAAGTTGAGTGAAAATGTTTGTGTGAATGTTCAAAGCCGGGGAAGTTTGAATCTCGTACAATACAATTAAAATGTGTATTTTAGTGATAACTGAATCAGAAATAAACACAAAGAAAATGTGAGAGAAGAAAGGAGGAAAAAATTACGCACTGCCGACATGCTCTGAATTAATTTGCTAGGTAGGAAGCATGATGTTGATGTAGATATTCTATCTGCAGCGAGCTCCACAGTGAGAAGAATAACCTCTATCTAATACTGTGTTGATATGAAGGACTTTGACACAGTTTGGAAACACGAGTGATACACTGGAATTAAAAAAAAAAAAAAAGCATTTCTGCGTTATAGGGTCCAAAGGAAATAATTTATGCTGGAGGCTTTTTTGTTCTAGTGACGATTATTTTATGGGAAATAGGTTTTGATTTCTAAACTTAGCCATGCTGCCCACAAACGGTACTTTCTGGGGATTAGTGATTGATCTTTCCATTTCTCAGCTTTCTTGGTTCTCTTCACATCTTCTGCCTTCCAGTGTGTGTGTGTGTGTGTCTGTGTAAGCTCTGTAGCCAAATGCAGAATAGTCATCTGGCAGAAGCAATAAGCCACTGGAATACAGACACATTTCTGTCTCCAAATTCCACCACTTCTTCAGTCTGAAGGCCAAGGATGGCAGAAAGATTAAAGTTTGACATTCATTTCTGCTGTCCACTGAAAGGATAGGGGAATTCCCTTTCTTTGGTGTTTTGAACCCACAGAATAGGCGGAGGAAGGCTCAAGTCAGTATCCAGGAAAAATGTTTGCTGATTTGAAAAGAGGCGTTGTAGGAGCAAAGATTTCAGAATTAGAATGGCATCTTGAGTGTGTGTTGAAATCTGTCCTTCTTGATGGAACTAATAATCTTTGCAGTTTGAGATGGGAACCTGCCTGTGTTTGACTTCTGTCTGGCCCAAGCTCATTTCCCAGGTTAATGGCAAGACCTCAATAAATCCTTCAATTGCCAGTGAGTGGCTTGGCAGTTGCTATTCCCAAATATCTAAGAATGGATCAGGCCTTTATATATTTATTACCTCATTTTCTCTGCTTCAGTCCATTTGTGTATCACCATTGGGGGTGAACATTCATCTGGTGGGGCTCTGGTCCGACTGTCTCCACAGGTCAGCTAATGCATACATATTACATAAAACCACTATCAGGCTGCAGAGTTCGCTGGAGCTGGCTTCACACAGCACAGCAGACCTGGTAAAAATTGCCTGTTTCTTCTTCTAGACTCAAATAAACTTCCTCAAACTCCAGGTTCTTGCTAGAGGAGCTTAAGTTGGCAGCACGGTGCATGGTCACTTCATTAGGAAGTGTTTTTTCTATAGCCAACAGAGTTCAATCGTCACCTTCTAAGGGCAGTTTATGTTATCTCCTATCTCAATTCTATAGTTATCACTATCTTACCTCAAGGGCAACTACCTGCTTAAATGAGCTGATCCTAATAGTGCCTTAGGTAGGAGAAACTGGTCCTGGGCTTGATTATATGGGATATCAGTGGATTTTGTTAGCACAGAAGGAGAAAAGAAAAAAAGAAAAAAAGAAAAAAAGAA
>VZDJ01000623.1:906712-1049394 GCA_008694505.1 Cyanoderma ruficeps
AAAAAAAAAAAAAGAAAAGAAAAGAAAAAAAAAAGCACCTGAAACCAAGAGAGAACATTTACCATTCACGGCTTCCTCAACATTTACCATTCATGACTTCCTCATGGCTTTTTTTTCCCCCCACTTAACTTTCACATAACCATGTACTTAGGCAACACAGAAAATACCCTTTAACCCAGATGCCAAATTGAACATAATTGACAAATAATCAAGTTGAGCAAGTGAGAAAGTAATGATTTCCAATAGGTTAAAATCTGTTCACATAAACTACTGAGCCAAACTCTATTGCATAACAAATGCATTCTGAGAAGTATGATTATAATTAAATGAAGATTAATAATGAAATAACTGTATATTGGGGAATTATTTGGATTAAGATAATATAAATTATCACTAAGACTTTATAAGGTATATGCAACCAGTGTGATTGCTGAGGACAAAATTTAGTAGCCAGTGACCCACACTCCTCAACCCACACAGTCGGCTGAGGAAAAGACATGTCCAGCTATTTTAGACTTCAGAGGGGTCACTGAAAATCTGCCTGGGTTTGAGAGGGTGTGGGTGGCCTTTGTTACACATCTAGAGTGAGACTTAATCATACATCACATGCCTCCAGGCAGGCCCTTTTTCAGCAAACAAGCACCTATAAAGCTGTACCAATACTGTAAACATGATCAATAATACAGTGGAATATTCTTTATAGGAGCACTCCCGTCAGACGTTGTCCTTCTGGTTCTGGTGACTGGAGAAGTACAAATAATTCTGAGTTTTTACGACTTGTTCCTACTTCTATTTCACAACCCACTTTTCCCTGTTGACTTTTGAGAGAAAGTTATTGTTAAGCACTGATGACCTCTGCACCTTAAACTCCGTGCTAATCCTGGCGTACCCCTTTGCATCTCAGTTTGCCGCATACCTTAACACGAGACCGGAATGTTGTGTGTGCCAGAAAGGAATTTTTGGGCTCAGAAACCTGTATTTCATGGAAACACGTTCTACTAGTGGAAGCATCAGTGGTTCAGGCATATCTTACTGCTCGACACCGCAGAAAAGAAATGCCTGGAATGAGGCAACTTGAATATTTTCTCCACTTTGTAGATGTTTTGAGAAAGAAATGGGAAAGCTACTTGTTGGGAGAAAGTAATCGTTCCTTTCTCCTCTATGGCTTGTGTTTAAATGGCAGGGTCAGAGTTGTATTTTTGGATGGTTGCCGGGCCTTTGTTACTGCTTTTTTTGTCCACATCTATTTTGTATCTCAGGAAATAAGTCAGAGAGCAAACTGCCAGCCCTCTCTCACCTAGCTCTGAGGGGTCAAGATTGCCTGTATGCAAGGCAGCATAGAGAGCTGTTCAGGATGCCCAAATCTCCCATCTCTGTGTAGTCTTGGGTCCATCCTGGAACAAGACCTCTGATCACTTGATTAAAGACTCCTCATGTGACTTTTCTAAGGCAGAAGCAAAATGATTTGTGCCCACCATGTCTGTATTATGGATGTGTGCTGCTATTTAAACGTAGGCCATGAAGCAAGTCTTGGTTTAGCACAGGCTCAGACTCAGGTGTTCAGAGTAGTAGGGTCTGAATTCGGTCAGACATTCATCCTTAGACACAAATGGACTTTGAAGAGTGACTCAGCTGTGCCTGCTGCAGGGTACCCTCTTGGCTGCAGTGGCTGTACTCTCTGCATCTTTACTTTGTTCACCTGGCACTGTGAATTCCCTCTTATTTCCCCCATGAAATATTGAATGTAACAAAATTCCTATGTATCTTTGCTCTGCCGTGTATAGCAAAACAGGAGGAGGAACTCATGATAAGAGATGGTGATCTGGGCGTCCACAGATGTCAATCAGAGGACCAAATATCTAAAGATTTATAACATCATTAAGGAGTTTTTCCATAGATTTTGTAAAGGAAGGAAGAAAGGAAGGAAATAAGTGAGGGAAGAATAAATAAATAAATAAATAAAAGGAACAGAAAAAGAAAGAAAACAGAGCAGTGAGCAATTCTCTTAAGAAAAGGAGTTGTAGTTCATTGAACCTTGTCTTCCTCTTGCCTCCCCGATCTTAGGTAAATATTTGAGTGAAGTCCAAACCAAATACACACACCAAAATAGCGTAGGGTGTAACTGATACAATCTCTAGAACTCATAGAAAAGGCCACTTTGAAGGGGGAAGGGAGAGACCTTTTCCTAGAACAGCTATTGCTTGGGTGAAGACCATCGCCCCTTTGACTGGACAATGGGAATTAAGTCCCATAAGCAAGCACAACATAACATTTTCCATAGCAAGCACAACAAAATGTCCCGTTTTAGAAATGTAGCCATTGCTGAGATAGCAGAGGAGATCTGAATGTTCAGTGCCCTTTTACAAGGCTTTTCACGACATTGTCCTAAAGGCCCTCATAAACATTTTGTCCCCATGTACTGAAATAATCGGGACATGTGAGACACTGGAACAGGTTGCCCAGAGAAGCTGTGGATGCCCCATCCCTGGAAATGTTGGATGGGGCTCTGAACAACCTGATCCAGTGGAAGGTGACCCTGCCCATGGCAGGGGATTTGGAATTAGATGACCCTTAGGGTCTCTTCAAATACAAGACGTTCTATGGTTCCACGATCTTTTCTCTGGAGTAGTAAATTCTCTTTTCCAGCTTTCTGTGGATGTTGTCTGTGTGTTATGGGAAAGAGGTGAGGATGAAAGGCAGTGTCTCAGCAGACAGGAGAACTCTAATCCATGGGGATTAAAAATTGAGTCCCTTTGGCTCATCTGCATGACAAAGGCCCATTGCATAATGCTATGAGTACAGCTAAATCCAAGGCTCAGTCCCTCACCTCCGGGTTAGGCAATAGAGAAGACAGATAGGGCTGGAGGAGCAGTTGGATGGAGATAACTTTGGTCATGTAAATGCCTCGAGTTCACTGTGAGGAGTCTGAGCCCATTCATCATTTCATGCCAAGCTCAACTGCTTTGATGGAGGAATCACACCCAACATGCACTGGAGGTGTCCTCACACGTCTAATGTGTCTAGACACTCTGGCCTTTAATATGCTGCAAGTTGCAGGAATCTAGAGGTGATGGGGACACTGCAGCGGTCAAAGCCTGTGTTGGATTTTCTCTGGTGTAAATCACCAGAACACCACCCAAAGTTAGAGTCTCATGCATGGAGCCCAGGTGAGGAGCTGGGCCCATGCCAGTGGTGGCTGTTACTGAAGGTATAAAAATGTCTTTATGTGAGGAGGAGGTTATGGAAGGGAGTGGTGGCTTATTACAAAGATGGAGTTGAGCCTGCCTTTGGGACAAGTCTGTGTAGCTGTTTAGGAGACAGCAAAACCCAGGCCCAATGTATCTGGCACATGCTCTCTGGGGATTAAAAAGGATCTCTGACTTTTGCAGCTCTGATCACAGGTTGTGCCTTGTGCTGTTGCACTGTGCCACACACAGTTCCCACCATGGCTGTGCACTGGGTACAAAATGTTCCTCTCTAGAGGGTTTGTGATCTTCTGGGAGGGTTGCTGCTGGCTGTCAAGAGACTGCTGGATTTGCCCCAGAGGAGAGGAGGGATACAGATGCACACCAGATTTCCACATTGTGTGAAAGGAGCCTTATAATTATCTTATACATTACAGTTGGAAGCCCCAGGCAAAGGGTAGGCTCCTGTGCTTTCTCCTGACCCATTGTGTGAAGTCTCATGTGATGCAGGGTGGGGAAGTGGCTGCCTCAGACATCTTTGTCGTGCAGTGTTGGTGATTACGTGACAAACAGGGCTGGGCCAGCCTGCCTGGGCACGGGGTGAGGTTGAGCAGTGTGGCTGTGTGATGTGCTGGGCACTGTGGTGGGCAAGGGGCTGGGACATCCCTGGCTGCTGGCATGGCTCTTACTTGTCCTCTGGCAAGGTCTCACTTGCACCTTGTCCTTTTGTCGCCATAGAACCCTTGAAAGGTTCAGGTTGGAGGAGACCTTAAAAATCATCTACTTCCAAGACAAATGCCGTGGGTAGGGACACCTTCCACTAGACCAGGTTGCTCCAATCCCCATCCAACCTGGCATTGAACACTTTCAGAGATTGGGCATCCACAACTTCTCTGGGAAACCCATTCCGGTGTGTCACCACCCACCATAGTGCAGAATGTCTTTTTTACATCTAATCCAAACTCCACTCTTTTAGTTTGAAGCCCCCTTGTCCTACTACTCCATGCCCTTATTAAAAGTCCTTCTTCAGCACTCATGGAGTCTCTTTAGGTACTGGGATGCTACTCCAAAGCTCCCCAGAGCTTTCTCTTCTCTGCCTTTTTTGTCCCCAGAGATGGGTCAGTTTAGCCCTTTTTTGCCCCTCCCAGCTTTTCCTCCACAATAAGGACCAGCAGGAGCTTGTGTACTCTGAAGAGTCATCTTCTCCATGCTGGTTCAGAATCCCTTTGGAAAAGCAAAAAATGGGATAAAATAGGAATATTTTTGACCTCTGTATGAACGGATTGTACTTAGCTGTTGTCACTGTGGCATAATAGGAGAGGATTTGCTCTTGTGAGGAGGGATGGATATGCTGTAATCCCCCTTAGCCTGGTCCAGCACGTCATGTGTGGTCTGGGTGCCGAGGTGCTGCTGCAGATGAACCGACTTGTTCAGGCTGTAGCTGCATGCAACCAAAATTAATTCCAGGATTAATGTTTAAGCTGGCTGCGAGAGGCTGTTCATCTCATAGAAATGCTGCGATTGTTGGACTAAAGGTACAGCTACCTCTCTGAAAGGATGAAATGAAACACATTCATTCAGACAAAATTTTCAAAAATAAAAAAAATAAAAGAAAAAAAAGAAAAAAGGAGGGATTTTTTTTTGTTTTTGTTTTTGCTTCACACAATTAAAAATATTTCCTTTGTGTCCAGCTGTCTTTTTTTGAACAAATGGTTTTATTTTTCTGAGTAATATTTTTTTCGTCAAAGAGTCAGGTCTGAGAGAAAATCACAAACCTGGTCTTTGAACTTACTGGACTGAAACTCTTTGATCACCTTGAGAGGTTTTTCTAGCAATAGCTGAAGCCCACCAACTTGCTTAAATGGACCTTGGGCCATGGGCAGGGTCGGCTTCCAGGAGCTGACAAAATCAAAGTTTTACGAAAGAATTCCCACTCTGCGGCACGCCCCACCACCCCACCCAGGAGAGGGAGATTATGGGAACTCATATCACAGAAAGATCAAGCTTCAGCTTAATCACCTCTTGTTAATGCCTTTCTTATATTGGATTTTAATACATTTTTAATCTGTTTTTCATTTTCCATGTTTTATCACTTGGGTGATCAGAGTGAACAGGAACCAACCTGATGCTGGGACCAAAACACTGCAGAGGGATTGTAAAAGCAGAAGTAAAATTTCCCAGGAGGTCGTGGAGAAGGGATATGAACTTAGGACTTTTCTGGCAGAAAAAATCTAAACTGAGAGTGAGGCAGCTGATGTGACAGGGCCCTGTTGTGTGACCTTGAGCTCCTTTAGCCTGTGTTCCTCCAGTCTTTTGATTGAATATTCATTTATATGCATAGAATCGTAGAATTGCAGAATTGTTTGGTTTGCAAGAGACCTTAAAGATCATCCAGTTCCAACACCCCTGTCACTGGCAGGGACACCTTCCACTAGGCCAGGTTGCTCATATTCCCCTTTAGTATTTTTATTCTAAAGCACTGAGCACACCGACATCTTCTTCCCAGCTACATCCTCTAAGAAATGCCCCACACAGGAAAAAGAAAAATGTTCCAAACTTATGATAATGATGCAGAGAATCTGTCAAAAATCCCTTCTGAGGGACTTCTCCCATCCCCCCCCCATGAGGAACTTATTTTCCTTTCTGTTCAAAAAGACCCTTATCAACGTTTCAATCTTTCCATGTAAATACCCTGACAAGTGTCAGGCCCTGGCAAACCTATAATTAAGGCTGAATACAATTTGCTAATAAAAGCCAAGAAACCCTGGGTTGAGTTTACTTACATTATCCCCACTGGGCACTTTCCATCAGAATCTTTTATCGGCCTCTGCAAATGCCACTTTGACATTATTTTTACAGAATCAATCAAACGCGGACACTGCACTCATTCTCCTCCTTGCAGAGAACATGCTCCAGCTACAGAAATAAAGATTTGTGCTGTTGTTTGTTGTTGTCATTGCAGCTCCTCTGACTCACAAAGCACAGTGAGCTTTTGGAAGGAGAGAAAGAATGAGAAAAATAGAGGAGAGGAAAAGAGAGAATTGGAGAGAGAGAGAGAGGCAGAAAACGTGAGCCAGAGATTGTGGCAGGCTTTACAAATTGGCACAGCCTTATCAACAGCATTTCATGGTTTTCTGGAACTCTTTCAAAGGGAACTTGCCTTTGTGTGCACTGGCTTAAGCTTTACTAATATTTAAAGCTATATTTAAAAGTTTATGAAAATTACTTCTGAGTTCCTCTGTCTCTTAAAATCACTGAGGCCAATGTTTGCTTCTTGCTGTTATCCCACTCTCCCCCCTCTTCCCGCATTTTTCTGTGGTTTTCCCGTCCTCTTCGTCCTTCCTTGGCAGGGTCTCTGCCTTTCCGTCTCCCTCCCTTTTGCTGCATTCCCTTCACCCAGCCTCCCCCCTCTCCATTTCCAGGGGGCTGGGAGAAGGGTTTTGTTTGGTGGGACTGTTTGTGATGGGTGAGGTCCAACTCCGAGCAGCGCCGCTCTCCACTACATCAGTAAGTGTGTGAGTAAATACATCTCTCACGCTCTTTCTCTTGGCTCCCTGCTTGGGCAGAGGGTCAGATGGCTTTTCTCCTTGCCCCTGGCTATGTCTGGGTCAGTTGAGCACAGTCTGACACCTCCAACAACCCACAGTGGCATCTCCATCCAAATGCAGATATGGAAATAGCTCAGGTGATCCTTAGCACAGACATACACTGCTTCTAATGGGATTCAAGGGGACAATTCATCCCAGCTTTCCACTGATGGGTGGAGGACTGATGGGAATCCCAGACTGTGCCCAGATTTGCCTGCAGCCAGTGTTACTTGTATGCAGGTAGGCACTGGGGATTGTGCTCCTGGAGGAGGGAAGTCTAAACATGTTCAACATTTTGGTTTGCAGATGTGCCCTTGGTCAGGACATGGATGGCAGGAGGACACTGGAAGGGGAGGGTGGTCCAACACAGGCTTCTATAGCTCTCTCAAAGGTCACTGGTGACACTTGGGGCAGGGTTTGCCTGCCCCTCACTCTGTGATGGCTGTGTCTGAGATGTTTGCCCTTTGTAAAGCGTCGTGCTGACATAGACAACAGGATGTTCTATGATTCCATGATCTGCAGAAGATTTACCTCTTAAAAAGGCCCATTTCTCACCAGGGCTGTTGTTGGAGCTGGAGATGCCCCTCAGTTATGTCACTAAGTACATCTCAGAGGTGTACATAAAGGTAAGATGAATCCTTTTTGGGGTAAATGACTTGGAGAAGTTCAAAAATATTAGATCCCAATAAATACATTCTAAAAGGACGTACAATATATTCGTATCAGAGTTTGCGCTGTATAATAAAAAAACCATGTTAGCTAATGTGGTTTTAAACACAAATTGTGTGTGACTACATTACTTCAAGCCAGAGAGCCCTGCTGGTCCAGCACTGTTTCCAACAGCAGTCAAGAGTAAACGTTTAAAGAGAAGAATAAACTACTTATAGAAAAATAATGTGTCTGTGCCTCCAGCAATCTCTGATGTAGACATCTTCAGGAGACTACATTTATACAACCAGGCTTAACAGCCTCCACTGTGTCTATCTGTTTAAATTTCCCCCTTTTGGGGGCAGTTTTTTAAATAAGAAGTGAATACCTTGGGTATATCCAGTGGCAATGCCCCGCTTTCCTGGTTTATTCCCAGATGATGAAGCCATGGGTGATCCTGTGCCTTCACAGTGCCATGGAAAGTGCCTGCTCTGCACCTGAGGCAGTTTGGTGGAGTTAGGCTGACTTCAGACAGGATGATCTTCCACGACTTTTCTGCGACTTCAAAAGAGGTAGGCAAATGTGCCCTATCTGAGGAAGTGACCCCTTGCTTTACCTTTTCCTATGACATTAAAAAGAGCAGCTTTGGTGTAGGAGAATGTCGAGCAATGCTCTCATCTCTCAACGCTTAAAAGCGCACTGGGATGAACCACAAGGATAAGCTATAAATGACTTCTGTATCCCATAATGTATCAGTTATAAGCAAATCCTTTATATAAATGAAACCCAGATCCTTTAGATTCCCTTTGAAGAAATCTTGTCCTCTGGCAGCTGGAACTGCAGTGGTGGGAGTGACGGAGGCAGTGGCTGGAAGACACGGCTGTCTGCTGGAGATAGGATCGACGTTCCTGCAAGGGACAACTGCAAATTTGGTGTTGCAGTGAGATTATAAATCCCCTTAGATTTTACTGGTGTTTTTGGAGAGAGAGGGAAAGTAGATTTAGAGAAATATGATAGATAGGAACATGTACACATTTATGAAGTCTAGATGGTAACACCATGCTCTGTGGTAGAAGGTATATTCAGCTTTAATGCATTAATCAGAGCAGGACTGATGGAGTGTATATGATCATTTCTGTTTTACAAGGCAGGGGAAAGTTAAGTGATTTGCCTGAGGCCAGAGACTAAATCAGTGTCACAGATGGGATGAGAAAGGAAGAGGCTCCAGTTCAGGTTGGATTCTCAACAGAATAGGCAACACCAGAAAGAAATAAGGCTCAGGCAAAAAGCAGTGGTGGCTTGTCACTTCAGTGTCCATCACACTGCTAAGCAGTGTGCTAAGTGAAACATCCTCTGCCTCCTTTTTCTCCCATCAGATAGAACAGCAGACAAAACTCTGTCTACATTCTCCACACAGACTCATCTCTGCTTGTTTCACATTTCCTATGTGCTGAAAAATGATTTTTTTTTTTTATTTTCTAGAGGTCAGACATCTCAGTGTCCTGAATTTCTCTGCAACAGCAAATACTGCCCCGGCCTGCTCCTGTCATTGCGGCTCCCACTTTGTAAAAATCACGTAGTGCCTATTAAAAAAACAACAATCATGCACTCCAAATAATTAGTGTCATTATTAGTACTGTGGCATAACCTGCAGGGCCCAATTAAGATCCAAACCTTATCACGCTAAGTTGGGGAAACATACATTAACGCACAGTTTCAGCTTTGAAGATTTTGCATTTTTAATGGATGGAATTAAGAGTGGGAAAAAGGAACTTATTCTCCCTATTTCACAGGCAGAGCACTGGGACCCGGGGTTATTAAATGAGTTGCCCAAGGTCACACGGGCTGTGTCAAAGGCAGGAGCTGAACCTGTGTTCCCACCTCCTGATCAAGGAGAGCTGTGAGATGGAGCTTATAACTATGATGTGTCTTTAATACAACAGGGAAAGTAATAACCAGAAGAAAGAGCTTGGGAAGGAGAGAGGGAGGGAGAGGGATGCGTGTGATTGTGTCTCTCACAGCCAGGCTGTTCAATGACTAATAACAACTGGTCTTGACTGAGATGCTCCAGGGGATGTCGTATTTCATCCCAAGCCACTTAAAGAGCCAGTTAGTCTTAGAGAACTCTGAGCCTATAATCTAATGCCCAAATAACAACATTTGTCATTAAGTCATTTTAAGTAGAGCATGCATGTATATATGTGTGTATATTTACAAATATATACACACAAAGTGTTTTACTTGTTTAACCTACATCTGTATGTATATATAATAACACATGCACACACACACACCCTGCCCTGTCTTAAAATAACATGGTTAAGTTAGGAGTGGGCCTACCACTGCAGCTTGGAACTGTAGATGATTTAAAGGTTGCTGTTAGCATTTTTAAAAACAAAACAAAAGAAGAGAATGTTTCATTGAAATCCATATTTTGTAAAGCTGTGCTCAAAGCAAAGTACTTAAGTAATGGCAAAATGTCCCATTCCATTATTTGAAGGAAAAGAAAATTCTTTTAATTTCACTTTTCTTTTTTTCTCAAAGTTCAATGCTTTTTTTTTTTTTTTTTTTNTTTTTTTTTTTTTTTTTTTTTTTACATGATCTTTTGGGAAGGCTTGGGGTTGATGTAAAATTTAAGTATTTCAAAGTTAGTCAATTTTTGAATTCAATCTGTGTGTTGAAAAAAAATCCAACAAAAAAGTCTGTATTCCAAGTTAAAAAAAAAAGGTTAGAATGATAAAAAAAAATCCCATTAAGTGAAACATGAGATGAAAAATTTGATTCCCCTAGCTGGGAAATATTGTTCCCTCTGTCCCAATGATTCAGTTCCCTGGGATAAATGCATTCTGGTGGAATCCCAACAGATATAATCCACATCCCTCCCCACAGACTGTGTTGTTCATCACATGGGAGGGACCTTATGGGGTGATGAGAAGAGTTCAAGGCAGTGGAGACCCCACTGTAGCCACTCAAAGGAGGATTTAACTCACAGCCCCTCTGGGTACTGGGGGCTCTTGCACTATAGAAGTGGATTCTGTCTCTGCTTCTGAAAAATATTTCCAGCCAAATAATTTCGTGCTGGTCTGGTACCAAAATGGTCAGTTGTGAATTTCCCACCTTGGAAGGAACCCGGGGATGCTGAGCTCTTTCACCAAAGAGCTCAATTTTGTCCTTAGAAAAGATGCTGGAAAGGAGCTTTTTCCTTGCCACAGGGTGGGCATCCAAAATTGGCAACTTCATGTTGCCTTAACCCTCCTGTACTTCAACCTATGAAGAAATGATTGCAAGAAAACCCTCCCAACACAGAGAGGTGCTACAGAGAGAAAGGCATAAATATTTGCAGCCTCTTCAGGTGTTAAAGTGATGGGCAATGAGGAAAGGACTGTGTGGAAATGAATCATTCTGTCTTGGGGCAAAACTGTGCTGACATGCAAAAACATTTGTCTTGAGGGTCATGCATCACACAGGGAAGAAAGTAAAATACTAAAGATTTTGTGATTACGGGAGCTCTGTCCAGCCTCTGCACAGATAAAGGCCTTATAGGAAGAGAAAGAAGTGAGGGTGTATTTGCATTCCTTTTGCAGAGTGGATGTGTGCAGAATGGCAGCTTTAATCCAGGAACTTAAAAAGTGTTGGACGCTTGACTTGGAGATCTGAGTTACAGCTGTTTGATGTACTTTCTCTTTTTGCATCTCTTTGCACAGACACATTAGATAGGCAGCATATATTTACATTCTGGATTTATGAAGTTGGAGATGGACGTTTTTCTAAATTACTGTGAAACTAATGCTTTTCACATCCTGTTCAGTCTTTCTGGGCATCCTCATTTGCACTTCAGCTGGCACAGTTGCAGGTTTGACTTTGTTTTCCTCTTTCTGCTGCGTTTGAGGCTCTCTCCCGTTTTCATATATTTCCATCTTCTGACTGAAGTGACCTTTCCCATTCACCCTTAAAATTCCACCCAGCTGAAAACTAGTCCTGCCTGAGGCCTGTAACTTCGGCCTCTGTGGCCTGGGACAATGGGGTGAGGAAGGCAAAATAGGGGACATTCCTGCAGGTCCTCGGTGTGTGGATAACAAACAGGGCACAAGAGGCGAGGCAGGTAAATCAGAAATCTCTCCATTAGCTGGTTAAGCATTTTGGAGTGACACCAGGTACATTAGGAGGTGGCAGCCACAATGGAGGGACATTAGCCATTTGATATTCATGAGATGAAGAAGGTTTAAGAAGAGAAAAGGACAGGGGAGGGAGGGATGTGGGCTTTCTAATGTAAACACCATTATCATTTGAAAATCAATTAGCTCCTTGCACCGAGGGAATGACAAGACTTAAGGCCCTTTTCTGAACTGCTATTGTGAGCCTGGGTTATTTACTTTAATTAAGAGGAGACAGAGTGGATTATTGTCTCAAACTAAGGAGTTGGGAAGAGTCAGAAAATTACACTCTACCTCACTGCACAACAAAGCCCGGGTAAGAGACAGGCTCCAAACCCAGCAAAGTCGAAAAGAAATTAGCCTTTAATCTGGATTCGTCCTACATAAGGAACAATCAAAAGGAAGGAAGGTTTGGAGCCTCCTTGCTAAGCACCAGGCATGACATTGCAGTGGCTGCCACTGCCAGCTCTTCTGCTGGAACTTAATATTGGTTCTGGGAGGGGCTTCTTCCCCTGGAAGGTTTAGAGTTTGAGAGCAGAGATCTCCTTTTTCCTAAAATTTGACACGTTGAAATGTCAGGTGTGGGGCTTCATTTCCTCCTGCCCTCCAACACAATAATGGAGCAATGCATTGTTCTAGAAAGAAATCTAATTGTTGATGCAAAGATGTCTCTCCTGGATGAAGATGATAATTTTTTTTTTTGGCTCTTATTTAATTTAAGCAGCTTGGATTAAAAAATTAGAAAAAAAAAAGAGAAGGAAATAAAAAAAGAAAGAGAAGGAATTTGGCAAGTGACTAATCCACAATATTGTCTTATTTGGCATATGGAGAAACACCCCCCGAGGTATCTAATACTGAGATGTTTCAGCTCTGTTTTGCATTGCCCACTCTTACTCTGCATACTCTAAATATGTATTAAGTCAGTCGAGCATGGCAGCTGCTGAAGGAGTTGCCACAGCTTACTGGGTAAATAATGATCGTTTTTTAAATCACCTAAATGCGTATCTACCCCAAAGACCATGGCAGTGGCTTATGGGAATGCTGATATGCATTTTAAAATTTTTGCTTGGATGTATTTGCAGTTTCTGTGCCTCCCACTAATTGCTCCATGCTTCAGTTTTAAGTCCAGGGCCGAATTCTGCTCTCAGTTATGAATGGGAGAAGAGGGACTGACACCATTTAAATCAGCAATATGAAGTCAAACTGAGGAAAAGCTCAGTGTGAAGAGTTTTGCCAGTAATGCAAACTGGCACTGAGATTTTTTTGGTGATTTTGCAGCTTTAAAAATAAATTGGTGATAACTGAAGAGCACCTTTTAGGGCTGTAATGGGACAGATAGGCCAAAGATGAGCTGGTGTCCAACTTTATGCTGAAGCAGGGAAGAGACAGATCACATGTAAATTATGTCAGTCAGGCTCTGCTACACCTCTAGAAAGCATCTTCCCAAAACAAGGCTTTGGGGCCTATTTAGGCCCTTTTTGCTCATGGAGAGAAAAATAGTGTATTAATCTGAATACTGACACACATCCAAGCTCATCAGCCCTTAACCCTTCACAAATCTGGGACCATCCTCTATGTTTTATCAACAGAAACACCTTGGCCTACAGCAAACCCGAAAACATGTGGCTCTGGAAGGAAATGGATGAGGAAGCTTTTCAGAGGGCCCTAGGGAACAAAACACTTGTTACTTCATGCAACACAAAGAAAACATATTTTTCTATATATCCAGTCAGAGTTCTTCCATGCATTTAGAGCTCTTTTCCAGCCCACAGACTCTGCTTCTCCTTTGCATCTGGATCCCTTCCTTCTCATTTGGTCCTGCAATAAACCAGACCCTTCTCATGTGAGAGCTATTCCCTATTTTCTCCTCATGTTTTCCATGGATAAGTGCCTACCCATGCACTTTAGGTCTTGTTGAAATGCCTGCCCTGGCTCTGGGGTCCAGCAAAGTTGAATTGTGTTAAGGAGTTCCAGCTGAGTGTTGGTTTGGCTCTTTCATCTCTTTTGTGATTCTGTACATTTTTCAAGCTGGGCAGCTGGACCAGACCTAGTGACTTGCACCTCTGCTGTGTCCTGTGACTCCTCCACCACCTCTCCTTGCTCCCTTGAGCAACGTCTATGAGATTCAAGGTGCACAGACCTTCAGGTAGAAAGAAAATTGGCCACGAATCAGGCCTAGAAACCCCTTGGAGATGAATAACTGGACCCTGTGATGCAAAAACTCTGAACATCGTGCAGTTGGTGTCGCATTCTGAAGGACCTGGGGAGGTGTAATTCCAGACAGATGCTCAGTTGTTGCTCTCTCCTCCTCTGGCGGGGTATAGCTTTTAATACTGAGCCACAATGGCACAGACAATGCATTAATTCCTGCCTTAGCACTCTACTTGTTGGATTAAAGTGCCTTCTTTATATAGATATTTTCTGCTTGTTGCAATAGTACTTTGTGATCTTGAATATACTTAATTGTATTAGAAATGGCGTGCTGGAACCTTTTTTTAAAATTATTATTAATATGAAAATAAATAAAAGGAAGATTTTCTTTTCCCCAGGAATAAATCAAATCCTCCTCTGGAGTGCAAGGTCAACAGACCCACAGGGCTGAGCTGCTGGCTGCAGATAGTGTGTGTGTGTGCATAGATGACTACACACACGTGTGCCACCTATATTTGCATTCCTACAGCTGTTCATTATTTGTATCTATTATGCAGTGGAGACAGCACAAATGTGTGCAATTGAGACACAATAATGTAGGGATATGAAAGGCCCAATCCATCAGTTCAAGTGTGTTTGGGTTTAAGGAGAAGGGGACGTACAGATAAATACACTGATTTATTCTTGCTAACTCTCTCTGCATTCTGGGGCTGGGCCCGAGCCATCGAAGCTGCTGGAGCTGACAGTGATTTATATCAGCTGCAGGGTCTGGCCTGGAGCTTTTAAGTGTATGTCAAGCACCTCCAGCACTTTCAGAATCTTTTTATAAATGGACTTTTCCAAATCAAAATCGGAGGGAACAGCAAATCCATTAAGAAGGCGAGCGCACACTGTGTTTTGTGTTTAGGGATTCCTATCATATTTATGTTCAATTTTGACCATCCAGCTGCTCAGAGTCACAGGCTATGGCCTTGAACAGCAATCATGGTCTCATTCCATAAGAACCCAAAGGGCCCTGAACACTGGTTGGCTTGAACCGAGTCCAGTAAGGAGATGACAGGCCAAGTTGTTAATTACAACCCTTTATTCTGACAGTCAGGCTACAGAGAGGTCTTGGCAGCTTTCAGAGCTGTGTGGAGCAGCCTCTTCCTGCGTGTTCCACTGTTGTCACATGGCAGAGAACTAAGAGCCCAAAGAGCCAGAATGACTTGACCACAGATTTTTGGGTTATGCTGCCATCTCTTTATTACTCTCAATAATAGAGAGATGTGAAACGTGGGATCAAGATGAGGGCAAAGGGGGTGAGAGAGAACAAAACAATAATAAAAGTGGAGGGTACAGGACTGGGATGCAGGGGCTGCATTCCTGGCAGCGCTGAGGACCTGGGGTAAATCCCTTCTTGTCTCTGCTACTTCTCTATCTTTTGTGAAGTTAATTATAATCTCACTGCAGCAGAGGGTAGGTGCTGTTGCAGGACCCACGAAGACAGCTGACCCTATTTGTGAGGATAAATAGGTAAAAGTAATGGGAAAGAGCCCTGGGGAAGGGTAGGGGCTGAGGGAGGAGAGGGGTGAGATGGGCTTGTTCCCAGATCAAGAAGGTGAAGGAAGGCTCAGGCAGGAGCTACTTGGCACATGAAGGAGCTGTTTCCCTGAGGGGCCCAGCTGCCTAATTTTCAGGAGGGAAGAATTATTTTCTTTCGGGTGGAGTTGGCCCTGTCCTTTATTCTTATTGGAAAATAAAGCTAATTCTGGAGCTTAAGTCTAAGATCTTCTGGTCAACAAAAAAGGCACTGTCAGGAGTCATCATCAGCCTACAGCATATCTTGCCTTGGTGAAGCACCTTATAGGTACTGAATACCAACAGTTTTTTGTTATTGTCATGATTTAATAATAATCAATACACTGCATCCTCAGCTTCCTCCTATAACTCTTAATTATCAAGGAAACTTGCTAAATTTAAGAACTGGTGTGAAGTCAGCGAAGAACAGAAAGTAACTTGGATCTTTCAGATCTGATTGAAGGCAGATTTTATCAGTAAACGGTTTGCTACAGGTTTAATTCCACTCCATGGGCTCTGTAAGCAAGGAGTTCTTAGAGAAAGTTTTTTCATTCCCAACTATTTTATTACCTTGGTTTCCCCAATGTCTTGCATCCCTTTTTCCAACAAGGAATTGGAGTGGCTACCTGGAGAACAGATCTTGCCCCTTCCTGTATTCCTTTCCAAGCCCCTGGCAGAGGTAGTAAGAGTCCTCCAGGATGTGACAGAAACAAGAAAGCTCCTACCACTCAATCTCTGTTACCCAAACGCAGTGTCTTGGCATTAGCTGTGAGAGTGCCTCCCTTCCCTGAGCATCTCACAGAGCCTGTTTTGTTCTCTCACCCCTTTCAGGGCAGGACTGCGCTGGGGAGGAAGGATTGCAACTCCTGGGACCCGTGGCAGAGTGCAGCTGAAGAAAGTGTTGTCAAACACAGGCAGGGATCGGCTTGCACCCTTTGTCCCTGATGCAAATGTTCACAGGAGGCTGTTGCAAGGATGGGCTCAGCTCTGTGCTCAGTGGCTGAGTGGAGGCTCAGGGGTTACAGAAGCAACTGGCTCGTGGTGTCAGCAGGGAGTTGCCTTTTGCTCAAATCTCTTGTTGGGCAAATTCCAGAGCCAGTCCTAACCCAATTTCCAGCTCAGAAAAACTCATCCACAGTCTTGCCTGCATATGTCCATCTAGTTGCTCTTAATTTGCTGTCATTGATCCCACTGGAAGGTATTGTCTTGCTGGGATCAGTGGGATGAGCTGTAAGCATTCCCTAACTCAACGATCTCAAGACCAGTTGAGCTAAAAGTTAAAAATTTATAAGTGGCTGGGCTTGTTTGAGCTGAAGGAGGCTTTTCACAGTGGCATCTGAACTGGCAAACTGGTCAGAGCTGTGTGTGTAACATCTGGGCCTGGAGCTGTGTGAAGCTGCTCGGGGCAGGGGGTGGCTGGAGGAAGGCATATGATTAAACACAGTGTTGAGGCTGAATAGAAGTGACAGATCCAACTGCTGGTCCCACAGAAGTCCTGAAGAAAGAGGGAATTCTCTGCAAGAGCTCCTGAGAGGTTTATTGTTCCCTGGTGGTAAGGCTGCAGGACATGTCAGTGAAAGGCTGGCCTCTCTGCAGAGACCTTGTGCCTCTGCAGTGACGACTTTCCCAGAGCTGGTGCCCATTTTCCCTCAGCAGCTTCCTGCCAGAGTTCCTTGCCTCCAAGGATGTTGGCCTGGCAGGTTGCCTGGCAGCCAAGTGCCCTTGGTCCTCCCTGGATCATGGGACCACTGGATGATCCGGGTTGGAAGGGACCTCAGGAGGCCCTTATCCAACCTCCTGTTCTGACATCAAACCAGTTTGCTTAGTGCTCTATATGGGTTGTTGGGAATTTCCCTGCCTTATCCAGGGATTGCTGCTCTCCTGTGCTGGCCTTTGACACCCTGTGGTTCCTTGGGTGGCCAGGTCTGAACCTGTTTGTCCATCAAACCTCAGAGCTTCCAGCCTTTCAGGCTACTGAGAATGCAGAAGCCGTGCTGTGAAATAGGTTGCCCCCAGGTTTCATGCTATTTTTCCTCAAGCAGGATCTGCTTTGTCTTGCCCTTTCTTCTTTTCCCCTGCAAGCCTTCCACCCTCTAATTCTTACCCTCTTTATATATATTTGAAATAAAATCATACCAAAATGTTTTCTGTTGGAGACAGATATCCAAGGTACATGTGACTTTGTCATTGACATTTGCTTCTCAAGATGTGCAGAAGACGGTGATGTGGTCTCAGGGTCACATCACAGAACTACTGACTCAAGAATTGATTTCTCCTAAAATTTGGGAAAAATCCCTGAAATGGAGGAATTCCTTGCTACAGGTTTTTACGAATACTAAACATTTCTTTGGATTCAGAATCTGGGAGGATAAATCAACTACGAAAAACACCAAGGAGGTCCTTCACAACAACAACAAAAAAATCACTAATGGCTCAAGAAATTCACAAACCACAAATTGCTGTGTTTATGTGAAAAATGCAGCATTTCCTTTTTTCTACACTTCTAACATTGTAAGGGGTTGACATAGCTGGCACAGGGGGTAGGAGGAATATTTTCATGTTCTGTTGTTGGGATTTATAGAATTGTTTAAGTTGGAAAAGACCTCTAAGAACATAAAGTCCAATCATTAACCCAGCACTACCAGACCCACCACTAAACCATGTCTCTCAGCACCCACATCTGCATGTTCTTCAAACACTTCCAGAGACAAAGATCCCACCATTTCCTTAAGCAGACTGTTCTAATGCTTGACCATGGTTTCAGTGAACAAGTTTTTCATTAAATCCAACCTAAACCTGCCCTGGCACAATTTGAGGATGTTTCTTCTTGTCCTATTTCTTGTAACATCGGAGAAGTGACCGACTCCCACCTGGCTGCTCCTTCCTGTCAGGGAGTTGTAGACCACGAGAAGGTTCCCTCTGAGCCTTCTTTCCTCCAGGCTAAACAATCCCAATTCCTTCAGCTGCTCCTCATCATACTGGTGCTCCAGACCCATCCCCAGCTCCTTTCCCTTCTCTGGACATGATCCACCACCTCAATGTCTTTCTTGTAGTGACAGACCCCAAAGTGAGTATCTCAATTTCTCTGGTGGGATGAGTTGCCACATACCTTGGCTTCCAGCTGCCCATTCACAGCGTGGTTGTGGATCATGGGCTTGGGCTTCTTTCCTATGGAAATGCCAGTGTTGGGTGTGGCTGGTGCCTCTCTGATATGCTGCATATCCTGATGTGCATGGCTCCAGTGTGGGTATGTGCAGACCCAGACACTCAGAGTAACCTCTGTGCTCATCTTGCCTTTATTTCTCGGCTCTCATACAATGCTCTGTCTCCTTTAATGGAGCAGTCATCATCCTTTTTGTCCTCATTGATCTCAATATCACTAATACTCTACTGATCAGGCTCTGACTTTGGATCAGGAAATGCCCACGTGTGATTGTAATGAAAATCTGAGGAGTTTATTCAGATTGGGTTTGCACAGAAGCCTCTTTCATGCCGTACCACAGATTTCCTCCCAACCCCTTTTTTGACTGACTACTTGTGCATTTCCTCCTCCCTCTCCTTTTTCCCTTCAGGGAAACCTTTAAATGAAAGCTTTCCCAGACTGTCATTTGCCTCCAGAGCACTGTTGAAAACCTACAGTAGTATTTTTCAAATAGCAACAGGGTCACCCTATACCGCTCACTGTCACACTTGGTCTTACTCTTCTCACACAGATCCATGGAGAGAGGAAACAGCAACAACAAAAAAAGCCTTACTGGGACTTGAGATTCACAGGATTAGGTCTGTTAGCAGTGCTATATACAACACTGACATGCAATCAGCAAAGTAAGATATTCATTATTGCCTGACTGTCAGCTGAAGACAATTTCAATTATTCTGGCATTTCAATGGATGAAGAAGCCCTTTAGGCTGGCTCATGAGATTAGACTTAAAGGCTCTGTAAATTAAGAAAGTTGCAATCAGTGTATTATCTGACAGGCAGCTGTGGAATATACTCCCAACAGGGAGGGGAAGGAAGAAAGAAAAAAGAGACAAATTGCTATATTCAGGTTGTGGTTTTGATATATCAATTTACAGTTTTAACATATGCATTTAGGAAATAATTGTTTTGCATTACTTAAATCAGCTTTAACAGCATCAGTGTGAAGATTTCAACTCCTACAGCTTGAAAGGTCAGTTTTTCTTCTGCCTCGCACTTTCTTTGAAAGACTTGTTTGGGTTAGAGGAAGAAAAAAATTTAAGCATTGCCAGAAGAACAGATCTTTCTGAAAGTTATTCAAATATTATAATATATGGCTGTTGATCATAAAATTCCATTAGAAGCAACATTTGTAATGTCCCCCAGGTTAATTTTTATAATATGATCTCAGCCTCCTTCTGCTGGATATGCACGGATGTGGTAACTGTGACCATATATGGCTTTTACCGCTCCCATCTGACGTGTCAGGGAGCTGCTATCATCCTATCTTGCACTTCTGGAGCTTTTATCTCCCAGTTTCCCAAAGATGTTTCAACATCTTTGCAAGCAGCAGTGAAGAACCTGTTTGCTTCCCCCTGTGAAATTACTCTTCCCGGTCAGAAATGCTGAGTGCTGAAAAAATGGATGAATTTCAGGCGCTTTTGGCAAAGGACAAATACAGTTTAGTAACAGAGCGTGCTTACTGTGGTGGGGTGAGATTTTGAGTTCTAGGAACTCTGTACAGAAAAGACAGCTCCTGGGGCAGGGAACTGATAATTTGTGACATCCAACAGATGGTGAAACACAGTGGCTGATTTGTGGCAATGAGGGCTTCAGGAGAGGAGAGGAGTGGGGAGGTATCAAAGCTATTCCAGCCCAATGAGATGGAATGTTATACCTCCTGATTGCCTTTGCTGATGCCCACTTTGCATTTTCAAGATAATGTCCGTGTGCCAAGCCCCAGCCTTCCTAACAAGGGTGGTTTTGTGTGGTCTGAGTCATGAAATTTGTCACGGGGAGGCTGGGGGCAGAATCTGAATTTATGAGTGCACTTCATGGGATATTGGCCTGTGGTGCAGTTGAGATTCAATATCTTAAGAGACTCTTCTTGCTACTAATCTTCATTCTGGTATATGAGATGAAGAAGTTCAGTGGTTTCCCCTGCAAATAGCCCTATTAGTGCCCTATAAAGGCTCATAAATCCTGAATTTTGTGCTTCAAAGGCACATATATGACCTCTATTTTATATATCTTTTATATGATTTTTATATATAAATGAAACAATGTACTGAATAGAAGATACCACCTTTTTTTCTCTCATACATCCTGCTTGAGCCCAGGTCTAGACCCAGGACTAGTTCCTTCACACGACTCACCTTAGGTTTAGATGTTTACAATGTGGAGGGAAACATCTTAGATTCCCACTGCCAATAAGGAAAAAGAAACACTCCAGGAATCCAGATTGTCCACTGTGGTGGACTCCGGATTTTGGGCAGAGCAATCATGATCTAGAAGTTCCTATTTCTCTCCAGGAGCTGTAAAAACCCTGACTACTAGCTCACATTCACATGTTTAAATCCAGGTGAGATGAATACCACTTCTTTATTTGCCTGCGGAGCTTGTGTCTTCCCATGGACATGTAGAACAGAAATTAGTTTTGGTAGATCATGGCTGAGACCGCTAGAGATGGTGACAACAGCAATAACCATGATAACAGCAGCAACAAGAGCTATAGATCTGATGTAAGGATTCATCAAATATTAGATTTTCACTACCCATAATCCCTAATAACTTTCACTTATCAACCTAATTTTAATCTCATCAACTTTAGTGCAGACTTTATTCACTTCAGTGGAGCTCCTTTCAAATGACAATCACATAAACACGACTTTGATCTGCAGATCAGGTGTTACCAAGAAGATTGGCATCTGCAGGGTTTTACTTCCTGGTTGTGACCTGTTTCTGGATTATTAAAATGATGTGAGCAGCATCTTGCAAGTTACACTTTGAATATTGGAATAAAAAGGTCCAGATTTCCAAGCACAACTACTGATTCTCAGAGTTTCTAGTTTGAATGGCTTGAACTTATATGCCTTCTTGAACTTTATTTCTAACTGCTGAGTGCCCCCTTTCTGAAATCCAGGCTTTGATAAAAAGTCCTGTGTTGGCAATCTACAAACAGACCCCCTGAATCTCTCACTACTTTCAGAAGTCTTGGTCAAGGATCTTTGGTCAATGCAGCCTGGTCATCTCTTTGGCATATTGCATATTGAACATTTTATTTTATATTCAGGTGAGATTCTGACCTATATGTGCAAAACAAATAATTTTGAAAGTTGAGACACAGTATTTTTACTGATTTTTTTTAAAAAAATATTTAACATTGCCTGTGCTGCTTCTGTCTTTATTTTCCCCCTGAGTTTGGCTAGAAAAGCTGTAAACACATACTTAAAAAATGGAAAACTTCACTAGCAATTTACCCCACAGTTATGCATCTTTCTGCTTTAGAGAACACTTAGCTAAAATTAGATGACAGCTCTATACCCTTAGAACCAGTGTATGTTTTTCCTCCATTTCTGATCTACATAATTCAAAACAAGGAAATGTTAGCAGGTAAAACTGCAGGGTAAAACCTTTGGCTGCTGGAAATATTTGCATTTATTAAACTAACAACTGTAAAGCAGATATGCACATCTTTAGACTTCCTCATTCTTGCCTTATTAAAAAAGATCTTTGAAATTCAAAAACTTCCATGTAAATCTTGTGCAGGTTTTTTTCCCTTCCCCTGATGCAGATGATTGTACTTGGGTGGCTTAAAAAAACCCAAGACCTGGATCCAGGAACCTCAACACATCAGTGATGGTTAAAACCCAGACCCAGTCTGGATTTAAAATTCATCAGTCACTGGAATGGGGGTCCCCACAAACTCCCTCAGACTCATGAGCTGGAACTTTTCCACTGCACAAACATCTAAGGGAAAACTGGCTTGTCTTGATCCATTTGCTTGGAGGCAGGCAAGTGCCTGCTAAACCATATCCCCAAGTGCTGCATCCATAACCTTCTGAGCACTTCCAGGGATGGGGATTCCACCATCCTGTAGCTGGATCACACCTTGACACCTTCTCCAGGAAGGATGCCCTTCAGAAAATTGTGCAGAGTAAGAGATAGATCCCCAAAGGTGACTTTTTCACAGCCCATGAGGAGCCCAGACGCCTGAGCATAGATCCCACCCCTAGAAGTGTTCAAGGCTGGGTTGGATGGAGCTTGGAGCAATCTGGCCTAGTGGAAGGTGTCCCTGTCCATGGCAGAGGAGTTGCAACTGGGTGGTCTTTAAGGTTTCTTCCAGCCCAAACCATTCAGTGAGAGGTGGGTAAATAGAAGCCTCATGAATTTCACTGAAGCGAAGTTCAAGGTCTTACACCTGCATGGTGGCAATCCCAGACACACCCACAGGCTGGGTGGAGAAGTGATTGAAGGCAGCCTTGTGGAGAAAGGCTTGGGGGGGATGGTTGATGAAAAACTCACCATGAGCTGGGAGTGAGCACTCACAGCCCAGAAGGCCGAGGGTGATCTGGGCTCATCCAGAGCAGCGTGGCCAGCAGGCCAAGGGAGGGGATTCTCCCTCTATTCATCTCTCATGAGACTCCTCCTGTAGTGCCGTGTGCGCAGTGCTGGTGTCCTCAGCGTAGGAAAGATATGAAAATGTTGGAGCAAGTCCAGAGGAGGCCATGAAGTTGATGAGGGGACAGAAGAACTTCAGCTATAGAGACAGGCTGAGAAAATTGGGGCTGTCCAGCCCAGAGAAGAGAAGGTTGTGTGGAGACTTCATAGAAACCTCCCAGTATCTGAAGGGGTTGCAGAAAATCTAGAGAGGGATTTTCCAACAGGAACTGTAGTGACAGGACAAGGACCAATGGATTGAAACTGAAAGAGAGGAAATTGAAGTTAGGTATGTAGAAGAAATCCTTTACTGTGAGGGTGGTGAGACACTGTACCAGGGTGCCCAGGGAGGTTGTGGATAGCCCAGCCCTGTCAGTGTCCAAGGCCAGACTGGACAAGGCTTTGAGCAATGTGGTGTAGTGGGAGGTATCCCTGCCCATGGCAGGAGGGTTTGGGACTGGATGATCTTTGAGGTTCATTTTAACCCCTTAACATTCTGTGATTCTATGAAAAGCAATTTACCCTCTATTAGATGTTGAAACAGTGCAAATGCAGTTCACCCTCCAATGCAGAGGCCTTTTCATGCCTCAATCTGTATTTTTCCATGTTGAGTACATCTATATCACACCAGATCATCCTTAAATCACAATTACTCTAACTAATAAAGTATCCCTCGTGGCCTTTTGAAGAAGGTATCGATTGGTAACAGAGAATTAAACAAAACAAAACACAAAAGAATGGTTCCCCTCCTATTTACAGAAGAAAATGACTCACCAGGGACAGTTTCTTATCTTTTCACAATACAAGGGTAATGCCCTTCATGGCAAACACCAGAGCTGGAGCCCAGACTTTTATAGGTGTTGTGTGAGACATGTTTTCTCATGGGAAATGCTGGACTAGTCCAGACAAGCATCTGTTCTTTCTAAGGGGACTGAGGCAAAGCTGAGGAATTTTGAAAGGACACCCCAACTCAGTTTTAACGCTTCACGGGATAACACCAAGTAACAGTTTTCAAAAGAATTATTTGAAATTGTTCTCGTCTTGAAGACGGGGGAAACTGGCTGCAGAATTTGACAGCAGATGAGCAGCAAACTTTACTAATCCCACTTAGGGCTTCTTTTTCCTCTACTTTCTTTCTTTACTTGGAATGGTTTCACTGAACCAGTTAAATTGCAGGAGCTTACTTCAATATAGCTAATGCTCTAAACCAATGTTTGAATTTTATACTAATTAAGGCCAATCCACTGTCATTTTTTCTATAATGTGAAGACTAGTGCACTCAGTAACCCACTGAATTTAACATAAAAGCAAGATAAAACAATTAAAGTACAAGAATATTTGATTAAGTAGCTCATTGATTTATAGTAGAATAAATTGAAATGGATGGGACAGAGAAATTTTTTTTAATGGCAACCATATTTTATGTTCATTATCACAATCTCTGGGCTCTTTGTGCTTTTGTGATTAAAAGGAGGAGTTTAGGGGTAGTAACTCTGGGATTTATTACTCTTGCCTGCTTTCTTAAGGCCTTTATTTATTTTTTTTTCCTTTTTCTGATTCATGTGGTAAAATATTAAGGCCCTATTGAAAAGTCATATGGAGTACGTGCATTGCTACAAACCAGTGGCTGCCTGACATCATTTAAACAGCATTAATCCTGACAGCTACGCAGGGTGAAAAAACAAACACAGAGAGTTTTGTTTTGGTGACGGGGATTAAACCTCTCCTTGGGGTGGTTTGGTCTGCAGCAGCTCCCTGGGAGGGAGCCTCGTGCCCTGGGTGCATCAGTGAATGCTGTGGCTGGAGGCTGGGAAAATGCATCACACAGAGGGGACAAGGAGGGGACGGGGTCACTCTGCAGGGCACCACCAAAGCAAGGAGCACCCCCAAAACTGCTGAGTCCCAGGCTCCTGGGTATTCCCCCAGACTCTGCAGATGTCACACAGCTCTTGCCTCTGCTAGCAGGGATGGGGTGAGGAATGAGGTTATTCCCTCTCTGGCCACTCCCTGAAGGGTGCATTCCACCCTTTTAGAAGTACAGGTACCCTGCATGACACTAAAAAACAGGGGGATTTTGTAGCCCTGCTTGCAATGGAGAGAGAGAGAGAGCACAGCACAAAAATATTTGAGTATCATTTTTTATGGTGCAAATGTTAAGAAATCCTTCCAAGGACACGAAGAAAGTCATTGTCAGAGCAAGCCAGCTATAGAGAGGTGACCATTAAGAATTATCTTTTGCAGACCACAGGTACTTCTGTCCTTCCAGCCTGTCCTGTATTCTTGAGATACATCTGTCTGAAGCTTCCTTGCAGCCTTTTCATGTGGCTCAGGAAAATAAAAAACTTACCCAAATCTTGAGGATGAAGGTCATAGTCAGTCTCCTCTAAATATTTAAGTATTTGTAAAAGGAAAGGGTGTTTTTGTTGTTTGAAAAAGAGAGGGGGGATTTTTTCAGTGTCCATGTGCACCGACACACATTTTTACTCTCAGACTCCCAGAAAATCCTGCACAGACTAGTGAGCAGGAGGATTTCTCAAGGATAACAAGTGCAGTAATTCCAGACAGTGTCTCACAGCTGATCACATTGGCAAGGTAAAAATAAGACTGGAGAACAAAAACAGAAATATAGGAAAGAGTCATAGAATCACAGAAAGGCTTGACTTGGAAGGGACCTTAAAGATCACCTACCAGAATCAAGTATGAAATAAGCTACCTGATTAATGAGCATAAGCCTATAAAAGGGTTTTATTATTGTTGGGAGTTTGTTTAAAGGGTCCTTGCACTTTCCAGGAAAGGAGGTGGTAAGGGCAGAAACCCAAGGCAAAGTTTTACCCGATAGAGCAGCCGATGAATTCAGCTCCTTTTTTTTCCCTCAGCGTTAGTTCTGCTGCCAAGTGCCCTCACCATGGAGTTGGGAGACTCCAGGGCCATCTGTTCAGCTTTTCAGAGACCTGACTTCAATTGTGGGCCTCTGTTTTGTGACATTTCTTCCCAGAGTTACCTTTTTTTTTGCAGGGACATCTGCTTGAAGGTCAGCTCGAACAAAAGTGTTGACTCTCAAAAGAGAGGCTACCCCGTGCCAGGAGCAGGGCTGGGTGGGAGAGAGAGGGACAAGGAGGGGACGTTTTTCACTCCTTTGGCTTGTACCTTAGCATTATCCTCCCCTCTTTCCTCAGACCTTATTTAGGGCTGTGACACCCAGAGGAGCTTGAATGCACCTTTTACCTTCAGTATTTCTCACCCCAGGAGTTCAGAAATCACAAGCCAAGCCCTTCAAAATTACAAGATTGGGTTAAAAGCCATGAAACTGCTGTAAAAATTACATTTCAGGGATCTTTCTCTTTGCCTTCTGTCTTCAGAGACTTATGTTTGTGTCCTGCTTATTTCAGGATTTTTCTGCAGGAAAAGAAAGTCAAAATGTATAATTTTTTTAGTGTGAGACAGTCCTATGGGGGAAAAAAAATCTGAATTTTAATGGAAAATAATGTTACTGCAAGGTATGATGTGGTGATTGGGAACCCATTTTTTGCTCAGCATGAGGAATAAGATGGGTCCAACTTAGAATATTCTATGATTCCTTAATTCTTTGACTTTATGGTCCATTCTTCAAAGGTGCTGAAGATGCCTTGCAAATGCTAAATGAGGATGCTCAGTCTGTCTTCATCTTTTATCCAAAGTGCTCTGCAATGGGGGAAGAATATGATCTAGAAGCTGAAATAATAAAGTGGTTTTCAGGGGAACCTAAGCTCTGTTGAGTGGTTCCCATGCTTTGCCAGCCAAGGTGGGATTGATCTTAAGTCTCATCTCCCTGGAAGGCTGGAGTGGCACTTCAGTTGCTCATCACACCTGCAGAGACACAGATACCTCCACAGAGTGGTTCAGCACTGGCAGGTGGTGGGTTGCCCTCTGCAAGTGTTTGTTCCCTCCCAGTAGTCACAGAGAAAACCTCAGAAACTGCTTCATTTTAGACTTTCACCTTCGTGTCTAAAATTAGCTACTTCATGTCTAAAACTAAGTGTCTTTATTCTGATATATTTGAGTCAATATAGGTATATTTTTATGAACACAACAACTGTCTGGTCCTTATGGGTCTGTGTCTGTATGAACCTTTCCTTGAAAATTCCTGTGTGCTGTTACCAGAGATGCCCTGGGGATGGGGGAACTACTCTCAATTAGTCTGTTGGCAGTCCCTGGATGCAAGGAGTGTAGGGATGCAGTAACAGCAGGGACTTGTCCAGGTCTTGGAAAGATCCAGAAGGTTTTTTTTCTTAGCATAGCTGGAAAATAACATATAAGTATATAATAACCATAGGACTGTGTGGGTATGGCTGTTTGTAGGCACATAGGCAAGAGCACACACACACAAAAAACCTCAATACACATATCTGTGTAGTTAAAATTAAAATTTATGCTATTATATTATTCAACACTATATGCTGCACAGACAAAATAGTTCAGCCACACTGGCACGTCTTTGGTTTAGGACAAACAGCAAATGATAATACTGAGACCTTGCTGTACCAGGGGGAATTATAATTCCCTTCTACAGTCATGGTTGGGAAAAGATTACTGAGCTGGTAGCAAGTTTTCAACCCTCAACTGCATAGTGGGATCTGGAAGCTGGGAAGGGATTACTGCTACCCAGCTGAGGGAAGGGGATGTGTGGAGGCAGCTTTCAGAAGTGTTTAATCCCACCCCAGCAGCTGGAGAGCAGTGGTTATCACTGGTGGGTTTTACCAGGGGGGGCACAGCTCAGACTGAACCTCAGTGAGCAGGGGGGATGGGGCTGTCTTGGGAAGGGAGAGGAAGGCACTGGGACTGGTGGCTGAGGCAGGACTAAGAAGCCACTGCTCATGGCAGAGGGGGGCCAAGGAAAATGTTTAAATTTGATGAATGGATTTGAAGCATCACTTTGGTGGTTGCAGTGTTGGTCTGTGCACTAAGGCAGGCACCACTTTGTGCCCTCTGCTGAAACCTGACTCACCTGTGCTGTCTCAGCAAACACATCCATCCCCAAGCCCAGAGGTGCCAGCAGAAGGGCAGGTTGAGGTGATGGTTGTGAGGAAAAGCCCAACGACACAACTCGTGGTGACACAGCCCAGTCTGTGCACCAGCTCCCACCCTGGGGTCAGCTCTTCCTAAGCACAGTGTTGAATCACACTTGGGTGAAGTGTTGGTGAGGTGTTAAGTGTTCAGAGCACGAGGAAAAGGTCATAGGTTATTTAGAGCCTTTCAGTTTTCCTCATCAAATCATCACAGTTTAGCTTGGCCCACAAAGGATGTCCCACACAACCCAGCCAGGGACAACTACTGGAAGCATCTGGGACATGGTGGTTTTTCTGTGCCCTGGAAAGTGATGCCAGCTGAGCAGGTGGCTTGGCATCCTTTAGCTCTGCTGTCTCAAGGTCCAATTTTCTCCACAGCCTGAAGCAGAGAGGAGCAAGGCTGGGTGTGATATGGGTGGGAGGCCACAGAGGCAGCCCGTGTGTTTCAGGAGAAGGGGCTGGTTGCTGACTCTATCGGTGACCTTTTCTCCTGTTAGACACTATCTGTCTGAAGAGGGATGAAACTAAATAGCTGTGGCCTTCACTTTCTGTACAGATCCTCTGCACACAGTTCTCCTTTCTGCCAGCATCATTGCCACACTGAAATAAGCTGAAATTCTGAAGTTCTATTCTAGAGTAGTTGAACCCACACTCTGTTTTTCCTGCTGTGACAAAATGAGAATAGCAATTCAAAATTTCTCACATTAGCACAATTTATTTCATTGTTGACGCTAATGTGAACAAGAAGCTTCCTGCAGAAATCCTCACTGGTTTTTTTTTTGGGAGAGGCTTCTGCTTTCCTACCCAACTTATTTTCAAACTTGTACTCTGTACTCAGATGTACATAACATCTGCCAATGCAAATCTTGTTGTTTTATGCACCAGTCACAGTGGGCTCATATTCAGGAAAGGAGGTTTGGTGTTGGCTTTTTTGGTTTGTTTGCTTTGTTTTGTTTTTAATTTTTGTTACCAGTGAGCTGGCTCTGCTTCAAATGCTACGGGATCCCTTGCTGAATCCTTCCCAACAACTCCCTGAGAGATGGAGCCATTTTATTCTCTCAAACCTATTCTGGATCACCACTGTAGAGTGTGGTGGTACCCACTGTACTATAGGAAATTAGTATTAACTTCTTTGTCCAAGGCTGGTGATGCTAGGGAAGAAAGTGAGAAGCCAAGATAGAAGGAAAGAGGAAAACAGCAAAGAACAGAGAAAAATAAGGAAGGGCACTTGTAGGAATCAACCTCACTGATCAGAATTTTTCTTGGGGTCATGCTGCTTGAACATTGGGAGTCTGTGTCCTTTCCACCACTAAATTGTAATGTCAGATCTTGACAGTGTTGGACCTTGAAAACTGCATTCTGAGTAGAAGGGATTGGATTGGAGGGGTCCTTAAAGATCACCCAGTTCCAACACCCCTGTCATGGGCATGGATGCTACCCACTAGCTCAGGTTGCTCACGGATTTATCAAATCTGGATATTAAGATCACTTCCAACCCAAACCATTCCATGATTCCAAGACTGATCTCACTTTCTTTCAAATAGTACATTGGGAATTGGACACCCTGAAAGTTAGGTTATGCCATACACTGTCTTAGCATCCTGCAAGAGCATGAAAGTATGAAAATTACATGAGGATTGTTTTTTTTTTTAGAGTCTGACCTACAAAAGGCAGATCCAGATCTGAGCTGGGCTACTGTATGGCCAGCCAAGTCTCACTGAACAGCTGAAGTCTGTCTGAGGCCAAGGACTTCTCTGCTTTGCAAGAGGGATCCTTGTAAAAGAGAGAAGGAAGATCTCAGTTAGCCTGTGATATCACAGTATGATTAATCACCACAGAAAAGTCTCAGCTTCCCAAATTCCTCTGGGTCTAGGTGTGGAACTGGATGAGTGCTTCTGTCTGGGCACCCTCTGCTCACAGACGAGACCCTGAAGGGTAAATTATCTTTCCTGGCAAAAGACACAGGGAGAAGTGCAGGAAGGGAATCTAAAGGATGAATCCCTCTGTAGTTACATGGCTGCCAAAATAATCCTATGAGGATGCATGAGCTCAAAGCCAAGCCAGGTTCATTCTCTTTCAGGAAGTCTAACCCAAGCTGGTGGGTGGTGGTGCCCTGGATGAGGGAGCTGCAGCCGTTTCCATGGTGGTCTCCAGGCTGCAGGTCTGGAAGGATACAGTTTGTTATGTCCTCTCTTCATAGCTCTGTTTTTTTGTTGGTGTTAGCAACCACACCAGAGTTAGGTGAGTTTTCAAATGATGTATCAAGGAGAATCATGCCTGGGCTTTAACTTCTACAGAAAACTGCTGGCTGGCATTTGCTCCCTTTGGGGTGGTGGTACTGGAAGAATCCAGACCTCCTCTTCTTCCAGTGCTGCAGCTCTGTGGGCCAAAGCTCTGGAGTCAAGAGGTTTGGAACCCCTTCTTTGGCCATTGGAGTTCACAGAGCACATCTGATCTGCACTAGTGTGGAGGATCTGGCACATCACTCCTGCCGGAGTGGATGGCATTGGCCCAAGTCTGAATCTGGCCTTTTGACTTTCAAAAATTGGCTGCAAAATGAGGGATCCTTGTCAGCTTTAAGATTGATGCTGTATGACTTCAAGCACGTTTGTCATCTGTTTGCAAAGTGAAAATAAGCTTACAGTTGTTGACAGTAAATGAAGTAATATTTACATAATACAGTCATACCTGTTTCCTGGTAAGGAGATCAATGCATATTTCTTTTTGCAATAACAAATCCATGCCATATATCTTCACAGACACAATAATATTTGAAGTGAAACATTCATCTAGCTACATAATTACATCTATTGTTTTCCATTTGCCTTTCGTTCCCTAATAGTTTATTACTAGTGGCCAATAGTCAAAAGCAATCCAGAGGGATGCGAAACAGCCCCTCGTTCCAGCTCCTTTCAGAGATATTTTGGTTATTAAAATTGCTGTCATTAAGATTGGTGCTTGGATACTGCTCTGCAAACTGAGGCCCTGCTGCTCCAGGTGTGGATGCACTTGTGGTTCAAGGCATGGTCTGCCCCCAGGATTTTGCAGCTGGAGAGAGAGGCATGGCAGGACACAGCCACCCCACAGCAGATCAGCAGAAAAACTGCCTTGATGTGTCCAGCACATTTCCTTCTCTCCTTCTCTTGCTGACCAGAGGCAGAGCTAGGACAAAGGGATGTTACTGCCCTAGACTTGAAGAAGCTGGAGAACAGGTGAGTTGTGACTGCTCCCTTCTGTTTTTCTCAGATGTCTTTTCCTTTAGTTGAGGGAAAAGGTTTTATCTTTCTGTCCTATAGCATCTTCCAGACTGTAGGTTCCTAAATCACTTCATACAAATCAATAACCATAAATAAATACTGAGGTGCCCCCACTATTAAGACATTTGTGTGGCCTATCTTGTGTAAATACTGCAGATAGCAATCATGATTTAGTAATTATTTTCCCCTCTTTCCACCTCCATAGCCCTCTATCAACACAGAGCTTCTAAAGAAAACCCTACAGCTATTTTTTCCCCTCCCGCACAACAGCATCAACATAACAAACCCTTTAGTCAGGCAAGTTCCCCTCTGGTCCCTCCAGCTGCCCTTAAATTTTCACCCTGGTGGAGAATGATGCTCTGAGTCAACTGGATACTCGCCTCCGCCTACTCGAGAGCTGCTGCATTTCGTGTCTCCTGTTTCTCCGGGTGTCATGCAAATAGGGAGGAGGGGTTAAATCCTGAGCACGCAGCAGCACTGCTGCCCTTCACATCTGAGCGGCTCTATTTGTTCTTAAAACCACCAGTTATTTACTCTTTTACAAAACAGTTTCGTGCTGCTCTTGAATACCCGGTCTGGACTGGTCACTAGTTAGGAGAGAAAGCAAAGGAAGGTTTCCTGGTAGGAAGAGAGGAAGGAAAGCAGTTTCCTGGTAGGCAATGTTAAATGAAAGACTAGTTTCCAATTCTGTACTGGGCTGGCAATAGGGACAAAACAAGATGATTAGCATGATCCAAATACCCTGAGAACAGTGGGCAAGTTAGCCCAGCAGTGTGGGCCTCTGAGACTGGTCCCACAGCCACTGTGGACATCCTGCTGGCCAATTCAAAGGTGCTGAATTAAGACCTCCTAGGTTTAGATCATTAATCAGCCTTTTCCTGATAGGTAAGTCTGTTTGGATCACCTGGTCAAGAGCCACATGATGTGGTAAAGGAGGAGACAGCTGTAGTGGGCTCAAGCACTGCCTTGCTCTTAAGTTGGCAAGCACAAGAGCTTAATAAAACCATCAGATGTTACCCCAGCTCCCAGATGTTTCCAGGCTGAACAGGAAAGAGTAGAGTTTTCCTTCTTTTTTTTTTTTTTTCTTTTCTTCATTATGAGAAATGGAGTATAGAGAAGCAAAGGTACCTTACTAAAGTTAAATTCCTGCACGAATCTTCATGCCCCAGCTAGGAAATACACATCTGAATATCTTTATATTGATGTATGACATACTTTGGGTCAGACATACATGGTGTATCTTTTCAGCACCAGCACAATGGGGCTCGTGTCCTGAATAAACACTTACAATACACTGTAGGCATTCCTCAGTGATGGTATCAAGATTAACCTGGATTATTTTTTATCTCTTGACCTGGTTATCTGTGAATGTCTCATCACATGTATTCATGTAATATTTGACTTCAGTTAATTTCTGTCTGGGGGAAGTTCGTGCTTGGGTAGAATTCTATTTGCATTTAAGGTTTTTAGGACCTCATTTCTCAGTGCACCTCAGTGGGTTCTCCGTGCTTCTACATCACAGACTCCAGGGAAGGTTTGGGTTGGAAGGGACCCTTAAGACTATCTAGTTACAACCCTCCTGGCATGGACAGGGACACCTTCCACTGGACCATCATTCTGAATGCTCTAGCAGATCTCCAGGGTGGATCATCCACTTCAGGTAAATTGTGCATTTTGTTTGTGATTGAAATGATCTTCCTGCAAAGAAGTGCTTCATCATTTTATTTAACTACTGACCTTTTTTTTTTTTTTTTTNTTTTTTTTTTTTTTTTTGTCTGGTTCATTTATTGTATTGTTAATCGTAATACTTTTAGGAAATTATGGCATCAACAAAATGTGCCAGAAATGTTGCTGTGCCACTTGTCAAGCAGGTGCTTTTTAAGAACAGTGTATCGCTCCAGTAATTTCCCTGTGCCTTTCTTATAAGCCTCCTTTTTCTGGAGCTTCACTGTACTCTTCTAACTCACTGTGTACACAATCCTTTAAAAGGCTAGTCCAAATCATGCTTTATTTTCCATTTGTCAATTTATTTTGAAAAGCTGAGAAAGATAGCCATGAAAAAGGGAATGGAGGGAGACTGTAGCAGGGTCCCTGAGCTGCTCTGCAAGCTCTCATTTTTGATTTCCTTGCATTTGCAAAGCAAAAGCTCAGAGTGGGTTTCAGCTTTTGGCCACCAGCTGGAAGCATTACTAGTGATGAGAACTGTGGGCAGTAAAATTCTGCTACCCAGGACTGGAGAGGGAACATCTGTGGCTGTTGGGACTGTTTCCATTCAGCCTTTTAACAGCCCAGTAGAGATTTGTGGATCCGTGTGTGTGAGGGCCCTTTCCTTATCAAAGAATATCCTTGTAATGTGTTTGGGGCTGGGTAATAATAGGCAGCATCAGTGAATGCTGTTTCACTTTTATTTTTTTTTTTAAAGTGCATGTCTTCTAGCAGGTGATTCATCAGCTGCTGTTACAGAAAGTATGTTGGGAAGCTTGCAGCTGTGGGCTCAGGCTGCAGTTTCTGTGTCGTTGCTAGGGGTTCTGCATTAAATATCCCAATTCTCTGCACTTAAAACTAGGAAAAATTGACATTCTGACTTCCCATAAGAGAATGGAATACGTGATTCACAGCCCTTCTTCTGCAACATTAATCAGGCCCTGTTTACAGGGAACAGAGCCAAGGGGGACGGTTAGAGCCAAGGAGGTACACTCAGAAAGCCAAATGGTGACGTCATTTGGGGCAAAACAGTAAAGGCAAGCCACTTAACTGGCTGAGATGGCTTGTGGTGGGACCAAATCCTAGTTAAAGGATGGAGAAGCATTAGGGTTTCTTGGCTGTGCCATTGAGTTCCCTGTTTTTACTACAGGTTGTTTATGGAGGAGAATAGAGCTCGAGCTTGGCAGCTGAGTCCTGCAGACCTGCTGTGGGACTGGAGGATGAGGAGTTCATAGTTCATGTGCTGGGCTTTAAATCCCCAATTTCAGTGTGTTACAGGAAGATCCCTTTCCATAAAGTTAGAATGATCTGGTTTTCTTGTCCTGTCAATATCTGGGTTGTGCCTTGGGCTGCTGTGGTGCCAGGTGCTCTGCACATGTGTGTAAGGTTTGCTCCTGATCCTGGGCATTTGCAACCCATGTGGGAAAGGGGTAAATTGTGACAGCCTTCTAACAGATGAACTAAGGGAAATGACAAGGAACTTCCTTGGGTTCACCCAGGAAAATGAACCCTATGTGCCTCAGCTGGGAAAGGAACACAACTTTCCATAGCAAGTCCCCTGTGTTAACAGGGAGATGGTCCCCCTGGTATCACAAGGATCCTCTTCAGCACGCAGGCAGCACAAATAATTTTGCAAGCTGGACAAAAGTTGAACAAATGAGTTTCTGTCCCCTCTTCAGTTAGAGGCAATGCTGGGGCTGAGGTTGGCAAGATTTTCAAAAAATATGATGATAATATCTGAGGACACAGACAGGAAAAACATAAAAACTGACCCCATCCAATCACTGCAAGGAACTTGCAGGAATGTTGCCTCCCTGACCCTTGCAATGCTTTCTTGGGAATCTTTCTTGCAAAGTGAATCCTGAGTGTCTGCCTACTGAGATGTAGAAAGAAGCCTTAGGAAGGAGATTTTAAAAGTCTGACCAGTACATTTGCATATTTTATATGGAGATCTCTTGGCAAGCCAGCAGTGGGCTGTTGTATCCACACGTATCAGCATGACCCCAACAAACTGAGGTTTCCTTCTCAAGCTCAGGCAAAACAGATTATTTCCTAGATCAGTAAACTGCAAATATGAATATGCTTTCCCTGGCTCCCTAATGGTATATCTCCTTTCCAAAGGAATCCAGCTTTGCAATTTTAAGTAGAATTTGTTGTTTACAGCATCGACTTATATTTTTGTTTTCCTTATTTTACTGCATGGTCCTTCTAAAAGCAGTCACCCCCCACGGCAGTACTTCAGTGTCAGACAAAAAATTAGCAAGAATTTTTTTATGAAATGGCAGAATATTTCAATCCCTGCCATACTTAGATGTGATCTTAGAAGTGTTTTTAAATATCACATATTTTCTTACTAGGAACTGTGTTTCTCCTGGGCACTGAATCCCAACTGTTAAGCTGTGGGAGACCCGGTCTGATTAATAAGGGAGGTTTGTTGGTTGGGCCAGTGGAAATTCTCCATCCTAAGTCAGACCTGTGCTTTAATCTCTTACAGGGAGAGAACAAAGAGCAAGCCAACCAGAATTTGGGATGGTATATCATCAGTGATATCAGTCTACTGCTTCTCTGCCAGAGTGCTGAGGACTCACACACTTGGGACACAGGAGAGAGAAGCCAAAACAAAAGCAGGGCTCTGCTGGGGAGCGGTAAGTGTTGGCATAAATCCTCCACTCCAAAGCTGTAGCTCCAGTATCTAACCCAACATGGGCGTGTTTCTTCATATGATATTGAGGAGATTGGCCATTGATGGTGCAGCAGAAGCTGAAGATGCTGTGAATGGTGTGTTTAGTAGTGGTAGATGGTTTGTTATACCTCAGAGACTGATTCAGGGTTTTCTCTGTGGTAAATCTGAAAGAAACCTGTAGAGTTCTTAAAAAGAAAAATAATAGATAATAATGGCAGAAAAAAATTATTGTTAAATGGAAGGGAAGAACACAGAAAAGGAGAGACTGTTTTGGCTGGCTGAGGATCACTGGACACCTCAGGGACACTTCTGTGGAACACTCATGGTGAGAGGTGGGAGGTCTGTGTCCTTTCCTGAACTCTACCATGAATTCCTTTTATGCTTTTGGTCTCATTACTTCATTTTCTCAGTTTTCCTTTAATTCATGGTACAGGAAAATGGTTTCTTGGGGATACCTAGGGGGCTACAGCAGCGCATTAAGGACTGTTGGTAGCACGAGATACCATGGCAAAGCCAGGTCCTCAGCTGGAGGTGACAACCATGATTTACACAAGCTGAGGATCTGGCTCCCCCTTTTCTAGCAGGTCAACTCACATCCATCTTTATGCCAGCAACATCCAGGCCCCGACTGCAAGCATTTAATAAATTTAAGGAAGTTCCTGTTTTGATCTTTTGTTGTAATCAGTGTTATTACGAATGCAAACAATAACCAGAACAATTGTAGTCATCAATGGAGCTATTGGTGAAGAACACAGGGCTTTCCTGCTTAGACACAACTAAGAAGAGAACTGTTTACTTAGCCAGGCTGTCCTTTTATAGTTACCAACAGGAAGTGCTTGCAATGTTTGTGTAAGAAGGAGACTTCCAATTATCCCAAATCATCTCTTCAAAGGGATGTGAGAACAGAATGTATGTTTTAAAAAAAGTCTCACCGCCCCTTTTTTTGCCTTATGAGTGAGCACATCTGGTTTTGATGGACTTGACAGCTTGTTGTGTATGTCTTTACAGTCCAGGTTTGTCACATTCTCACCTCTAAATGGAAAAGTTTTGGATGAAAACCCACTTTTGTGTTTTGTCTTCTCCTGAGTCTCTGTAAACACTGGTAGACAGTGTAAGGCAAACTTGACCCAAAAAACCTCTATTATTGAATGTCCAGACATCTGCCAAGCTGAAGACTAACGTGTGGGTAGGAGTGGGACTGGCTGGAGTGGGAAGAGTGAACACCCATGATAGTTTGGGTTGGATATCGGGAGAAGGTTCTTCACCCAGAGAGTGGCTGGGCACTGGAACAGGCTCGCCAGGGAAGTGGTCACAGCACCAACCCTGTCTGAGCTCAAGGAGTGTTTGGACAATGCTCTCAGACCCATGGTGGGATTCTAGGGGTGGTCCTGTGAGGGTTCAGAAGTTGAACTTGATGATCCTTGTGGATCCTTTTCAACTCAGGATATTCTAGGATTCTGTGAAGAACATGGGACACCACAGTTTTGGTCAGCTACAGGAGAGGATTACAGAGAACTCACTGGGTTGTTAACAGACTAACCACGATGTCTCTTTATAAACAATAAGAGACTGTAGCCAGCAACTATTAGTGCTTAGTTTTATCTCAGTTTCATTTCTTTTTGCAGAAAATTATACAACGAATAAACCACAGTTCAAAAAGTCTCTCAGCTTACACCTCAGTAAATCAATGATGCCCACAGATCAAATATCAGACTTCAGTCAATGGGTTTTTGTCATTTAAATCTTCAAATTTACCTGTTCATACCCATTAATACATGTTTGGTGGAGTGAGATGTATTATAACCTAGATAATGGAAACTTTTATCAGCACTAGAGCTGGGCCCTGTAGCTGATCTCACACAGGTAAGAAAGGGCTGGTCCACGCATGCAGCTGGACCCTTGCGATATGGTACCATTCATAAACCAATTTAATATGTGAGTCCCATTAGGAGAAGGAGCTATTTGATCCTCATTTTACACAGGGGGAAAAGGAGGCAGAGAGAAAGATTAGGGGACTTGCCCAAGGTCACACAGGAAACCTGTGGTAGAACCAGGATATGAACATAGATTTCCTGAGCCTCCATTTTCTGCATCAACCACAAGCTCTTCCTTCCTCCCTTGTTTGGGAGAAATGACAGGGTTTCTTTAACATGAGAGGTGCCTTGCAGGGACTCAGCCTCAATGTTCTGCATTTCATGTGGAGAAGATGCTCTGGATGAGAGACATCCTTGCTCTGAAGAGCATCCCTGCAAAGTATTGTGTGTTTGTACCAGAGGAAACCAGTCACCCGTACAGGTATCTTCCCCTTTCTCCTTGGCACAGGGGTTTGGTGGTGCAGGGAGGCTGCACTGGAGTTCCAGGAATGTGAAGTTTGGTCATCATGGGCATTTCTGTGAAAACCACAGGCATGGGAGGTGTTTTTCACCTTTACTCCCACATGTGGATATCTACACTGTGAAACTCAGCTGATAAGATCACCTGAGGGTCAGTTCAGGGCCATAGGTTAATTTGGGGAGTTAGATAAACCACACAAGGTGAAGTTGCCTTTGTCTCTGTTGGACCTAATGCCAACTCTGGGACATGGAAAAAAATATTAACTTCTAAGTTCATAGTAAAAATTCTTTCCCAAGTGTCAGTGGAAAACAGGCAGCATGGGCAACCCCTCCTGCATGGGCAACAGGGACAAGGACAATCCTGACCTTGGGTGTCAGTGGGTGGGAATGTCAGTCCAGCATGAAACCCCTCTCCTCCAGCAGAGACATGCTGGGGAAAAATGAGCCAGAGATATCATACCACCAGATCTACAGAATTTGTGAGACCAAAATTTCCTTTGGGTGATGTTGCTTTCTCACTTTCCAAAGGAGAGATTCCTTTCCCCTGGAATTTACTGCCACTGCTGTACAGGACAATGAGGAGAGGTAAGCAGCAGCTTGAATTTCTCCTCTCTGCTTGTGCAACCAAACCACCATTCACAAGAGGAACTTTTCAAATCATGCCCATATAGTACAAAAGGAATTATGTTGTCAGTGGCATCACCTTTGATTACAAAGGACAATACAGTAATAATATGGTATTTTCGTGTGCAGGTTGCATGAAAAGGACACTCCCAAGTAAGTTTTTGTGGTTATTTTTTGTGGCAATCATCTGCTCTCCTATCATGTTACCCTGACATCAACACAGGGATCAGACAGAACCCACATGTCTTTTATTCTCAGGCATGTTGGTGACTGGCACCATCTCACCTCTGAATTCATCTCGGCCAGGACCCAGCTGCTCCTCTTGGACTATTTTTGTGCTGAGCACAGGATCTATCTGCTCGTGGGGAAAACAGAAACTTCCCCATCTCACCACAATATCGTCGCTCCCTATCTACCCCTGTGCCAAACAAATGGGAGGACGTTTGGTAACCATCCACAGGGATTTTCCTGCAGGAGAAATATTGTCTGGAGAAGGCTGCAGCTCCCCAGCAAGGCCTGCTGTGAGATGCTATCACTCAGCACAACCCCAGGCAGCAGTGGCAGAAGGAGGCCAGCAGGGATAGGCTAAAGGGTGGCCTGAAAGAGCTGCTGCCTTTGTTACACTGATCTGCTCTGGGAAAGGTGTTTTTATCTGGAAAATTGAGACTAGTTTTTCTGCTTGGTTTAATGACAGCATCCTGAAATGTTCTCACCAGCTTAGCACGGACAAAGAAAGGGCGAGCAAAGATTGTTGATGGTGCCTAAATTCATTTAGAGGAGGAGAAGAATATCAGACATCCTGTTAAAAAATTATTCTCAAGGTCTTTGGCAGCACACTGAGCATTATTTCAGTGTTTTGCCAATAGTTACCTGTCTCTCAAAGGCACACCCCATTGTTACAATTTTTACTAAGCTAACAAATATGAACCTAGATAGAAGGAAAAAAATATTTTTGAAAGTGCATCCTTCTCTAGCCAGATATTTGTCTTCCTTTACTCAAATGCAGACTTTTTTCCTCTCTCTCTATCATTTTTTTCTTTTGTATATTTTCAACTATTTTTTTTTCTCAGAAAGCCATTTAAATTATTTCTCAAGAATTTGTATGTATTTTGCATCTTATTTAACTTGAAAGTTTATGACAAATTAATATACTTCAGGTCAACTCCTTATGATTTTGGACTCTTAAAAGTGAGTACATAAACTAAATAGACTGCTAAAAATGATAATGAAAAATTGTGATGGCCTTCCCCCTTTGTTATTCCCAATATCACACTGAGTTGCATCTCAGTTCTTTGACTCCAGCTAAATATTGATGTCTTCAGTGAGGTGTCCCTGTGGATTTAAATGTTACTAACATGTGTAAGCATAGTAGACTTATCTCATTCTTATCAACAACAAATTTTCAGAGAGCTGCCAATGTGTCAAAACTCTTGCTGAGTCCCCAAAGCTTATTGCATTTCCTTACAACTGTTTATGTAAATTTCCACAAACTCACATGCACCAAAAACCCAACAGAAATCATCTGAAACTACTGCATTCCTCCTCTTCCTCAAAACCTTTGACAGCAAGTCAGATTCTGCCTGTTGAAAGGAACAGCTATTTTTATTCCTGTTGCAAAAGGTTTTCCAAACTCCACATGCATTGTTATGTCTCTCAAATGCATTACATCACACGACTCTCCTGAAAGGTGTCCAAACTCTGCATTAGAGCGCTGGTGGGAAAAGTTGAAAAAATAAATGGTTTATGTTAAATGGTATTTTGAAAAGGGAATGAAACGTATTGCACTGATATGGAAAGGTAGTGTAGTACTGAATGCTTTGGGTTTGAATTAAGTGTTATGCTCTCCCTCATTAAACTCCATTCTGAAGTTATGCAGACTTACATGTATCTTCCCCTCTTTCCTCCTTTTCCACTGAGTACAACAGAAGAGTGGTGAAGTATGAACTCTCTGAACATCTTGCCATGAAAAATGTAACCAAAGCAGGTGGGTTTACTTTAAATTAGGAGAGAATCTGATCTGCCCATATTTCAAATACCAACTTGGAAAACTCTGGCAAACAGCAGACCCAGCCCGTTCCTCACAGCTTGGTGTGACCAGCAGTGTGTGCCTCAAAAAACCATTGCTGTTCCAGCTCAGGTTGAGGGCAAGAGCGGTGTTTAATGTTTCCCACAGCACATTCTTGCTGAGTGTGGTGGAATTTGGCCAGTAGCTTTTGGACACTACTGATATTAAAGGTCTTTATAATGAGATTTTTGTTCTAAAAGGTTTATCCACACTGTGCTGTTATGGTGTTCCCATGGGTCCAACAAGGCCAAATATTCTCACTGGTGTGGCCTTGGGATACTCTGAGGACACCATGGGATATGCCCTTGCTTGAATGAAGGGAAATTTAGGGCCATTGACCTTTGCCAAATCCTCCAGGATCTCTTAATATGATTTTCTGTACAACTCCAAACCTGGAAAACAACCTGCCTGAAGCATCCAAAGTCTTTAAAAGCATATCCCACAAAACCATGTGCAGCTCTCTCAGCACTCCACAGTTCCCTACATTTCAAAGGTTTGGAGAAGTACCCAACACTTTCCTGGAATCAGCCAAGTCCAGAAGAGCACAGAATGACATCACATCCCAACCAAACAGATGACAAAACTACTCTGTTGGACTTCCTTGGGCCAACTCTAGCGCCAGGTTCCCAGAGATCTCATCCTGGAGTGGGATAATAACGTGAGCATTGCAAGCACCTGCTGGGCAGGAATGGTGGCTGAGGGGAAGCTTATGAGCCCCAAAGAGGATTTTGGTTGACTGTTCATAGTTTAGTGTTCTCTTTAAGGGATGCATTGTCTGGCTTTGAGAAAGAAAGCAATGTGGCATTTTACTAGGGGCTCTATGCTGGCAGGGTGATTCACATGTTTAGGGGATCTCTCAGGGGGTTGTCTCTTTGCTCTGTTCATTTTCAGTTTTTGACAAGTTTTTGGCAGAATTCAGTCACCTCATTGCTCAGGCTGGGAAATTCTGACAAAGCTGGCTTGTTGAGAAAGTTGTTTTCCTCTGAAGGTACCTCTGTCCCAGCAGATGGTTGGATGGCCAGCATAGGTGAGGTGCATAACAAAAGAGAAATGACATCCCACACTTATCTACTCTCCTCTTGGTTGTGTGGGAATTCAAAGTAAACAGGGATCATAAAATGGAAGGTGCCGTTTAAAGCTTGTACTATTATAGGTTCGCAAACCTGCTTTATTAGCTGCTTCTACTAATTTCTTTACTTATTTGCTGATAAATATTAATAAAAAATTGGGAAGTTGCAAAGCTGCACTCACAGAGTCCAAATCCACAGTAATGATTTCAGAATACTTCCTGTAGCCTATTTAATCTTAAACAGCGGCTTCAAAGGAATATTTTTGTATCCTAAAATAGTTTTCTCATTGCCTTCTAAATGTCCTTGCATCTTTGCCATGACAATAGAGGGAATGTTGACAATTATCTTCCACTGGATGCCTAAAACCTAAATAGCTGAAGATATACTCTTATTTTCATCCTTAATTTAAGAACCATAAGTTTGAAGAAGGAAATCTAAGCTCTTACAAACACTGCTTGTTGGAAACCATCCCCCAACTTGGCCTTTAGGGAGTTACTCTGCCTGGTTTCCATTGCATCTCTGGATGTTCTAGTTCTCCCCAAAACACCTTTTAATAGAGGTTCTTCACTTGCTCCTCTCATCACTACAAGCCTTTCCTTGCCTCATCCCTTCTTCTGGGGTAGTTCAAGTTTATCTGTATCTCTGAGGCTCTAGCAAATATTGCCCACAAAGATGTATTTTCTCACCTTTGTTTTATGTTCCCTCAAGAATCTTTAGCATGGTGCTGCACTGTACTGCATGGATTGGATCCTCCTCTAAATACCACTGTTGCTGTTCACAAGAAGATCAGGCTGTGGATGAGGACAACTGCATTGCAGTCTCAGCAGCCTCCTCCCCTTCCTGGGCCACGATGACTTGGCTGTCCTCAAGAGAATGACAAAGAGACTGAATTTTATAAAACATCAGAATAATGTTGCAAAGACCCAGATAAACAAATTTTCATACTGTGTGGTTGTGCCTGTCAGCAATGAGTGTTACACCAAACACAATGCAAATTATGTGAAGATCCTGGAGATTTCAGCCTTCCTACATCTTCAGTTCAGACATTCAGAGGCAACTATCACAGCAGAAATTTGACCAGATTGGAAAAGACTGAGCACTGTTTGCAGAAACTGAAAGGATTTACTTAGTTTTGTTCTGTTTCTATATTTAAGATAATTTGCCATTTCAGGGATGTTTCCCAACATAGCAACTGAGACCCCATGTGGCATCTGGAAAGATGAAAAGGATGGACATTTAAAAAAAACCCAGACAATGGTTTTCTTTTATTTTATCTTGTAAATGCATTTGCAGTTTGCTAAAACAACAAAGCAAGACATTCCATATATTCTGTTCCTTAACTGAGTGATAGACCAGAGCCTCAGCTGGTGTGATTCTGTATCCTGTCCTTGCAATCAATTTAGTGCCATGGAAAATTCACTTCCAAAACCCATTTTACATGGTGAACACAGAAACTTTTCATGTAGTTCCTCTCAAGGCTTCTGCCACTTCTTCTGATGTCATCCCACTGCTAGAGATCCTTCTGCCCAGGAGCTTTCCAGAGCCCTGCCGGGGATTTCAATATGACTTTGAGAACCACTTTGCTGCCCATGAATCATCAAAAAAATTCTGCCATGCCAGGATCAGACCAGTTTTGGATTTGACAACCCACTTGACAGGCAAAGAGGTGATTTTTTTCCCCCACTGGCTTATAGTGGCTTCATGATAACCCAGCTGAGACAAGTATATCTATTTTTAAGAGACTTTACTTGCTTTTAAAGGAAGTTTACATGGTTACCTGGGACAACATTTTGCATATTTTTCAATGATTATCTTGTTCATGAATGTGCACATTTCCTTTAAGAGGATATATGCCTAAACCACAGTGCATGGACATGAGTCAATAAAGGAAGCAATTCTTGTAAGCTTGTGTGCATCTACACAGTTTCCTAAAAACAGACCATGGCAGCAGAATTGCATGGCAAGTAATTGTCATCTGAAAACATGAGCTGCTACAAAATTCTGGTCTGTAATGTTAGATCGGTGGGGCCTGTGGTAAAAAAAGCCTAAATGAACTGTGTCAGGACTTGAATTTATAGATTCATAGAATCATTTTAGTTGGAAAACACCTCCAAGGTCATTGAGCCCAACCATCAACCCAGAACTGCCAGGTACCCAATCCTAAATCATGTCCCAAAGCACCCTATCTCCATATTTTATGAACAATTTCAGGCATGGTGATTCTACCCCATCTTCCAATGCTTGACCACCCTTTCAGTGAAGAAATTTTTCCTACTGCCCAATCCGAACCTCCATGTATCCATACAAACATCGCCCAGTTTGTAATTTTCAGTAAAAATAAAAATAGAATCAGTCACCCTTATTTTTAAGATCTTGAGTTTCAAACCAAAGTCAAAGGTTTGTTTGGCTCTTTGCAGTTTGAACACCTGTGTAATAATAAGAAAGGGTGGGGAGGGGGGGTGAGAAAAACCTCACAATTTTTTTTCTCTGTCCTGTTTTTTTGCAACTCTCTGTATTTTTCTTCAGGCAGCCTGAGTGTCAAGAGGGTTTTTTTACACCATCCACTCTGGTAGACAACTTAAAGAAAATGCACATTTTGGCATCAAAATAGAATTCCAGGGTGACTTAAAAAGTTGTATGATGGCTGATTTTTGCCCTGTGTCAGCACTATGTGATGCACTGGCCTCGCATATATTTTATATCATATTTTTTTTATATTTCATATAGACATAAAATGGAGAAATTAAAAAAAAAAAGAACAAAATGAAAAAATTGGGAAAAAAATTACTTGGAGTCTCAAATAATGCCCCCAAGGGCATGTTCTGGAGGCTGATGCAGGGCAGAGCAATCTGAGCTATGTCTGGGTACGGTGAGCGGAAAGCAGAGCAGCTGCACTGTGTTTTACCCCTTTGAAACTTCTGACAGGAAACAGCCCTGATGTGGGGCCAGGAACTGTCCCTCAAACGCTGGAGGGCTCTCAGCATTCTCAGCACTTAGCATTTTGCAGGAGAAGCCCACAACTCCTCTGGTGCCCAGCTTACAGAGAGTCCAATCTGCAGCCTCTGCAGGTCCAGATTTTCCTGGGTCAGCTTCCCCAGTGCTGCCCAGGGCAGATGGTCACAGCTTCTGCCCAGCCTCCCCAATTCCCAGGGTGGGCTTCCAGCTCAGCCAGCAAAGCAGCTCAGCACTAGGCCAGTCTTCCTCCTGAAACCCTTTGAGGACTTTTAAAGTAGTGCAGCAGAAGGAGCACAGGAGCCCCTTTGCCACTCACAGCAACAATATTGTATTGGTAACGAACGCCAAGTCACTGCCCACAGACAGGAAAACAGATCACAGCGCACATCAGGCGAGATGTGAAACTCAGGACAGCAAAGTGAGTTCACAAGCATCCCAAAGGTCAATGTAAGTCCTGCTGAAGCTTGATTTTACACGAGCATAAACCTGGATGCATGCAAACACACGTATGCAGATACCCCTACATGCACAGTACGTGTACAAACTCCGTTTTCTTTCTAATTTTGTTTTTCTTTTTCTTCTTTGTTCTTACTGTTTGATACCCATGTTGTGGAAAATGTGTGTCTCTGTGGGTATGGTGACAGGCAAATGTCTATGTAGGTGATAAAAAAAAGAAAAAAAAAAAAGGAGAAGGTGTAAGGCATATATTCAGAGAGCCAGAAAGTCACACACACAGGCTTCTATTTATAGCCCCTCTGTGGTGAGGGGGAGAAGACAAACGGCAGCTTCTATCTGCAGCTCCTAACTGAAGCTTGACGAGAGCGACGACAGCAATTTGGGGTCTCTTTGTAGTTATAACTGACGACAAAAAGTGATGAGTTAGCTGTTTCCCCTGCGACCCTCTCGAGCAGCTGAAGGAGCCAAACCGCTGCGCGAGCGGGGCGGGACGAGCTGACGCTGCCTCCGTGCCTGGAAATGCTCCCAGGGAGCCCGGGCCAGAAAGCAGAAATAGACAATTTTTTCTCTGAGCATCATGGCTAGGCTCTGTCTCCCAACCTGGCTTCCCACACCAGGTGAAGAATCCGTGGTCCAGGTGCAGTGGGGTGTGTGGACATTTTAGTTTCTTTCTAGTTGTGCCTGTTAGAAAGGGAAAAATACAGATACGGGGTTCTAGTGACAGAGCTGAGGTCTGAGGTCGTGGTTCAGACTCACTGGTGATTTCTTATGCCGATAACAGAATGACAGCCGTTGTTGCTCTTGCTTTTTTTTTAATGGAGTCTCCTAAAATGGGATTAACTAGATATGTTCCTATTGATATGATCCTATTTCTGCACGGTACAAATGGGTTGGCTTATGTGGAGAGTAGAGTGGGCCTGGAAACTTGATGGTGAGGTATTAAAAACACAGTTTTCAGCTGCTCTGCTTAAATTGGGGTAGTGGCTTCAAATTGAGAGTGAACTTAGTTTAGATATCAGGAAAGAATTCTCTATGGTGAGAGGCCCTGACACAGGGTGCCCAGAGAAGCTGTGGCTGCCCCAGCCCTGGAAGTGTCCAAGGCCAGGTTGGACAGGGCTTCGAGCAACCTGGGATAGTGGAAGGTGTCCCTGCCCATGGCAGGAGGGTTGGAACTTGATGATCTTTAATGTCCCTTCCAACCCAGCCCATTCTGTGATTCTCTGATTTATTTTTTCTGCTTTCTTTTTTTCCTCATTTCTCTCTTGGGGGCAGTAGTTCAAATATTTTCCTGCTGGAAGCTGAAATATTCAGTAGGTGAGGAGGCACCTCATCACCCATCTCTTTCCCCATGAAGGCTGTTCTTTGCAGTCCCCAGTTTGCTCTGACTTTTACCCTGCTGGAGGACCCTGTGTCTTCCTCAGGTGCCCATTTCATGATGCCTCCAAATCACACCACGTGTGTGCAAATCATGGATTGCTCCATTAGGAGGTGGGAACCATCAATTTTCTGTTTGTTTGGATGGTGGAAGTGGGTTTGGCAATTGGAAAATTACTGGGCTGGGAGCAGAATATCAAGTTCCTGCCTCAGGTCTAGACCAGTAATGGTAAAAAAGCTATCTTAAAGCAAAACTCTTTTCTCCCAACTTTTTTTCTTTAGTTTTATAAAATGCAAAGAATTCAAGCAGATGAATTTTGTGAGCTGGTATTTGTTGCAGCACACAACTTTCTCAGAAGAAAAAAATCTTGAATTATTAAAGAGCTGCAATAGTCCATTGCCATGTTTTAAAATGAGTATATTGACATTTTTCTTTGAGAGGCAGTTTTGATTTTCAGTTGGAGTCAATGTAGTTTAAAAAAAATAGCCTTTAAAAGATTAGTAAAAAATATACACATGGATTCATTTTGAAAGAAATCAATAGTTTATGAATTAATCTTAGAATTCTGTTGACTCACCAAAAATTTTACTATTTTCTTTCTGCGTTCATCTGAATTTTTACCAAATTCTGCATCTTAAAAGAGGAAGTGGATGAATAAATTATATATTTGCACAGCCCCACAATTATATTAAGTGGTGAGTTTTGCCTACTCCTATCTCATCTAGAATCACTGGTGAATAAATTAATTTTAACTTGTTTTTCATTCTAACATTTCTTTGTTTCATTCATTCAATATTAAAAGTGCTTTGGTAGAACAAACTGCTCACGTGGTGCACTGTCTGTTCCTTGACTGAAACAGAGCATATCTCTTGGAGATGATCAGCATTGAAGACTTCAGATATCACTCTAACTCTATTTTAAGAAACACGTATGTTGTGTGAGTTCTCTCGTGTTTAATATCGTTGCTGAGTTTAGACCAATGTGTTTCATTTTGGGCTAATGTCTCAGTGACAGCACTGACTTGACAAACTCTTTTCTCAGACTTGGATCTGGCCTCCTGGTGCAAGTGTGACTTCAAAGACATTCACTTCGAAGAAGTTCTGGCATTTTTGTAGATGAATCCTAGTATTCACTTGAATTTTCATAATTTCTGCTCTGTCAATAAACTACTTTTCTAGGTGATGATGGAGAGAGATCCCAGAGAGGGACAAATGCTGATGAGATGGTTTTCTTCAAACCGTAGAATCATTAAGGTTGGAAAAGACCTCTAAGAATGTAGAGTCCAGCCAATAACCCAGTACTGCCAAGTTCAGCACTAAAATTTGTCTCTAAGCACCACATCTACATGTTTTCTGAGTATTTCCAAGGTTGGTGATTCCATCACATCCTTGGGCAGCTTGTTCCAATGCTTGATCACCTTTCCAGTGAAGACTTTTTTTCTTTATATCCAATCTAAACCTCCCCAGCTTGAGGCCATTTAGAGTTGTTCCATTGCTCATCACCCAGAAGACCCCACCGATCCCTGCCTTTTAAGCAATAACTGAGAGGGATAATTTCATGGCAAAATTTTAGTTTAATCTTGGCCACTGTTCATTCTGTATTCATTACATTGCTTTTCTGGTTTAAAAAAAAAAAAATTGAGAAAAAGCCCCAAACCTCAGAATTTTAAAAGTATAGGTCCTACACAACTCCCAGCAGTCAAAATACACTCTGTTATAGAGGAAACCAACAAGATCTTTGTGAAATGAAGGTGGGACATTTTGCTCACTCCCACTTTGCTCATGTTCCTAGACCAAAAGTCAGTGTTAAAACTTGGCTTTGTAATCAGCTGCAGGTCAGTGGGGACAAGAAAGATAATCCCTAATCCACATCAAACCACCACTCTGGGTGTGGTTGGGAAACACAAGGACAATGATGTGCACTGTACCTCAGTTGCTCAACCAACTTCTTGGGTAATTTGCCCCACTGCAATGCCAGGAGAAGCCTTGCTCAAGGTCCTGCCTGTGATGAGACATTGTCCTTGCCCAGAGAGCTTCCAGCTGTAGGGACAAAGAAAACAAATAGGGAAACAGTAGGAAAAAATATGGCCCAGGGTCATAAAACAGACCAGTGCTAGAAAACCACGTTTCTTTCTCTTACTGTGCCCATGCTGTCATGGAAGTAGACATGGTGAAGAAATGTTTAGTCCTGGGGTTTTTAGGCACATTTCTGTATTTGTTAGTTTAGCACAGTTATGGAGTTTTAGAGCAAGGACCATGTAACTGTTGATTCTCAGCCTAAGGTAAAGCACATCCTGATGTCCTTGATTTTAAATTTGGTTTAGGAAGATATATTAAAACACAGCTTCAATATGCTAATCAGAGCAACAATACAAGCAATACAAGTCCTTCAATATTTGCTTCAAGGTAAACTCATGGTGTGGTGGGGTTCAGGCATGGAGCACTGACCTCACCAAGTCCACCCCAGTAAAAAAAATCCCATACTTTTCATTATAGTTTTATGTCAGGCTAGCTCAGGCAGCTTTGAGTCAGGCAATTCAGTTATTCTAAGGTTAAGGAAAAAGCCCCCAACCCAGCTTTTTCAGAGGACAGGCCCTAAATCTAGACTTAGCTCAAGGACTCACCTTCCATTAGAACACTTGGTGGATCAGCAGTGCCCTTTAGTTAAAGGCATTACAACAATAATTGTGGGCATTCCTTCAGAGCCCACCCAGCTCTCTCTTTTTAAACTAAGTTAACCTTTGGTGTGAATGTGAAGAATTTTTCCAACGTATGGGGGGAGAGGGGAAAGCAGCCGTTCCTGAAGCAAACTGTCTATATGAGAAGCACATTTTCTAGAGCTCCCCATGCATAGGGGTCTGTGAACTGTCTGAAAACAGGACCAAGGAGGTTTCATCGGAAACAGCAGCTCCTCTACAGTCTTCAGGTGCAGCAGTCAGACTTTTTCTTTTCTTTTTCCAATACAAAAAGCCACTCTTCACCCAAACTCCCATCTTGTACTAGATTGAACCAAACCTGAGCAAAAGCTGGGGCTGGCAGAGCTCCAGCTGAGCGCAGGAGGTGTGCTCAAAGCAGGAAACTGTGGCAAAGCTGAGAAGCTTAAAAGCTGTTGGAGCTAATATATTGTGGTCATGGGGATAGGCAGCCTCTGGGTAGTGATGGGAAGACTCAAAAGCACCTTCAAAACAGGCTTGAGAAATACTGCTGATCTTTGCTCTTTGGTTGGGCTTTTGTGCTCAGGGTTACGCTTGAAGTTTTAGAACCTCTCTCGCCTCTGGAGAGGAGCGGATGGTTTATCCCTGAGCCCTGCACCAGCCTCGTTTTCTGCCCGTGCACTGAGATGCAGAGGTGGAAGGCTTTGAAGGTGAAAGGGATGCGTGGGATTGGGCTCATCTGGCAGCATTTGTGACGGCAGCTGAGGCCCAGCAGGTCGTAAACACTCGCTGGTGAAGGGCTGGTGCCTTCCCCACCTCTTCCCGTGGCAGCGCGAAAAGCCAGACGTGCGCTCGTGGATTGACTAATTCTTTTATGGGGCAGAAAAAAGGTACTGGCTGTGAAGCCAATTAAAAAAAAAACAACAAACACCAGGTGGTCAAGACATTATGGAGGCCCATTGTTCTAGGAGATTGTTACATTCATTAATATGGACCGCGATGATGAGAACAGGATGCACGATACTGACATGTGGGCTAGGGAGCAAGGAGGTGGAATGGGTGAGGTAAGGTCTCCCTTTCCTTCTCTGGTCACCCTTGGGAAGGGGAAGGAGTGGCTGTGTTTCAGAACCGAAAAACCAGTGCAAGAGGACATAAAGGGAGGACTTCCACCAGTTTCTCAGGGGTGAGGTAGCTGCTTCCTTATAATGTCACAGTTCATTAGGGAGCTGCAGGCAGTGCACGTGGAGGGAGGGACATGCTCCTGTCTCCATAATTGGAGCTGTGCTCTCTGCTCTTCTAAATGCCCTTAGGTGCCTGCCCTTGCAGCTGTATTGGTTTTGGCTGTGTCCTGAGAGGCTGTTTCATGTGTTTCTCAGTGCCTGGAGGGGCCAGAAGGAGCCACCTGTGCCTGATGGAGACGTGTTTTCTGTGGTCTTGGAGGGTCAGAAAACACAGGAACATCCAAAGGCACCACTTTCCCCTGCTGTCTGTTTTGTACTGACTTCTGGACTCTGGACAAACAAACAGGAATCACCAGTAACCTGCATGTTGTTTTCATGTGTTTTTACACCTTTTCAGTCGTGCCCTGCTCTCAGATGGAGAAAGCTGTGAGCATGTGTCAAGTAGGTTGGTGGAGGTGTCAAATCTCACTCTCAGGTCATACTCAGTGCTTGCCCATCAACTGGACAACAAACCCTGAACTGTCTAACCACAAATGAATAAAAGAAGGATGTGGTTGAAGGACAGAGAGAGGTCAGACCAGGGATGAAATTTGAGCAGGATGGAACTGGACCAAACCAGCTACCTCAAAGCTCTGCAAAAGGTGGTGCTTTGCTTGTGCTTCGTATCCTAGTGTGGGCCCAAGGCAGCTGGGATGAAGCAGGTGTAAGTAGAGATGGATGTCAGCATGAGCTTCAAGCTGGCACCTTTCTGGGAAGCTGAGTCCTTTGTGCCAAATCTGCAGCCAGTGAGGTGACAAAGGAGACTGTGATGCAGCTCATCAAGCCAGCTCTCACATCCCAACACAGAATAGCTTTGCATCAGCTGCACAGGGTGCAAAACCTGCATAGTCTGGTCCAAAATATCTTCCCTGCTGTACAGGGATACCACTCAGGGATCACATACTCAGCACCATTCTCGGATGATAAGCGGAGGAGGCATATGAAGAGCAAAAATCTTTCTTTTTCCTAGAGAGTATGCTCTGTATGCTGCCTTAGAAATAGAATTAGGAAAAAAAATACAGAAAATAATTTATGTTGGACTGAGGTGTGGTTTGGAAAGAGAAAAGGAGAAAAGAAACAAAACAAAAACACTGGCCCATAAAGAAGAGAAAACAGGAAAGGAAAAGAACAAAACATCCTGTACACAGCAGCCAGTCAGTCGAGGAGGGAGGATCTGTGTCATCTGCATTCCTCTGCTGAAGTGGGCACGGACAGCCTGGATCCAGTCTGCATTACTTAATCTTTCCTTACCTTTCTGCTCACCTGATTTTTTGATTTCTCCTGTTTATTCCTGAGCTCGGTCAGAAGAATCAAAGGTGGTTTCAGACCTTCCCTCATCTCCAGATGCCATTTTGTGAGAGCAGTGTGGCATCTGCAGGCTGTGTCACCCCCACGTCCTCTTCTGGGATGAGTATTATGGATCCCAGATCCCCACTGAGCACTGCCAGATTTAAACTCACCTTCCCCCACTCCAAGGTGAGGGGTCAGGCTGTGTCTTGCAGTCAGCAGCATTGTAAATGAGCTGACAAAATATACAGCCTGAACTGGAGCTGGCTCTGAGCCTGGGCTGAAAAATTTGGGTATTTCTGCACCTGCCTGTGTGAAAATGCCTCTTGCTCTTCACCTCCACAGCTAACCCGAGAATGAAACCAGCGTGGAGATCTTGATGTGTCAGCTCAAGGAGCAGCCAGTCTGCAGGTTAGGGTGGCTAAGGTGGTTTGAACAGGGAGACTGAAACCTGTGCTGTTCGTGCTGTTTATTCTGAAGTGAGGAGTGACCACAATGAATTGGGTTTGTTATTGCATCCTTTGGGAGGCTTGAAAGAGGGGTGTGAAGAGCAGTTTAGAAGGGTGGAAACTTCTCCTTTAAGGTGCCCTTTTCTAAGCCCACTTAAGCACTAATCAGGTGCCCCTCTCCTGGTCATCCCCTTGCTAAAGTGGATGTGATTTCCTCCAAACCCCATAAATGTCTCTTCTTAGTCAGTTCCACAGTTACTGCCACCTTCTCCAGGCAGGCTGCATGCACAAATCTATCACTGAGCTGTTGGAGCCAATCATGTCTCCTGCCTCTGTTTCTGGAGAGGGCAAAATGAGCTTTTTAAATAGGGGCAGGACATTCCCAGTGAGTGGTGGATGTGGTTTCGTAGCTCAGAAGTTGGGAACACTTCTGCCCCACCAGTGGCAGAAAGGGAGGATGGGCTCCTCATGTGTCAGCAAGAGGCAAAACCTGAATGAATTCCCCAAAAGCTGATACCCAGAGCATGGTCCTTGAGGCCTACCTGGCACTTTCTCCATAGATGACTCCACAATGAATGCAGCCTGTGATCACTGATGACACTTTCAGCTGCTCCCATGTATTTTGTCTTGCTTCTCCCTCTAAAAGTATTCCAGAAAGTTTCCCCTCTGCTTTTCTTAATGAAATTCTCTCTAATGGAAGCTTAGAAGAAAAATGCTTGTTAAAGAACAGATGTAGCAGAACCAGCTTCCCTGTCTCCCCAAATCCCTGAAATTGGGGAAATAAATATTTAATAATGATGTTTGAGTTAAGTGCTTTCAGAGGCACTGCCTTCATACAATATCACCTCCTGGAATTCCCTACTATCTCTTGTTCTCTCATTTCCACCCCCTGCCACCCCATACCTTCTCTTTTACAGCCTGTTTATTTTAGAGTGCAAAGCTACTTAGAACTATTTATTTTTGGATCAGCTACTGATTCACTTAGTGACTAACTCATTTCATCACTCCATGCCTCACTTTACCTATACATTAAGAAGGATTAATAGTACCTGCTTTTCAGGGCTGTTAGCAGTCTAAATTAATTCATGCTTATAATGTTTATAAAGAGATTTGAGATCCTTGGTTACTGGAGGCTAGGGAGCTGCAAAGCATCTTATTTTTACTTAATAGTGAGGGGGTTTTGTGCAACTTTACATTATAAAAGTACAAGAAACCTTGCAATTAGTTGGAGAGTCTTTTGTTCCTAAGGCTTACTTTATATTCCAGTTCAGATGGAAGCATTTTGTCTGTGTATTTCTTCCCCTGATGTTTTAATGACAGTTAATATCCTTGTCTCCCTTACTGAGAAATGTTGGATGGTGCAAAATGGGGCAATAAATATCACAGGGTGAGCAACAGGGCTGTGCAGTATTCTTTGGAGCTCTTAAAAAAGCTAATGTGCTCTTCTGCATTTGGCATTATTACTGCAAAATATGCAGCCAGAAAGAAAAATTGAAACTTAATATTAGCCGTTATGACAATAATTTGCATTCACTGGAAATATCTTGTTGGCATTGTGGGAGGGAGGTTGGTGTGAGTCTATAAAGAAAGGGAAAGGACTCTTGCAGAGCAGGAGGAGGCATGAGGGGAGTGTCTCTGAATGAAGCCTGAAATTAGTTCGCAATTATCTCACTTTCCTGAGTAATCCACCAAATGATTGTGCCAGTGACCACATCTGCTACTGATCCCACATTGCCATGCACGTATTGCTTAAACAAAGTGATATATTTGGATTTGAATATCTGTGTGTGGACAGATCATCAGTTTGGTTATGATAAAACCAGCTGCCCTGAAATTACTGAAGATTCCTTATTCTGTTTCCTCTTCTCCCATGGATGGACTTTACTGGTTACAGAGATGAACCAGTTGCTGACAGCAACTGGGCACCACTGATGCTGCCCTCAGGACTGACCATGAGAATGGCGGGGATTGCTTCCACAGCACCATGACCACCTGAGGGTCTCTCCTGATGGGAGAATTAGAGAGATTTCTGATTGTGTGCCTCCAGCATCACGAAACACAGATAGGCCAGAATACAGCCCAAAACAAGGCCTCCCTTTGACAAGATCTTTATTTTCTGGACTTAGCCTGTGAGCTGTTGCCCTTTCTTCCATCTTGGCAGACTGCAATAATTACCCAGATGACATATATAGGGAGGCCACGAATTATTAACAATTAACTCAGCTCTGGAGCCACTGCCAAAGATTTGTTGTTTCGTGGAGGAAGTCAAAGTGAGTAAACCATGCTGAGTGACAATAGCTCTGCTTCCCAGCCAGACTGAACAGCTCGTAATGTAACCCAAACGTTTCCTCTTTCCAAGCTTGCTTATAAAAGAGCAGACAAGGCAAGGGCAGAAAGGACATTTAGAAGAACACAAGACTGGAAAAACAACCACTGATGTAATGTACTTTCTAAACTAAACATAAGGCATGCACTGTTGCAGCCATTTGAATAATGATTAAAAGGAAAACCAAAACAAAGATAATTTGGTCTGCTTAGTCCTGAACACTGAAAGAAAAAGTGTGAGCGGTTCCATGGTGTGTGGCTGGGAAATATTAGCCCTGAACTTCACGTGCTCTGAATCATCTCCGCTCCTGGTAGGGAGAAAATAGCAAAGAGAGGAGATTTTGTATGAGCTAGAGGGAATAGAGGTGTGCTTGGGAATTGGAGCATGCCGGGCAAAGGAGCAATAGAAATATCATGGACCTCTTGTGACCATCTTGAATGGTCCTATAAGGCACATCTGAGATATCTTTTTAGTCCAAATATCCAAATTTTTAGTCCAATGGGACAAGCTTGGGAAAGAGTGCAGAAGATGAATCAAGAGGATAGCGAGCAGAGGATGATTTTACACGCCCACTTCACAGAAGTGTAACTAAAGTATGAAAAGCTCAAAGCCTCTTTGCTGCCTCCTCTTCTCTCCATGTCTAATCTGTCCTGTTCTCTGACACCACTCACGACAGCAGATTTTAGCAGGTGCATTGGCGTTTTCAGGATCGGGACCTATGCGACTTGCCCAAAATTGCAGAGGAAGTGTGTTGGAATTATACCCAGATATCTCGAGTCCCGCATCACTTTCTCAACCACAAAACCATCCTTCCTGTCTCTGCATAAATATAGAGCTGAGAGAAGTGATTTTATGTGCACATGCAGATATCCAGAGTGCCTTATAAGGAGTACATGCACACTAAGGTGAAAATTTCATCAAAAATCACACTAATTCATGAAGTAATTTTGTTTGTATTTCTCTTGTTCCTCCTCTAAATTTCTCCCATTTCAGACATCACAACAGCACTTGCTTATGTGAGGTTTCTGACTGCTTTTTGTGGAATGAAAGGAAAATCACATGAATTTCAGCTGGAGCAAAGCCATGGAAGTTGATTTCATAATGCAAATCATTACAACTCTGGTATGAGTCACTGGTATATTTCACTGAATTTCTTTGTATCTGAAGCGAATCCTTTTCCCTGGGAGGCTCCAAAGAAGAAACAATGAGAAACTGGTTCTCCTTTTGCCCTGAGCACTCAGGTTCAATATGAACAATAACAACTTTGATAAAGTTACCAAGAAGATTTTGGCTAGAGCTAAGAAAGCAATTTGTATTAAACTGGCACACAGCTGGTCTACGTTTTCAAATGACTTTTAGTAGGGATCTTTATGGAATTAATGCATGACAAGTGCACAGCATACAAAAGGAAGAGATTCCTCTTTTACTGTGAAATATCTGGATAATAATAAGATCCCATGGATTAGATAAGAAATTGCACAAACCTATGAAAGAAAAGATCATCTAGGGCTGTAGATTACAAAGATACATTTCTGGCTCGAGGAATCCCTGAGCCACGAGTTCCTGGGATGAGGGAAAGAAAACTACATTAGTGAACACCAAGATGTTAGAGGTGGACTTCCCAGAAATGCTCAGACTTGGGTTATCCTTCCACTAACTTAATAAATGCTGATACCAGTGAAAATAAAGAGATGCCTGTGGACAGGGTGGGCTGTTCCATCATCTAAAAGACAGGAAATGCATTTAATCTGGTTGGGAAGGCTCAGTTTTTGTTCAGTGGGGAGATACAGGCACCTCTGGAGATTGATTCATCCCATTCTAAGGCAGAAATCCAAGATAAGTGGGGTCAATCACCCACTGTCTCACTTCATGACTTTAATAGAAATCAGAGTAAATAATTTATTTGGGATGTCTGGGGCAGGGTTCAGTTAGAGACTGGAATTTTGGAAGTCTCCATGTGAGGTAGATGCTTTGTTTTCTCTTAGGAGGGAATGGAGATGTAGTAGACAGTCTGTGGAGCCTGTGTTGCATTTTACTCTGCTGTAGACAGATTTGGTCAGCTGCATCCTCCAGACTGCAGATTAGTGGGTGCTCCGTGCTGTCTGAGCTATCCTAGTGGATCTGTCCTCACCTCCAGCAGATATCCTGGTTGCAGGTACCATGTCACTCTTTCAATTCAGATGCCTTTAAATGGAGCCTTGTACTCTCTGAAATGCCCTGTGGCATTTTCCTAAAGGTTTTTGAGGGACTCTCCAGAAGGCCTTTGGCTTTCCACAGTTTGTGTCATTTCTACCACATATAGAAATGGCTTGGGGAGCCCACAGCTTATAAAATTGTAGTTGACACCTATGTGTGAGCAACTGAACTGAGGCCATAATTCACAAACAAATATCTACAGAGAGACACATAAATTTTGGTATCTGTCTGGAGCTGAATCCCAATTTTATCTTGTAGATGACCAAACCAAGGTGAGTTCAACCAAAAAATTATTTTGAAAAATTCCACCGTAAAAGCAGGAAGCATTCAATAGTATTTAGGAGCACTGAGCATGTTCAGTAAGAAGCTCTTCCTTTTTGTCTCTTCTCCCCAGCATTTCTTCCTCCAAAATCCTTGCTTGGAAGCACGTGTAGAGCTCCAGCTACTGAATGAGAGTGACTTGTTCACAAAGGGCCCCTCAAGAATTAGTAATAAACGTCTCACGCCTACAAGTAATAGTTTCTAGTTTTAGAAACACATAAACCACAGAAGTCTTTCCTTTTTTCAGAACTTAGCATTTCATAATAGTGGAAAATAAAGTTTATTAAATTTGTAACATAATAAAAAAAATCCATCTGCTACTTTATACTAGCTCTCAATACAGTAAACAGAAAGTGTCTTTTAATCACCAGTTGGCCATTAGTTTGACAGAGCCTCTTCATCACAAACCACAAGTGAGCATTACACGTGCAAGCAATTTTGATTTTTCTCAGGGAGAAAAATATGCCCTTTCTTTCCAAATATCTCTGACAGGATGGTTTAGTTCAAAGCTTCTCAGGGCACATTGACATAGATGGGCACAAATGCAGGGAGCTCATTTTGCCTGCACTCTGAGCTGGCTGGATGTAGGCCAGCTCTGAACTGGAAATCATGTTAGGATGGAGCTTTGCCCAGGCTAATAAGATCTGTTGAAGGCAAATGTTGAGAAGCAAGACATATTGGATATTAGGAAGGAATTCTTTACTGTAAGGGTGGTGAGGCACTCAGACAAGTTGTCCAGTGAAGCTGTGGCTGCTCCTGGATCCCTGGAAATGTTCAAGGCCAGGTTGGATGGAGCCCTGTGCAACCTGATCTAGTGGAAGGTGCCCCTGCTCGTGACAGAGGGGCTGGAATTAGATGATCTCTAAGGTCCCTAAACTGTTCTGTGATTCTGTGTTTCTATGATTCTGTGTTTCTATGGGAATCATTTTTCACTGCAGGTCAATTTTTAATAATGGAAATAATTCAGGGGCTGAAGGACAGCATGAAAGATTGCACATGTCTTTTTTCTCTCCAAATGTTGATGTAATCAAAACAATGGCTTGAAATGAAGAGGTCCCTTTGATGGCTGTTAATGGTCTTGAGGTCACAGTTAAGTAGCAGAACATCAACAGTTAATAGGGCAGAACTTGGTTCTTCCTGAACTGGTGTGAATTGATAGCAAAGCCTGGGATGTCAAATGCCCGATACCGATGTGGAGTCAGCATGAGTGAGAGTAGAACCAAACCCCCTGTGAGTTATCATTGCTCCAAATTTCTCTGATTCCTGGCAGGTTTATGGCAAGGCCTTTACAATATTTTAACTCTGCGTTTTTTGTGCGCGTGTGTTTAACGTCCTGTCTCTGTGAACGCTGCAAACCGCAGTGTGCTCCCCAGGGCATCCCTCCTACGTACACACAGAGTTCTGCTTAATGTTTCCCTTGGATTTATTTGAATCTTTTATTATTGCAGCACTGAATGAATACTTGCATTAAAACTACTGGCCCCAGGAATTTCACCAAAAGTTGCTTTTTTTAATTTTCAAATTGTTTCGTCACACGGAGGCCACATAGACGTTGCACTTACAATTCGTTGCTGCAGAGGTTCTGAAAAATTAAAATTTTGTCCGCCCACAAGACTTTTAATTGTCTAATTGAACACAAGAAAACCAAATATTGTCAGGTCCTACATAACAGTCAAAAATTTAGACAGAGCCTGTACTGATTGTATTTGTTTTGAAAAAGATAAAATTCGAAATACCTCTTCTGATGAACTGTTTTATAAATGGAAATGGAGTTTTCCTGAATCAGAAGATTTGAAGCACTTCACAAATTTTTCTCAGCAGCTCATGGAATAGTTCATCCCAACTTTCCGTGGAAAATATAGTTACAGCAATTCTCAGGCTGATTAAGGTTATCTTGTGAAGAACTATGTGGTTGCTCTGAAGTCCACATAGAATGAAAAAATCATGGAATTTGTGTTGGAGATGACCTTAAAGCCCATTTTGTTCCAACCCCCTGCCATGGGCAGGGATGTCTTTCACCAGCCCAGGTTGCTCCAAACCCCATCCAGCCTGACCTTGAACCCTTCCAGAGATGGGGCAACCTGTGTCAGGGCCTCACCACCCTCACAGGGAAGAATTTCTGTCTAATATCTGATCTAAACATGCCCTCTGTCAGTTTGAAGCCACTGCCCCTGGCTTCCCTTGTAAAAAGTTCCTCTCTAGGGACTTCCAATTTTATATTATATTTTTAATATATTTTAAATTAATATGACAATATATTGTCATGAATCAAAGACCTGTGTAGTGATGAGGCATGGAATTCTGCTGGATCTCTAAATGCTCCTGTTTCTGCTATGACACTGGCAGTTTCCATCAGTACTGACACAAATTTTGGCCAGTCAAACCATTCTTCTGCACCTGAGACACATCAGTTTGGCTCGTTGGTCCTGCCATAGAACCTGTTTCCATATCACAGGTCACAATGCTGTGGTTGCTCCACTGTCATGAGACAGGAGCACACATGGGTGATGGAGTGGCTGTCCTACTGCATCTGGGATTTTGGGTCTTGTGGAGGGAAAGCGAGAGAATGGAGAACTGCAAAACAGCCTGGGAGTTCATAAATCAAATCAGCAAGTGTGAAGGGGTTCATTTAGCAAACTGAGTTTATCTTGTGTGAGATTTTGTCCCTGTTATTGACCTTTTTTCCAATAGTAATAATAATAATAAAAAAAACCCAAAAACCCCAGAAATTATTTCATTTCACTGGCAAGGAAATATTAACCTGCTACATTAAATTGAAGCGGGGGAAATAAGGAGGAAAAGCAATTGTAGCTCAAAGATTATGCATTTCTACAAAGCCTGAGAAGAGAGCTTGACAAATCAACTCTCTCACTGAGACATTTACCTAAAGAGGAAAACATTGTTCTAAATGCAGCAATGATATTAGACACTGGAGAACTCACCTAAGCAGTAGAAAACCTGGTTAACATGTATTTTCAGCTTTCACTGGCTTAGGAAAGGAGATGTTAGCCCAAAGGGAATACGTGAGGAGCAGTGTCTTTTGAATCACTTCTTAAAATTTGATTTCATTCACTTTTATAGAGAAAAATGATGGTTGTGCCCTGATTGCTTGATGCTACCACAAGGACAAAAATATCAGTTCATACTTTAGGGAGAACTCCTCTGCCCAAGTTGAAGTTTGTCCAGACCCTCTATAATCAATGGGAAGCAACAAGCATTTCCCCAGGATGATTGTCCCATCCTAAATGAAGTGGCTGGAAGAGGTATGGTGATAGAATTTCGGGGTTCTGTGTTTTCTGCTGAGTATAGAAGGATCCTGTGTTCCTGCCTTAAGCAGCAACTGAGAGGAACCACATGATGGTTAATTCAAGACCAACGAATGTGGCAAATTCTTCCCATGGCATTGCAAGCACCTCTGGCAGATGTGACCTGAACTGTCCACCACCCCTGTCCCCTGTGTCACCACAGTAGGTGGGACACATAAATAAACCACTGAGGTAAACTGGGATTTTTTGTTTAGAACTGGGCAGAGTCCCAGCAGCCTGGGAAGAAAAGGGCTGTTCTTGTCCAGCCTGGCCAACAAAAGTTCCCAGGGAGAAGTTTCACTTGTAGGCAGAGGGAGCCTGAAGTGAGTTTGGAAAAAGCTCTTATCCACTCCAATCTCCAGGTCTCCACTCAGCCAGTCACTGGATTTCCCAGCTGCTCTACTAAAAATAAATCGATGAAAATGAAAACTTTCTCTTGGCAGGGATTTTGACAAGTGTCTAATGTAGACCTGTGCTGATGCAGTCAATGAGTAATAATATCAGCATAGCCAGCTATGGGAGAGGTTTATATTTTTCCTTTTTCCTTAGGAAGGGGGAGGGCCACGCTGCAGAACATTATTTACAGTACAACGTGATTCAATTGCCAGAGGGGGAAAAGAAGCCAGCCCATTGTTCAAGGACTATACATGGATTGAACATTAAGAAGTAAATTTCCCTGCCTGAAAAAAGTAACCCCCAATCTCTCCCTTTGGCACAGCTTCATCTGGGAGTTTTGCACCTGAAACTTGCCTTCCAGAGGAAGACCAAAATCCCCACTCAGGTCAGACACAAATGAAGGCCATCTTTGTTGCACCCTAAAGAAGGAACTTTGCTGCTTTTTGGAGTAGGATTTTCTATTAATTTTTAAAGAGAGGATTTGTTACAGTTGTAAAGAAGGCTGCAAAAGGTACAGCTGGGTTACACCAGCTCAGGATCTCACGGATTTTCCTCTGAAGTCCCTTTGACTGATTTTTTAAAGGTGTCTGGTGTAAACCCAAAGAAGACCAGCTGCAGCTCCAGTGGGGATGAGTTCAGCCTCATGAATTGTACCAAGACCTCGAGCTACAGCAAACTGCACTCTCTATCAACCATTGAGATGAAGAGTTCAACAGGATGGGGCAGTCATACATTCTAAGGCAAAAAGTTACAAACATAAAATAATAAATACAAACCATACCCCTAAAAGCCTGGAAAGTATTTATCAAGCCTTGTGGTTCTCCTCTTGTGAGAACAAGCATCAGCTCATGCTGAGAACTGACAAAGTGAAATCTCTTCTGTAATTCTGAAACCCTTCTGGAGGATGAGGAAAAGTGTTTGAAAACTTTTGCAACACAGCTTTCAAAAACAAACGATGACTTATTTGTGGCATACTTTGTACAAACTCATACAATAGCTGAGTAATTATTGGAAGGGTTTTTTGTTCTTTTGTTCCCCATCAGTTTAGAGACACTGATAAACCTGCCAAAATGAATGAAGGATTGCATGGAAATCATAGAATAATGGAGTGGTTTGGGTTGGAAGGGACCTTAACCATCACCTTGTTCCAACACCTGTGATAAACTTAGTGGCTGTCCTCTGGACTCATTCCATATTCCCATGTCTTTCCTGTGTTGGGGGCCCCAGAGCTGGATGCAGTTCTCCTGGTGAGGTCTCACAAGAGTAGAGTAGTGGAGGACAGTAGAGAAGAGTAGCTGATGGATTACTGAAGAATACCTTGCTGACTGTGGCTGCAAATTTCCAGAAAGTGCTGATAAAATATCCATCTAGGAATATCCAGGCATTGCTCACTGGGAATTCTATGTCCTACTTAGTAAATATTTGCTAAAAAAAAAAAAAAAAAAAGGCTGTGTGAAGCCAGTACTCACTGTTTACACAGCCATTAATGAACATTTGCAGATTTATTTTTTCTCTGAGTTTCTTTCTCTAACTAAATTACAAGTGTGAAAACAAGATTGTGGTCATATCATGTTTAAACAGGCAAAGTTTCAAACATGAAGCCACATCTATTATTCAGCACAATCTTCTAAAAACATTAAAAGATGCCTTTTTGAACTTTGTGGTTATTTTTGTTAGAAGACAAAGCCTCTTCAGGTTAAATTTCACTCTGAAGCCAGGGTGTGAATAGCAATTACAGTGCTTTGTGTATGCTGCAGTGCTACTCCTTGCTAATCTAAAAGGATTCCCTCTCTCCTTCTCTTCCATTTTTTCCTTCCTCTCATCCCTGGCCATCATCAGATAATCATGGAATCCTTTAGGTTGGAAAAGACCTCCAAGACCACCGAGTCCAACTGCTGATTTTATTAATCCAACCCCTTCACATGCTGAAACACCCTGAACTCTTTGCTGAGATACTGCTCTTTTGGAGCCTGGAAAAAACCAGCTCAGTTCTGTTGCTGTGGTTTTTTTTTCTGCCAGTTCAGAGCTGATCTGGTTCAGAAAGGGACCTGAGGTGTCCTGGGAGCTGATGGGACTGGTGGAAGGATGTAGGTAAGAAGTGCAGGGGTAGGAAGGAAGGAAGGAGTGAGACCACCCCAGCTGCAGTTACTTAAATGAATTCATCTGCGCTATCTACCTGCATCCTGTGTGCAGCCAGTCTTCTCTGCACTCATGGCAAAAATTAATAAAAGAAAAGGTGCACTTAGAGTAAGGGTTGAGAGGTTACACTGTTTGCATCCTCAGGCATTTAAAAACTTTCGTAAATCTGGCTGGATTCGATTAACTTTAATTTTAGACTCATGTTCAACCCTGAGCAGGAGTGGAGTCTCCCAGAGTCCTGTGAATCACTAATCTGCTTCCATTTTAATGCACGCTTATGTTCTTTGCACAGGATGGAGAGAGGAAAGGACTTGATAAAAAATTAATAAACACAGATTAGCTGTGTGCACCAATTCTTTTCTGTGCTGTATCAGCAACCTTGCCTCACTGTCTTTTTATCCATTATCAAACAAGGTTTTCTCTTCACTGTGGGACACATGTGAATTCACATGTGAATTGAAGCTTGGTAAAAAGCTGGAAAGTAGCTTTAGGGAATTCAAAGTAAATTCATAGTATTATAAATAATTATTTTTCTAGAACTATCCCAAATAGATGTAAAATTAAGAATGTCACTTTCCTTATCTGTAAGGACAAGAGTTCAGCTGATGGGAATCTGAGCTGAAAATATTGCAAGAGTGAAGCACTTGGAATAGGAAGTCAAGGTTATGGTACTACAGGGGATTCCAAATCATTTTTTTCTTTTTTTGTCTTCCATTGGTAAGAAGAAGAAAAAACACCTGCATGGCCAAAATTCTGAAATGATGTGTAGGATAAGTGGAATTGACAATTTCATTTTTACTTCATTGATTTGACTTGTCTGTTTTGATTTATAATCCAATTCTGGACTAAAATAGAAGAGTTTTGAATATGGCAACAACACTGGAGACAAGAATTTTTGTTGTAAATCGTAAATATATTTAGATTTTATCACAAATAATTTTTTAAAAAAAATGCTGATGAGATGAAGTCACTATTTATTGGAAGAATGAAGTTAATAATCCCAATGGAAACATTTGGTTTGAATTATCTCTGACTTGCATTTATCTAATTTAGGGATGGTGCCACAAAGTCACTTGGGATAAAACCTTGAATCTGAGAGAGGGTTATGTATCATGAAGGGATCTCTTAATTGTACCTGTTGGTATTGATTGGCTTTTAGCCTTCCAAGAATGAAAGTAGAAATCCTGATCCAGCTGCTGTTACTTTTTGCCTTAATTTCCAAATTTCTTGCCTTTTTCACCATCCTGTATGTTTCTAAAGTCTTTCTCTTTGCTCCAATACATCTTAGTGCTCCTCCACTCTTAGTGCTGTGAAAGAGAGAAGGAAGAAACAGCTGCAGTTTCTAAGGACTTGCTCACCTCATTTTCATGAACATACATGTTTTACTTTAATTTTCTGAAGGCCTCTCCTGTGTTTTAGAAGGAATATTGAATAGGAATTTTGGTTCTGGGGAAAGGCAGTGACCAGAGGTCTGCCTGAACATAAATCTGTTAAAGAGGTGACCTTATTTAGTTGGGATCAAGAAGGACATGGACCTGAAGGAGCTGTTCATCCTGGGGAAGAGAAGGTTCCAGGGAGACCTCAGAAAATCTTCTAGCACCTAAAGGGGATCTGCAAGAGATCTGGAGAGGAACTTTGGAGAAGGGCTTGGAGTGACAGGACAAGGGGAAATGTCTTCAGACAGAAGGAAGGTGAGTTTAGATCAGACATCAGGAAGAAATCCTTTACTCTGTGAGGGGCGAGGCCCTGGAACAAATTGCCCAGAGAAGCTGTGGCTGCTCCATCCCTGGAAGTGTCCAAGGACAGGTTGGATGGGATTTTGAGCAACCTGGGATGGAGGAAAATGTTCATGGCAGAGGGGTTGAAACAGGACAATCTTTAAGTTCTCTTCCAACGCAAAACATTTTGTGATTCTGTGGTTCTGTCATTGCTCATTTGTTTAATTGAGCGACACCTGAAATACTGACACCAGGCCTATGATCTCACAAAGATGTTGGGCTATTTTGCTATGGATTTAACCAAAAATTCATTGCAAAACTCATGAAACAATAGGGATAATTTTTTTGACATTTATTTATTTGGGGAGAAACCTTCTTGCAGTGCTTCGTTCGGTGCTGAGTTTCCACACTCACTGTGAGACAATCATTGGGGCTGACTCCATGTGGGTTAGTGAGACCTTATTGGCTAAGATTTGACAGCTAAAAACATCCTGTGGAAGGACATGCTGTTGGTATCTGCCTTACAATCTCTGTGGGATTCAGACGGCTGTCTCTGTGCTTACACAAAGCTCTGATTTTGGGTGCAGGTTCACAAAGCCATGTGCCACATGAAGCACCTGGGGCTCTCTTCCTCTGCTGATGTCAAATAATTCAGTTTCCACTTCCTCTGGATGTGCAAGACCCACAGCCACATTCCTTGCAAAACAAGGTCTGAAGGAACACACATTTCCAGGTCTGTCAGCACAGCGCCTTCTCGTTGCTCCCAAATTGTCACAAAATCATGAATTTTGGAAGAAAAGCTGCATCCGCCTAAAGAGAGCTCAGAGAGAGACCTAAGCTACAGTACATGGGAGGCTTTTGAAAATTACACTTGCAGACAATTAAAGGTCTCATTTTTTAGCGAAGTCATAACCCATCGCTATGAACAAGGCATTGGTTACTGCCTTGACTATGTCAATTTTTAATTCCATTAGTGATATAAGTGACAATTTCTTTATTTGCCTCTTCTCTCAATACACACCAGTGAAAACAGCAAATTACTACCAAATTCAAAGTGACTGAACAGATTAGCTTCTTTGCCTGCTCTTTGGCAAAAAAAAAAAAAAAAATCCCTTTCTAGCCTTAGAGAGGCAGCAAACATCCTGGCAATCTTCTGAAATGACACATGGATGGACTAGACTGGTATTATGAATATCTGATTATCTGAGAAAGGTTTACTGAGGTGTAAGGTGAACTACACAAGCCAAATGAAAGACTTTGCATCAGTCCTTCTGTACCTGACTGGGTGGAAAATGCCACATTTGGTTTCCTCTGACTTGTCCTCCAGGACTAGAAGTTAGTTTTACATCCCTGGAAGTTGAGCATCATATTAAGCTCCTTGACCACAGACATGGGAAGTTTCCAAAAAGAAATGGGCATGTCAAAAGCCAGTCTGTCTCCTCCGTTTCCAGCTTTCTGCCTGCCCTTGTGCAGTTGTCATGCTAACACTGATGCAGGTTTAAACATTTCAATGTAATTTGCTGTTTTCTAAATCTCACTCATTCATTAAGTAATACTCTTGTCCTTCTCCCCGTCCCTGGAGTAAATTGAAAAGCTGGGGCAAAAGTGGGAGTGAGCCACAAGGGAAAGAATTTATTTAACTTTAACCCCTGATGTAGGAGTAGCAGTTTTAGCTACCTGAGCTATGTGAAATTAATTCCACAATAAGTGATGTGGAACTAATTGTACAGGGATTGACAGCAGAGAGCTTGACAAGGGCTCTGTGCAGGCACAGCGTTCTGTGATGACCAACACCTCCTCATTAGTCCTGAAAGCTTCGCTATTTACCTCGTGTTCCCCTTTCAGACTACAAGCTCCTGGGTTTTGGGACAGTGTTAAGGGATTACTGCCTTCAGCTGGGTGCTGAAATGGATCCGGTGGTGTTCAGGTGGCAGCTGCCTGGCAGGATCTGTATGTGGGTTCAAGTGCTCTCGACTCTCAGGGAGAGTTAAATGTCCAAAGGACTTTTTCCATTAGTGCCTAGTGGCACACTCAGTTGTCTGGTTACCTCAATAAATCTCTGTTTACATTAGAGGAAAATGATAATCAAATTCCTTTACATTTGCAAACTGCTTTATGACCAATAGGTGTACCAACTACTATTAGCCCAAAGGCAGAGCTAACTCTTATCTCTGCTGCCAATATCTAGGCTGGTTTTACTTGGCAGGATTTAAACCTAACGGCTCTTATCATAAAAAGAGAAAGAAAGTGTCATCAGAACTGATTGAACTACATATTGGCTACGTTGTGTTGTAATGGCTGTCAAAGATAAACAGAAGGGTGGCTTATCTTGTTTCCTAATCGTCTTCAGGTGTAATGTCATTCATTTTGTTAACTCTCTCTTTGTATTTGAACCCGGGGAGACCACAAACTGAAAAATACGCATTCGGTCTATTTCTGCTTTCTATTGGTCTGTTTGTGGGAATAATCGTTTCAAACTCAGCGACCACAAATGAGTTTATGTTTATACAAAACTTCCTGAGAGGGGACCTGCCACCCTTCACTGATGAGTTGACAACGTCTGCTGCTGCTCACCCCGTGTTAGGCGTGGTCTTGCAGGAGCCTGAGCTGCCCTTGCTTCTCCCAGGTCTCTGCAAGTTTATGGGAGCTTGTGCTTGTGTAGATCTGCTTAATTTCAATCTCCCTTGGCTCTGAAATAAACTGTTCCCTGATCTTCCTTGTGTAGATAAGGAGATACTCCACTTGTTACAGAGGCAAGGCGTCCTCTAATCCATCAGCAGGGAGTGCAGGAGAAGGAGCTATTCCAGCTCTGCTGCATCTGTGATCCTTGGCTCCAAGGAACAAGCTGGGTCTGAACAGACAGCAGCAAAATTGATATGTTAGACATAAAGCAAAGAATGAATTCTGCCTTCTCCTAGAGGAAATTAATTGATTTTTAAAACATTTCTTCTCCCCCAGAGCACTGCTGCTTTTGGATAGTTTCTAAACTTGTCCCGACAGTACAAAAGAAACTTACAGATAGTTTTACCCTAATAATAACCCCATGAAGGGAAGAAGTAATCTTAGTTTTCTCATTTTATAAATAGGGGACTAAGACTCAAAAAGGGGGATGTGTCTTATCTATTTATATGCATTTGGGCACTTGGTCTAAGCCAGTTGTCTGGTCTCCCTCTGTAGCTGATGGAGGAAGGTAGGCAATTCCAGATTCAAATATCCCATTTCTTCTTAGCCACTTAATTTAGCAGTGGAAGAGTTGGCCTATGCTAATCCCCATTGGGATCCTGAGCTAGGTGGAGAAGGGCTTTGGTCTTCTGACTGTGTGGGAGTTCTCAGAGTTTGCCTAAAATATTCTAATAGGATCACAGCCCTCACAAAATGCTGCTTTGCTGCTTTGCTTTGCAAACCCAGTCAGTGGTGTATGATCTCCCTTGCCTAACAGCCCACTGGTTTGAACAGTCATTTAGGAAGTGAAATCTCACAGTTCAGCCCTGAGAGAGCCTGGCTTTATCCCTCCTAGAAGCATGACCTAGATACCTCCACTGCTCTGCTGGGGAGAGATGTGCTACCACATCAATCACAAACAAATTTGAGAGTGGTGGCAGAGGCCTTGGGGTAAAAGGACCAAGATGGGACACTCCTGAATTTGTATTGACAGAAGAAAGAAGCTGCATGACTCCAAGATTGTGACTCCTCCCAGGCAGAGGAGGCAGGTACCATAGAGAAAAAAGGTCACGGGAGGAATTTTTTAGCACCCTGGGTTTTCTCAGCCACTTCTGCTGACCTGTACAGCCTGAAGAGCCACTGAGGCTCCCAGAGCTTTCAGGATGATGAATACAGTAATAGCCCAACAATCTGATTTCTTGGATTATTTTCTTTCATCTTCCTTATGTAAATAAAAACCCCAATAATAATAAACACCCCCCCTTCAGTTTATTTGCCAGTCATCTGTAGGTGATTAAAACAATTACTGGAATCTCACACAGTACAGATAAAAGCTTTTCAGCCTTTCCTAAATGGTGATCAGCTTTCTCTTACTGAACTGGATTAGGCAATTTCTGTGACTTTGCAACACTTGCCCTTTAGACAAGAGGTATGGAATCTTTCTAAGAATTTCGATTTTGGTTTCTGGTTGCACAGATTGAAGGGGGAAAGTAAGTAAAAAGAAGAAAGAGGGAGGGCACAGAGGAAGAGGACAGGAGAAGAGAGGAGAAAAAGAAAAGAGAAGAGAAGAGAAGAGAAGAGAAGAGAAGAGAAGAGAAGAGAAGAGAAGAGAAGAGAAGAGAAGAGAAAATACAAAAGAAATTAAAGGAAGGAAAAATAAAGAGGAAAAGAAAAGAAATCTTTAGCTATTGAATAGAAGGTCATATAAAGAAAAGAATTGTAACTGGACTGATAACCGTGTCCCTTAAATTAATACTGAATAATTGGAAATGATAATTTGCAAGTGACATTTCCTGCATGGTTAACCATGGCATAGGCTTTATTGTTATATTGTTAGAAATGAATAAGTTGCTGCACAACTGCTAATAGCATTTGTAGCTATTGAAGATAAGGCAACAGTAAGGGGTAATCAAACCACATTCTACCAAGTATAAAATGACTATGTAAAATGACATCTGTAAATCAAAGCTTAATTAGCCTGATGTAATTGACAATAACTGGCCAGCCTGCTTCCCTCAGGCGAGCTGATGGCACAATCAGATGGGATGTCCTGATGTACCTAAGGTACAAGGCTGCTGCAGTCCCCAAGGAAAGGTTTCTTGCATCTTCACACCTGCTGGGTCATGGCTCTCTTACTATGGTTTCTGCCCATTAGAAAGTCTGGGAAAAAATAAAAGTAAATTAGGCCAAGCCAGAATATTTTGGAAGAGTTCCTTGCTATAGATTAGGAGCTCCCCCTGATCTGGAGGTCTGTGAGTGACATGTGGGAATGCTGTTTTGGGTTGGGTGCTGTAGGTGTGGAGGGGACACAGAAGAAAAGCATTGGAAGAAATGGAAGTGTGGGGAAAATGCCTGATGGTGTAAGAAATGAAGAACTCTATTTATTTAGCCTGTATGAAAGAAGACTGAGAAATGCCTTGATTACACTGCATAATAGAGGAAACACCAGACGTGAAAGGGCAGTTTAATTTGTCAGAAAGCAGATAACAAGAATCATGGATATGAAAGCTAGACGTGTTCATCTCAGAAAGAAAGCACATATCTCTTTAACAATGAGGCTGATTAAGAAACTACAGAAAGGAATGATGGAGTTTCCATTTCCTGATGCATGCTGCTTAATTTAAATTGAGTCACCTTCCAGGTAGGATTGTGCTAGTCCAACACAACTTACAGCCTAGATACAGGCCTAACAGGATGAGATGGAACAGGAAGTCAAATCAGATGGTTTACTTTTTAATAGTGACTTTAAAATGTGAGAATTAGATAACGCTGTCCTGTGATACAACAAAAGCTGGTATAAATCCATTTCCTCTCATCTCATCTCATCTCATCTCATCTCATCTCATCTCATCTCATCTCTTCATTTCACATTGCACTTTTAATCTAGGATAAAAATATACGATTCCAGTAGGTAGTCCAGGTTTCTCTCCCCTATTTTACAACTAGGAGTGTCGTTATTGTTATCACCATTAAGGCTTAAGTATATATTTAATGTGCACTTAAACACTTTTTTCAACTTGCAGCCCTAATCATTGCAGTGTAATAAGAACCAAATCATCACAGAGCAACAGATTAGTTCTCAGAGCTTCTGCACCTTAGGCAGTGTTGCCATTAATTCATATAAATGAGGCAGCAATGGGTCTGGTAGGTATTTGGAAGGGAGACCTCCAGTGCACATGTATGTTGCTTAAAATAACTTCTGTTGAGGCTACCTATGTAGCTTCTAAACAAGTGCATTGCACTGAGGAATGGGGACAGACAGGAAGCTAAAAAGGTAGAAGGACAGAAACATAATAGGTGCAATTGGAACTGACATAGGAAGGAGGTGGGAAGTGAATGAAAGCATGCAAGGAAGTCATGGAATCAAAAAATATTTTGGGTTGGAAGAGACATAGAAGATGAACAAGTTCCAACCACCCCATCAGTAAAAGTGTGAAAGTTTTTTACAGAAAGTGTAATAAAGTATTGGAATGATCTACCCAGGGAAGTGGTGGAATCACCACCTCTGGATGTGTTTAAGAAAAGGCTTGATGAGGGACTTGGTGCCATGGTCTTGTTGAGGTTAGGGCTGTGTTGGGGAAGATGAATCAGGGAAACCTTATAAATACGATTGCTTAGCAAAAGATTCTGAAAATATGAAACCTATAATCAAAATAGAAATGGAATCTTGCTTTGAGTTGTAGGACACTGAGCCTTAGTTACTATATTACCTGAAAACAACAATCTAGCCAGCTGAAGGAGAATCCCTTTTGATTGAACAATACCTTTCTGCTGGCTAAGGGATCCAAAGGTCAATGTAGCAAAATAGAAAAGTCTAAAGAGTAGTTTTTAGAGTTTAAAATGTTACACGGTATAGTAATGTAGTAGGTCTTATAGGCTGTATGTAGATTCTATAGGATTTTGTGTCTCGTATTGGTTGTAAATTAGAATATTCAACACAAAAGGAGATACAATGTATTGTAACAAGGACCTCTCTCTGGCTCTCTTACTCCCTCCTCTCTTGCTCCCTTCTCTCTTTGCTCCCCCTCTCTTACCTGACCTCTCTTATCCCTGCCACCTCTCTTACCTCATACTCCCTTGCTCTCTCTCTCTCTTTGGGGCTTCCCTTCAGCCGAGGCTGGTGGCTGAAGGCAAGGCCCTTTTTACCCACCACCCTTGCAATAAAGCCACGTGATTTCAAAATGTCTCAAGTCTACGGAGTTCCCTCTCCCTGCCGTCCACGGATGACCCCACAGGGTTGGGTTAGATTTGGTGATCCTGGAGGTCTCTTCCAACCTAATGATTCTGATCACGGTTAAGGAAGATGCCCACTAGATGAAGTTGTTCAGGACCCCAAAATACATGAGATATAATCAAAAACCAATCTGGATTATTTTCACAGCTATCCAGAAAACCTTTAACCTTTGCCATGGGGCACAGACTACCTGGGTTGTGGCATAAAGGGTACATCTAGTACCACAGGGATATCAGATATTAGGAAGAAATTCTTTATTGTAATGGTGGTGAGGCTCTGGCACAGGTTGCCCAGGCTGGTTAAGGATTTCTCAGCCCTGGAAGCATTCAAGGCAGGGCTGGATGGGGCTCTGAGAAACCTGGCCTAGTGGAAGGTGTCCCTGCTCATGACAGGAACCTTGGAACGAGATGATCTCCAAGTTCCTTTCCAACTCAAACCATTCTGTATTCATACTTCTACTATCAGCCTGGGGAAACAACTTACTACCAAATTGCTAAACACAGGTTTTAATAAGATTATTAAAAAATACCTTGGCCTAAAGAAAGCAAAAGAAAGATCTCTGTATTTATCTTCCTAGTACATTATAAAGTATATTTGACTAATTATGCAAATATTGGCCAAGTCTTTGTTAAATTTGGGTTTTTATGAAGTTTTGCTTCTGTACAGCTTTCCTGGCATCACTCATTCATTCTGTTTTGCTTTCAAGCCACTCTTAATTACTCAAACTTTTCAGGATTTGGTGAGTTGGTGTTGAAATTGGCCTAAATCCACAAGTTCTCATTGTAGAACAGGTAGCAAGATACAAGGCACAGATAATATCATCTCATGCACTTTGTCCCCTAAGGAGACCATATTAAAAAGTGGTTGGCCATTCATACAGATACTGAGGATAACAATATAAACCATAATTAAAGACAGTAAAATTATTGGAAGGCATATTAAACCTTGCACTTCAAGGCTTAAGCTAAACTCTAGCTTTTACAGAGGATTATAGATCTATATTAGAGGAAATAATTGATTTCTGGGTCACTTCACATTCATTACCAAAAAGAAAAAAAAAAGTTTTAAAAACACACCAATTATTTTTCTTCCTGTTCTTTCTTTTTTTTATTTTTTTCCTCCTAACTAGAATGGTTTGACCAGAGTTTATAGTAACCAGAATTTCTCAAAATCATCTGGGGAATGTAAGCTTGTTGTTTTGTGTAGCAAAAAGATTTAGTACAGAATAATTTCTTCCACTTGTCACTGAGAAGGGAAGCAAGTTGGGGAGCCACAAAATATTTAAATGATTACTGCTGTGAAGCTTTCATTTCTTCTTTATGGTGTTTTCATCTTCTGATTCAGGATTTAGCTGGAGAGGGGAACTGGGCTGGATGGACCGGGGACTGGCCCAAGCAAGTCATGTGTAGGACACCCTAGTCTGGAGACATTTCTCATCTATAATAATTAATATTGTGTTTTATAGACATGTGACTGTGTTCCTCAACTGGCTGTGAGAGGAGTGAGGACCTGACAGCTCGGATGGGAGGTGGCTGGGATTTCTCATCAATCTCTTGATCTTACACTCCTTGAGAAGTGAGGTACTGAAGTTACCGCCCCATAAATGGCCAGTGCAAGTATGAGTTTATGTGCACACAAATTGAGGCAAAATCCTCCAAGGTTAGGGTTAGGCTGGGAGGAAAATTCCTGCTGCTGAGGCAACATTTCTTTGTCAGTCTGCCAGCTTCTCCTGAGATTAAGGCCCCCGTGACAACTGTTTATTACTTGCAAATTGCATTGAATTTAATGGTTTTAGTTGGAAATAACTGTGACTGGACCAAGATGCAGGGTACCTGCCCCAAGCCCTTGCTCTGGAAAGCTCATATATGGAGTCTAGAGCCAGAGGATAAACCATCCAATACTGGAATAGACCCTTTTTCCTTGCCATGTATCTTTCCCAGGGTTTTGTACTGAGTTTATGGGCTAAATTTGTATATGAAAAGTAAGACTAACATGTGTCTAGCATGAGGAGAATCACATTCCAAGCAAAAATTTTATATATATATATATATTTACACAGAAAACAGTCAAATTGACCTGAATTCAGGAACATTATGTGGACATTTCTTGACATGCATTTTATCTCTCTCCATCCCTTAAAAAAAAAAAGGAAATTGTAAACAACAACAATAAAAAATTAGAGAAAGAGCTGACGAATAACAACAAGGAAACAAATCAGGAGAGCTGTTCTGCCGTCTGCACTTTCTCTTCATCCATCCACGCAGCACATTTGCCACTAAAGTCTCCAAAAGAGGATTTTGCAGCTCTAACCATGTCTGACAAAGACACTACCACCTCCACCCACCCCTTTCATAACAGACCAAGTGTGAACTGACTATTTACTTCACTCAGATGTTTCACCTCAGTGAAAAGGTGAAGCAAAAAATGTTGCAACAAGTTTGGATGCTGGTAGGTCAGCGGCTCATCTGTGCTGTGGTGGCAATATTTCCTCCCAGCTACCCTGTGCTCCTGTGCTGCTACAAACATGCATGACAAAAATGTTGCAAAATTGTTGCAAAAGTGGCATGAAGGCCATTATTTAAGAAAAAATATAAGCCAATTCTTCTGCAGGAAAATGGATATCATAGAATCCTATAAGGATCTGGGTTGGAAGGGATGTTAAAAGTCATCCAGTTCCAACCTCTCCTGTTGGAAGGGACAACTTCCACTATCCCAGGTTGCTCCAAGCCTTGTCCAGCCTGGCCTTGAACACTCCCAGGGATTCAGCCACAGTTTCTTTGGGCAACCTGTGCTTCACCACAATGAGTAAAGTATTTCTTCCTAACACCTAATCTAAACCCACTTTATGCAGGAATACACAGTTCATTTCATCAGGTGCACTTCTGCTAGTTGGAAGTACCTGCACTGAAATCAATATGTTATTCTCAAAAAGGGAGGAAATAATAAACAGTTTCTTTAGTAGGGGAAAAAATTCCTTAAGTATAATTGAGCAGACAACCAGTAATCCCAGTAAATTCGTTCCTTGGCATTAGTGATGCTGTATTGACTGATCCCAGCAGAGAATTTGGCCGACACTATGACCAGATCATATAACAGCAAACACTGCTCAGACCATCCTCATACAAACCTGGAATACAACTGAGCAAAACTGCCAAAAGGAACTGCTTGAAGCAGGGTGTGATTTTTTTTTGACAAGAACCAAATAGTTTTACAAAAGAGGAGTTCAGGGTGTGGTACTACAGAACTGCCACTGATATGCAACCAAATCCCTGAGAGGAGGGATGCTAGAGCCCTCTCAGCAAGCTTTCTGTTATACCTCAGCCTACTGCCATTTCCAAAGAGCAGGGACAACGGGGAGGCATTTTGCTTCCTTGTACTCCATGGATGTAGAAGGCCTTAATCTTCACTGTTAAACTAGGATAAAAACAAATGAAACAACAAAAAGCAAACATAAAATTCTGTTTTCGTTTGAGGGTGAAAGACAACAGGAAAACTGGTTTGCTTCAGTTCTCAGTATTTGAAATCCAGTGGGACCTTTTGGTACAAAAGCTCAATTTGGACTTGATGGGAGCCCAGTTTACTAGTTTAAGTCACTGTTGGCTAATACAGCTTGAAGCTGTTCCACAATAAAGCACAACATTCAGCTGTGAGCTTTATCACTGGGACTCATCTGACCTTTCCCAGGTAAGCTGGAATTGCTTAACACCGTGGCTACCCCAAAACTAATAGAACCTTTCAGCTTGGCTTAGGCTATCACTTCACTTCCCTGACATCAATTTCTAAAATAAAATAGAAGGCTAATTGGTAAATCAGGCAAGTACTTTTTTCCTACCCCCCTGAGATATAATGGTCAAATACATTTTCAAATCTAAACTACCAACAATACAAAGGTAAGACTTAAATGCAGAAATAAAAGGGGAAGCTCATATGAGGATGAAAGTTCAACAAGAATTTTCCAGGTCAAATTTATTGGCCTTGATGGGGACAGGTATTAATCACAGTCACCAAGCTTAAGGTAGAGTGGGCAGTTTTAATCAGCATGTTTGAAAACTCCAGGGAAGGAAATGGATATGTGGGAAACAATTTACTTCCAGGGCTTCTGGTACCCCAAAACCATTTTTACCTCATCATATCATACTACTGTACCGAAATACTTTCAGAAAAATGCAAGTCCACATAGGCTGACTGTAGTATGAATTCTTCAAAAACTACTTGGCATGAGGTTTTGAAACTGAAGATAGACACTGACAGGATGCTTAGCATATTATGGGTTGGATTTTGAGATGTGAAGTGAAGTAAAAGAGGAGGAACAACATGGGCTGAACAACTGATCCAAGTGGCTGAAGGGCTGAACCATACCCACTGATTGCTCCTTAGCAGGAGGATTTTGGATGAGGAACAGCAGGTAATGTGAAAAATGGGTATGAAAACGGCTCTTCAAGTTACAGGAAATTCAGATTAAAAAAAAGGTGAAGGAATGATGAAGCTAGTCAGCCTCATAAGTCCAAATCTCTGCTGAATGCCCCAAAGACAAAAAATTCAGCCCAAACTATAGAAGATGCCTCACAGCCCAGACTGTAACATGTTCCAACAGCCAATCTGAATATGTGGACACTATCAAGAAGAGCAAAGAAAAGAGGGAAACATTAAAGCATGAGGGCTTCAGTACTGCAGTTGTGACTGCGAGGCGCAGTCCCACACTGCTGCTTTCTGCACCAAACACAGATGAAAAATGGAGAGTTCCTGCCACAAACCACTTCTAATCTCAGAATAAGGCACAAATATCCTCTAATCACCACCCACGGCACACGAGGTGGGGAACCTCTTGTCTGCGTTAGAGACGTGCATGCCATGGCGGCACTGACATGGCTCAATGTCCCCACCAAAGCCACACTGCTGCAGGAAAAGAAGAAGCCAGGAGCCTCCAGGATAATGTGTGATCACTCCCTGGCTGAGGCTGGAGCAGCTTTGCAGGAGCAGTCCTTGGGCACGATCCCCAGGAGTGCTCCACGTGAAGCTTCCTCCAGAGCTTGGCCTGCACGCAGGAATCCGATGTTTAGAAAGCCATTTTCCTGTCCGTATAAACAACCCAACCACAATAGCCCAATTCCTGGCTCCGAGGCCTCATTTAAATGTTGGTCAGTCGAGGTCCACAATTAACATTTAATTAGTAAACTCATTACAAAGGCAGGAAGTCTCAGACTTTCCCTTCATTCTCTTTCAGGCCTCTGAAGGGAAGGACCAGGCCCGTCTTTGGCTTTCGATTCAGCAGACGGGTGGGATTTTCTTTTTGTTCCCTCTCTTTTTTTTTTGTTCCCTCTCCCGATTTCCCTTCTCTTGCAGAACAGTTGCTTTCCCTGAAGCAGACAGGCACGGCCTGAATACGTTGAATGTTTGGCTGGAAATAATTGACTTAACATAAATATTTCCATCTAAATTTTACCCTGGATGGCTTCCTTAGTGTTCCCAGAGGGCTGAAGGAAAAGCGGTTTTTCAGGGATGAGGTGGTGAGGAGCTTGGTCACCTGCACTCACAAGCTTTTGTGGTAGAAGAACTGCCAAAATATCTGATTTTGTGTGTGATGCAGGAAAGTTATGTCTATTGTCTGTGATTACCAGGACAAAAATGTTATCTTTACAATAAGAAGGGGAAATGGTGGTGGTTAAAATCAAGACAAAGCACTGATGTGGAGGATGGAGCAGATCATGCCTGTGGTGAGGCTCTTTGCTGGAAATGTGTGATGGAACTGGCACAGAGGCTTTTTTCCCAGCATGGCAGGGAAATTTGGAGTTCACGCTGTAGATTATGTTACATCTATACGTTGTTCATCCATGCAGAGAATACAGAGCTTCACCTTTGGCCACCAAGTTGCTTTTCATGCAATTATTCAGGGAATACGAATTACAAGTAGAGCTTGTTTTTAAACAATGCTAAAAAAAAATCTGAACTTGCTGATTTGGAATATGACAAGATAGACCGTAGCACTAATTATGGAAATTTATTCACCTGATCACACCCTGGAGTAGAGAGAAAAGTAAAGGTGTGAACAAAACACAAATAATAATTGCAAAATTGCAAAACAGGTTTTAAAAAAGTATTTTCTTTTTTTTTCCTGGTATCTATTTTCCATTGCAGCACACAGTAGAGTTTAAAAAGTCTGTCATCTGGCAGGATGTATTTTTCTGCTTATAGTTTTGAGATTTTCTCAAAGTAAACTTTGCTGTTCTCTCTAAAGAGAAAGCTGTAGTGCTCCTGTACCACCACTCACATAACTGTTGGATCCTTTTGCAAAGACAGACTGTGGAGAGCAGTGAGGTTGTTTGAATTGTCTATCTTAACTCTCTTTGTCTGCCTTTTGTCAGACATGAAGAGATTGCAAGAATTTATTATTTCATATAATGAATGTCTGAAATTATAATCATCCCTTTCTCGCTGGGATCTAGCCATCTAAAAATCAATTTGGCTTTGGATTCATTGCTTTATTCCATTTTATATCTTTAACTCATTGTTTGGCCAACATTACACCTTCAGCATTTTTTCCTCTTGTGTTCACAGAACTGGAAAGAGACAACTTATAGTGATTTACGGGAGTGTTTAGCCCTGGTTTGTTTTGGTTTAGCACAAACGTTAAAAAAACATTTAATGTGAGGCAAATAACTTCTGCATGCTGGACAAGAGCTTGAAAAAATATTTTCCTTAAAGACCTTTCACAGGTCTCTGAGTGTGGACAAGGTTTTTTGCTAGGTATTTAGGTCAATATTTAGCAGATTTTTTTTGGAACATCCTGTTTCCTCTATATCTCTTCTGCAGAGAGAGATAAGCCACTGCAATCCTTTATCCAGGGCACTTACCCCCATCATCCACACCAATTCCACTCACTTGGTTGGATCATGGGGTGAGCAGAGCCACAACTGTAACTCCTTTCTTCACACCTTCCGCTGATGCTTTGAAATTTACTCTGAGCAGTAGTTCTGAAAGTTATCCAAAGGCTTTGGAGACAGAATGGGTGAACCTTACATCCCTTATTAAGATGATAATAAATAGGGGAGCTACCTGACCAAAATCATAAAGTAGAGATCCATCTATAAAGTAGATGATCGTATAGCTCATCTATAAAGTAGAGATCCAAACCTGAGAAAATCACCTTGCTAGTATATGGGGAAAAAAAACCCAGCAGAGATAGCAGAGAGCAGGATGTGATTTTTCAAAATGTGGAAAAAGTGGAGGAATGAGATGTCTTCTTCCAATGATTAGATCTCACAGTGATGGTGTCCTAGACATTCACCTGGGGGTAGGCTCCTGTCCCAGTCATCTCAACACAGCTGAGATAGATTCATCCCACATGGAATTTACCCGAATGCAGGTAATTTGGTCATTTCTGTGTTGTACACTTTTTTGTGTTCATTCAGGACTTACCAACAAAAATAATCACCACACAGACAGCTCCTAACCAGCAGAACTTAGAGTTGAAAGGACAAATGCAAAACAGAGGAAACCCCGAACACTTTTCTGTTAAGCAGCACTAGAACCGTACGGAACTCTGACAGTATAAAAGATAAAAACTTTTTTTTCCCTTATTATTATTTTTTTATTTAATTGTCTCCATTTTGGACTGATGGTTTTCTTTCAGAACTTCCCTGTAAGGGGCATCTTGTCCCAAAGAACTCTCTATGAATACTGGACCATTCTTTTCGATATGGTGTGAAATCCATTCCCATGTTGCTGGTGTTTGAACAGACAGAGAGAAGAGCTCAGCTGTCCAGATCTAAAAATAAAACCAGACATATCCCACCCTCTCTGAGGTGTTTGGATAGTCCAAATCTTCATGCAACAGCCCTGCACTGCCTGGAGATCCATCTGCATTCCATGAGACATTTTCCCAGAATTTTGATATGTCCACCGTGCAATATTGAAGCTCAAAGTAAAGAGGTAAAAATGAAGTGTGGAAGAATGACCTGGTTTGTGGATGGCATCCCTGAGAGATGTTGCCACTGTGCATTGAAGGTTAAAAATCCATCAAAAATAAATTTTCTCTTAAATAAAGGAACTCTTGCACCTTGCAAGATGAGCTAATAGGCTGGGCCAGTTGTTTTATAAAACACCTGATTCCCTGAAGCAGTAAATGACTGGCCCCATAACACAAGCACTGTGAGTAAAAGCATGGTCTTAGTTGCATCAGTTCACTTTTCTTTTACTATTTTTTTAAAAAAATTAAAATTAAAATCAGGAATAGAAATAAAACAGACCAGAGTTCGTGACCTGTTCAGGAATGCAATTAGCCCATAAAAATCATGACTGGGATTTGTTGCAAGGTAGAAACTTGAACCCTTAAAATCAAGTTGCCCCTCTGCAAAGTACCTAACGATGGGGAAGAACAAAATAAGGGAGAGATGAACGGTTTTTATTTTAACCCCACTTCCCTCCCTCCTCAACCAGAAAAAGCTGTAAAAGAAAAGACCCATCACCTCCTGTAGTCAAGTTTCACAGCAAACAAGAAGTCCTGAGCAGCTCTGTGATTACTTTTATCTCTGTAAGACTAATCCCATGATAAACCTCTTGTTTCCTATACTTGATGTACCACTATTTTACTAGTCCTGAATGCATCAAGCACATTGTGGATGGCTCACTACGAACAAACAGAACCTGACAGTTTCCTTCCTTAAAATAAACAGAAGTGGTACTTAGACACAGTTCAAAGAGTTTAGCACTCCCAGAATGGCCATTATTACCCTTTAGGTGGGCAAGTAGACCCAGTTTTTCATTCTAGTGAAGGCAGCTTTTTAAAATTTTGTTCCCTCCCTATTTTTTTTTTTACTGGCAGTAAAATGATGATATAATTACAAAGCCTGCTTTTTTACAGTCCTCTGCTTCCACTTTCCATGCTAAGTGATCTATGTGTTTACTCCACTGCTTGTTTATTTCCACCTCCTTTTCTGAGAAAAAGTTGTGCCATTTGGACTTCTCAGAAAACAATTTAGGAAAGGCAACACCATACTGGGTTGTTGACCAACAGCAGGAGAGATTGTATTTTAAAAATAAAATGATGGTTATGTCTATGAGGCCCTTGATCCAAAGATTTGGAGCCTTAACAGTTACCAGTCTACATGGAGTTCATAAAAGAAGTGGAAATTAATATGCAATTGAATGAAACTATTGTTTGGAAATTCCTTCATCATTAGGGTCTGTGCTCATCCTGTGTGAGTGTAAGGAATTGCCCAGAGTGTCTAGGGCTTCCAGATTATATACCAAGAGGATGGGTAGAAAAGAGTTTATATTCTGTAATAATAAATATCAATGTTTGGCTGGGCCTACTGGAACAAGCCCAGTGAAAAGTCAGGAGCACATGGCATAAGAGAAGCAGAGAGTCCTGCTCAGGGTTGGCTCAGGGTTGTAAGATGAGAAAATTCAAGGTCACTTGTGAGATTGAGCATTGCAATGAGGGGTGTAGAAAAGACTGAGTCAAACTCTTCTCAGAGTGCAGAGCAACAGGACTAAGGAAACAGACAGGAGAATCAGATATTGTGGAGATTTTTTTTTTTTCAACTTGTGGGTGGTCAAACACCATCCTTGTGTTTCAAACACCATCCTGTGAAATCACCATCTTTGGGAATATCCAAAATTTAACCAGATGGGACACTAAGCACTTTGATCTACCTTCAAGGATGGCCCTGCTTGGAGTGAGGAGCTGTATCATGTGATCTCCAGACTTTTCTGAAACCCAAGCATCTTCCCAGTAAGAAAGTAGAGAAAAAATAGCATTTTGCAGTGGCTATTTGGACCTTTCCCTCAAGCAGTCAATATCCTAATCACCTGAATAAAGGAAGAGACTAATATCTCTACCTTGTGTACCTCGTGTACCTAATATGTTATTAGTGCTGTGCAGCTCCAGTCATGTGTGATTGAATTTTCTCTGGAAGTGGGACGTTTTTTATTGCCATGTTTTCTATGAAAAATACTTTTCTGTATCAAAAAAGGGGAGAAACGCTGAAAGCTGAACTTCCTGGGTTTTAGATGGAATGTTTTCAGAGTTTGTGGGGCTAACTTGAAGGTTTTCAAGTTCATGACAAAAATTTCCTGTTTTTCCACAGTGCGTACCTCTTCTAAAAAAAATTATGCAAGTCTGTAATCGTCAGTTCAGAATCACAGAATCATTTAGTTTATCAAAGACCCTTAAGATCACTGAGCCCACCATTAACCCAGCACTGCCAATGCCACCACTAAACCATGTCCCCAAGTGTCACATCTGCACATCTTTCAAACAGCTCCAGGGTTGGAGACTCCGTCGCTTTTCTGGGTGACCTGCAGTGATGGCCTGGAGAAAAATATTTTGCCTCAATGTTAAGAGCATACCCAGAACTCTCTGTAAAGAAGCCTATTCATTTTGAGCTTATAAATGCCAAATTAACCCCATAGACCCCTACTGAAGTGCTCCAGAAAGGTCAGAGGTTTAGAGAAGTGTGAAAAGGTAAGGTTTGGGGCTGGAATTCACAATATGCTTGAAGGAAAAATGGAATGTTTGGTGGTGCTGCTGGATTTGTCACATGTAGGAACAGGGTGATGTGTGGCGGCTGCAGATTTTTTTTTTTTTAACAAACCCGTGCAGTCACTTTTCTTGGTTTAGATTTTCAAGAAATGTTGCTGTGTTAGTATTCTTGGTTAGAAGGTGTGAGCAAGCCCAACACAAGCAAAAAATCCCAAGTCTAACCAAAAGAGATGATGCCTTAAGTTTTAGCTTTCACGTTTTCAGATTCTGTGCTGCTTAGGTATAGTTCTGAGCTTCATATTAAGTGCTAGTAAGGTCTCTTCACAGAGTAGGTAGACAAAACAAATCCTTTCCTGCTGAGGACCAAGGACAACTTTCAGGCCCAAAAGCACAAACAATGGTGGACTGAAGGGAGAAAACAAGAAGGATGAGACCTCAAAACCTAAAGCTGTAACTGGACAATTAAACCCCAGTATGCAAATAGAGCAAAACTTATAAAAATGTAAGATCTCGTGACCAGTTGTCCATTTTGTGACCATCCTTAGTCCAAGAGGATGGGTAGAAAAGAATTTATATTCTGTAATAATAAATATCAATGTTTTGCTGGGCCTACTGAAACAAGCCCAGTGAAAAGTCAGGAGCGCCTCCTCCATCTGCTCTGCCTCCTCCAAATGAAGCCAGAAACAGCATAAAACATTTTCTCTCCTTTTCTCTTGGGTCTAGCCCCGGTCAGACCCTGTCCTGCCCAAGGTGTATCCTAAAGACCTTTCAATAAATATCTACTTTATTCTCTAGATCTGTCCAGTCTCTGTTTGAGGTCACCTTTCCCAAGGCATCAGCGCAGAAATGGTCTCTCCTCCTCTGCCCTCACTGTTACCAGGGTTTAATGGTATCTTCAGTGTGTGAGGAGCATTGTGTCAGGTTTAGTCACACTGGGGACAAAACCAGGGAAGAGCTGTACTGGGAAATCTCAGCTCCCAACCAACCTCCTCCTCACTGGGGTTCCACTGGCAGCAGACCTATGGGAAGCTGTGCTGTGGCCTTTCCCTGGGGCAGGAACTGCCTGGCATTATTCACTTTGGCACACACCAAGAGGATATCACTGTGTGCAATACCTATCTGCCACTGCATGGAACAAAAAAAAAATAAAAAAAAATGACAGGAATGAATGTATAAACCTTATGTTTCAAATATGATACTTGACAGGACTGTCTCTACCAGTTCGTCGGTGCCAACAATGATTCGACTGTATAAATCAGCTTTGATTTTTCCCAGGTTGCCAAGGCTGGAATAACCTGTAACACTGATTAGGTTTGTGGGTGTTTAAAAGCCCTCCTAATGTATTCAGGGAGGGGTAACCATCCCCTTTTTATAGCTGGGTAAACTGAGGCACGGGGAGGAGATGCTAACCAAGAGTTACCGTGCCCCAGCCTGAGAGAGAAGCCAGCTCTCCTGACTGCTCAGTGCTTGCCTTTTAACCACCAGACCATGAATCCTGTTTGCTTTGTTTCCTCGGGTTTTGGGCATGTTTGTTTTCCCCTTTCATGTATCTAATGATGCTGGTCCACAGCAGGCAGTGGACAGCTGACGGATTACAGGGAGAGATTCCTGGCTGGAATGGGGAGCAGGATGCTTCACCAGCTCCAGGGCTATTTAACCCTGCTCCTGCGGTGCTGGTCTGGGTCCTTCTCACTCATGCTCATATAACATCCCTGGGGCAAGGACAACAACTGCCTAAATGGAAAAAGGAAACATTTCCTGTCTCTTTAACTACTTTTAGTGCAGTTTGGCACCTTCAAAGGAAGCAGTGTGCAGAGCTTTGTCAGCCAGCACTTGGTGGGCCTGCAGAAACCTGTGGTTTTGGTGGACAAATCCATCAGAAACCACACATTGAGAGCATAACTCAGCACTCCCACAGAGCTGGTAATGACTTCTGACCCTTCTGATACCCATGAGCCGAAAGAGCAGAGCAAAGAGCTTTAACCAGGCCACCCTACTCGGGTTGGTTTTCACTCTCACTTCACAGAACTTCATTTTAGACTCCCTCCATCTTGTTCATCACAGTCTCTGTGCTCAGGTACTGATGAATCATCTTTTCTTCTGTACTTCTCCATTTTTTCACTGAAGGCTCTGGTTAGCAGGTCAGGGGACACGGCCGCCAGCACAAACGCCTGAGGAGTCACTTGCTTTTCTCTCCCTCACAGCATCTGCAAAGCTGTTAAACCACAATTCTGCCCAGTTTACTGGCAGCGAGGATTGGCCTAAGCAAGTGAAGCAAAGTATTTTTTGTGCAACTGCTTCAAGTCTATCTTTAGGCACTGGATTTTAGCTTTTTTCCTCCAATTTCCCCCATTTTTTTCAGATGGATGCTCAGGTCCTGCTTACAGTGTCAACATATCTGAAAACAAAACTATTAATTTTGTGAGCACAGGAAAATGGGTCAGATAGCATTTAAATCCTTTTACGATGAGTTTTTTCCTCCTTTTTTTGTCTCATGCAGTTGCATTTCACAACTGGCCATGGTGCAGATTTGACTATACTAATAGTGAGAGTTCAAAAAGCTGAAATGCCTCAAAAGTAGTATTTAAATGCATCAGACCCAAGAAGAAACCTTAATATCTTTTAAATTTCCCAGTAGTACTTTCAAGGACAGCTGAGGATGACTGGTCATTACTGGTGATTCCAGGGTGTCTCCTATGGTCCAAATTGGTGTTCAAAATTCCACTGTGCTAATTGTTTTCCAAAATCAGCTCAAATGTAGGTCCAAGAACTTGAGAATTTTTTTTTTTCCAGTCCAGGCTGTATAACAGTCTTGAACAGAGGGGCCTTTGCTTGGTGGACAGGACCTCCCTGCCATGAAGCGCTGATCCCAAAGTTGGGGTTCCAGGCTTGCTGCAAAGCCACCTGGGGAAAAAACTTCCTTCAGGGCTTCCTTCACTGATTCACCCCCTGTCCATTTGCTTTCCAAAATGCAGGCAGTGAGAAATGGACCCATGACCATGCCTCCTGTGGAATGAGCTCCTCTGACACGCTTATTTATGAGGATATTGTCTATCGGGTGTAAGGACCTGTAGCTGATGCTGTAGGACAAAAAATCATAAAAACTGGATGCAGACTAAGGAACACCTGAAATGTCAGTATTATCTCCAGTTGCCAGAGGCAAAGCACTTACTGGGATTATTCTCATATTATTTCACCATTAGAGTTTCTAATTAAAATGCAAGCCCTGACTTAGCTGGGCACTGCTAACACACAGTCTCCAATCAAGACAAGCTATGATTTTAGTCTTAGTGCATTAAGGAGGGTTTTGCTATGCTTGTGTGAGTATTACCCAAGCCAGACAGATGCAAAAAGGGAAAAAAAAACTATTTCTGAGTGCCAGAGCGCCTCCTCCATCTGCTCTGCCTCCTCCAAATGAAGCCAGAAACAGCATGAAACATTTTCTCTCCTTTTCTCTTCCCATTTCTTGGGGAAGGGGGAGTCAGGTGGTTCTTGGTGGCTTTGCTGGCTCTGGGAATGATGAACGCCCTGGTGTGAGGCATGTGAATGAGGGCACGTGGTGAATGTCACGGGAGGGCCGGGGTGAGGACAGAGGTGCTGAAAGGACACCCCGTGGATGGGGTGTGACTGATGTGCTGCGTGGCCATGGGCAGCCAGGGAGATGCACGTGGCTCACAGCTGCATCACTGGTGTTCCACTCCTTTCACAGGCTCAGGAAGAAGGAATTAGAGTTTTGAAAGGATCACAGCTTTGCTTAAGCACTGTGGGATAATGGGAAGAACTCTCAGTCACTAGAGGAAGGTTTATCCAGACATGCCCTGGTCTGTCTCTGGCCAGGACTGTCTGGGGTCAGAGAGAACCAGAGGCAGCACCCTGCTCGAGTAAACCCACCTGGTTTTGTGTGCCGTGTTTCTAAAGACAGCTTCATACAACCTTGTGACAGTTTCAGTTATGACTTTGAATAAAATCCAGTGAGATATTAAGACTTGAATTTTTTTGGAAAACAATTATTCGTTCAAACTCAGATGCTTTTGGGGAAAAAAAAAACCTACCCCAAACTAAAACAAGCCAAAAAACAACCCTCACCTTCAAAAAGCCAAACTGGTTTGCTTGAATTTCCTATTTCAAAATTTAAAAGAAAAGCTTTCAAGGAAACATCATTTTGATCTTTCTTTTTCAAAAGCTATGCTAAAACGAAAGCGCTATTCAATTCAGCTGTAACCCCAGTAGTTCATAAATAAATTAACAATTTCTGGAAATGAGTCCAGATCCTCAAAAGGACCCAAATGCTTTTCTGCTTTTTAGGAGGAGAGAGATTCATCAGACTTCTGCCTAGCAGGGTTTCAGGGGTGTCTGCCTGTGGCAGGAGCACAGGTAAGTCACCCATTGAACTTGTTTTGTGAATCCCACAATAACCCCCTGGTCACCAATCCACGTTTCCTGACCCACAGGGGAGCGTTGTGCCTGTAGTGGAAATGCCTGTGGGTGGCAGGTGTGTGAGGAGGATGTTTCCAGCACAGGCTGAAGCCTCTGCTCTGCTCCAGAGCCCTTGACACAAGGTGGGATGTGCCCAGGGATTGTGTCTGGCAGAATCTGGTCCTGGGGCAGAAGAGAGATGCCAGGGTGACAATAAATGTGATGATCATCAGTTAGAGGGGAAAATGGACCAGAGAACAAAGAAATGAAGCTCATGTGTGGTGTATGAGGCTTGGCAGGACCCATTCTGGGTAAGAAACTCCCAAAGCTGATACAAAATAGTGTTTTCCAGAGCTAGGTATCTCATCCTGGTTTTCAGTGAGCAACCCTTGGTTTAGCTGCAAACCAGTCCTCTTCTGCTCTCCTATGACATGAAGATGTGCCTGAAGCTTCTGCTCGTGACAATTTCTTTTTTTCATTTTTCTTTTTGTCTTTAAGAAAAACAGAAAAACTCCAATAAATATTTACCCCATCTCAAAAAAACCGACACCAAACCACCAAAGCATTTTTTGAAATACATAGGACAGCTCTAAAGCTGTGACTGAGAGAGGATCAGGCTGCAGCCAGCTGCAGAAAACATTGGTGGTGGAAGAGTCTGACAATGTGAGACTGGGGGTGGAAGCTGTGGTATGAGAGAAGGTCATTTCGTCAAGGCAGGGGACTCTTTACACCACCTCTCTCTCACTTTAGCCATTTTAGATGGTGAGAAACTCAATGAGTCTCTCACTGTCTCCAAAGGCTAAAGTTCACTAGAGCACTCCAGAGACCAGGTGCATGGAAACACTTTTCTTTCAATTACTCACCAAACTAGAAAGTGAGAAAGAGAAACCAAACCTGTTTTTTCTTTATTCAGCAGGTCTGCTGCACAATCCAACTTCCTTGAACCCCCTGCTCTGATGATCCCCTCCTGAATCTCTCATTTTGCTCATGTTAAATGTATGAAGAGCATGGTGTGAGCAGCAGTTTGAAATGGATGCTACTCGTGATGGATTATCCCTCACCTGGAGGATGTAGCATTTGGAAAGTGGAAGTTGAGCTGGAGCCAGGAGCTCTGTGCCCTCTCCTTTGCAGCTGGTGCTGAGTGATGGGGAGGAAATCTCTTAGCTGTGAAGATTGGCAGGGTTTATTAGCTCATGCTCATGTGCACCGATGGCAGGAGACTTTCCCCTGCGTGAGGCTGATTTCATCTGTGCACTCCCAGATTTGCCATCCAGGTAAGCTCTTTCCACCATGTAAAAGTGCCAGTCAAAACCCAGGCTGTGAACACAGCTGGGATGCACAGGTGTGGGTTTACGAGGAGAGGGGAAAGAAAAGGGCTTTGGCCCCCTCATTAGCCTCCACCTCCTTTCCTTTATGGCCAAAGGTCTTGTGGCCCCAGTCTGGGTCCTCAGCAGAGCTGTGGAGAGAAGGAAACTGTGAGAGGACAAGTCCAGAACATGATGTGGAATGCAAGGAAGGGAGGAGCTCAGCTCTCTCCACTGGCACTTGGGCTCCTTCTCTCCTTATGTATCCAAAACATCAAGGCCTGACCTGTCCCAAAACCCACTCCCTGAAATATTTCTTTCTGTGGCTCCTGGCTGGGAAATTGGCTGTTTTTTCCCTAATCTCTCAAGCAGCCCTTCTCTCCATCTCCTGGAGGCACTGCTGCTGTCATGTTCCTGGCTCAACATTCCACCTTCTATGTGGCAACATCTCATCACCTTCTCCACTCGACATCTCAGTTGCCAGAAGCAACCAACACTATGCTACCAAAATTTGGGGTCCAGCATTAAAAGAGGAATTTTGCCACACCTAATTTTTCTTTTTCTTTTCTGAAATGTCCTGGGTGACATCTCCTCCTTTTTTGTCACCCCACAGTATTCATGTCAGCTTTTAAAAGTTAATATCAATGGCTAAGAGCATATTTAACTTTATTTTTGTCTTTGACTTTACTGAGCCACTGGCTGTTTTTTTGTTGTTGCATGGCTTTGCATTGAAGCTGTGCTGAACTGCACTTTATTATAGCTAAGGATTTGATTGACTTAATTGTAATTCCTTAGAAAAATGCCCTTTTGCATTTGGAATTAATGTGAGGGGCAGAAGGAAGACTGGACCTCTTCCTCTACCAAAGAAAACTGGCTGTAGGTAATGCCTGGTAAATGAACGAGGGGTTTCTGCTTTCTCACACAGCTGTTCCCATGGAAGGAGAATTTGATTTTGACATCTTGCAGTCATGGGCAAAGGCACCAAGACCTCAGGAGCTGCAGGCCCGAGCCTGGCCACTGTTCAGGATTCTGTATTTCCTCCTGAGGCCTCTCAGTCTGACCCCAGTGGCCCTGACTACTGCAGGTGACTCAGAGCATGAAGGAGGCTGAGCTGGACAAGGGAAAGAGTTTGTGTTTGTCTTTCCTCTTCCTTACTCTCCTGTGTAAAACACACTTTGGGATTGCACATCAGGCTGATTTGAGCACTCTTCATCTCTGGCTTTGCCAGAGCAGCACCAAAAGGGAATTTCTTCTATGTTTTAGTTGTTTTCACTTCACATCAAAAATTGCCCTTGTTCTGTCTCCCGTGTACACAAGAAATTTTGGTGTGTTAGTAGAAAGCCTGGGGGAGAAAAAAAAAAGAAGGGGGAAAAAATCTGTAAAATGCATTAGTTTCTTTGGCTAACCCTGTCACTGAAAAATGTGCTGCTGATTTTTTTCTTTCCGAGTGATTTTTGGGTTATGATGGAGTTGGTTCACAGTGCTAAGCTCCAGAGTTGTGGTTAATTAGTAGCCAGTTTAGGAAATTATGTTATCATTACCTCATCATTTCTTAGCTTAGCAGCTTTCCTTGTCTTCCACCTCCCTCCTTTCTCCACCCCCTCCAGCCTTCCCTGTTCAGGGATATTATTTTTCTTAATGACATCTCTGTCACACACACAGACTTAGATTTCCTAAACACACTTCAGCATTTCAGGTCTCCAGGAGCTTGAAAATCCACATGAATTAATTTTTTTTTTATTGCACCGAGACTGTCCACAGAAAACCAAACCCAAACAAAAAAAATGCTTTTTTTTTTTGCTTCCCTCTCACCAGGCTGGTTTTACTCTGGCTCTTTCTCCTGAAGTTCCATCTCAGGCACCCAGTGTGCTGCTGGGCTGACCTCCCCGTGCCCTGTGTTTGTTGATGATGAGCATGATTGCTTCCACCCTCTGCCATCCTCCCCCATGTGAAAAGCAAAGGGCAAAACAAACAGCAGGAAGAAGCAAAACAACTGGGTCCCCTCAACAAATGCAAAATTAAAAATAAAAACCATGGAAGGGGAGATAAACCCCATGACTTAAAAGGGTATTTTCTAGTGGCCTGCTTTGAAATCAGGCACTTGCTAATAATGGGAGAGGAGGAAGGGGAGTGGGAGTGCAGAGATGGAGTTTGCTGGTCTCTGTTCAACTCTGTCCTCAGCCAGGCTTTGGATTTGCAGTGTCTCAGGACAAAAACTCAGGGCAGACACACGGGAGAAACAATCATCTACCAAATTTTGGCCCAGAATAACTTTAAATTGGTGTTTTGTTATTCTCTTTCCATTGATCTATCAGCTGCAGGGTCATTGAGCAGTTTGCCCTCAATGTGATCCAGTGTTGTCACATACAGGGGGACCTGGCCACTTTGGGGAAGGATGGCTGATGTGGAAACCTCTGGAAAACAAGGGTCTGACCTGCAACAGTCTGAGCTGAAGCTCTGAATCATCTTATTGGTGTGACAACACGCATACCCTCTGCAACTGAGAATTTAGAAACACTTGCAACCACCACCTACCACTTGATTGCTCTGGGTGTGCACAATGTAAGCATTTCACCAAATGTTGTTCTTTTTCTTTTCTACCTTGGCTGTTTTATATTTCCAATTCCCTCTATCTTGGTCTCTTATGTCACACAAGGAGAATGCCTGGGTAGATTCACAAAATCACTGATTAATTCCATTGTCTCCTCTAAGAGGATCTAAACGTGGATTGTGATTTAGCCCAAGATTTACCTCACATATTTGTCTCCACTGATTTCTTCTCCTACATTAGGCCAGTTCCCCCTCCTCTGCAGTGCTCACACCTCTCAGGCATTTTCAGACCAGGTGGGGTTGGCTCACAAGTTAGTACATTTTTCAGCAAGCTCCTCATGGTGTTTGTGGCTTCTGCCAGCCCTAAAATGTCGTGCTGGTGTTCTCAGCACCCCTCCCACACAACATGGATACGAGGGCTCTGGAAATGCACATGATCATCCACACACACTGTCCCTGCAGCTTGTGGGAGAAGGGCTTTTACTTCCCAACAGTGATCACAATATTGAGACAAGCCAAAATCACCCCAGCTTCAGCCATATCACATTTCAAGGCAGAACTATCTGTTGCCTCTCAGGCAGCCTTTAGGCCAGGGAAATGAGTTATGCCTGGAAAAAAAAATAAACGTGTTACTGAATTTTAAGCAGGACTTTGCACAGAGAATAAATCAAGTTTCAAATCATATGAGCTGGCTGTAGCCAGCACCAGCAGTGGGATGTCTGGGGAAGGCTAATACTTGAATTCCTTCAATACGCTTGGCACTAATTCCCATTGAAAATTGTATGAGTTGAAACACTCTAATATTTTTCTAGAAGTTTTGCATGTCTCATCAAACGTCTTCTCTCCCCAGGTTTGTCCTCACTGAACAGCGTATTTCAAAGACTTTTATCAGTCATTGTGCTTGTGCCCGTTTTCCCAGGAGAAATCTCTTTTCCATCTCCTGCCCAGGCAATGCATCTCCCAGGGGAGCTTCCTGCTGTAGCTCTGTCCCCTCTGTGTCACAGGTCACAGTTGTGGTTGTCCCAGAAAGAGGAGCTGAGGGACTGTGTGGGGGAAAGTGGGAAGGACAACATTTCCAGGAGATTCACACTGCTCTGATACTGGAAGCATCTATCCATCTCCTACAGGGATCCATCATTCTGTGTTCTGTGGATGTCAGCATTCTGGGGTTCCTTGCTGGCTGGAGGGCACCATCCTGCTGGTTCTTGTGGTGGTTGTCAGCATTTCTGAGCCATCAGGGTGAGATGGTAAGAGCCAAAGACAACCCTTAAGCTCTGTGGAGTAAGTGACCTTACCCAAGCTCCTTTCCCTGGTTGCTGAGAGGGGACAAACTATGGGAATCTCAGCAAGATTCCTGCTGGGACATGGGTTGGGAGCAGCTCCAAAGCACAGCTGGAGCTGCAGGCAATGTCCACATTAATGGGCATCTTCTCTGCCAACACACCCAGCTCTGCCACGTCCAACATGCCCCAGGGACACGGCTGAGAGCTCTTGTGAATCCCTGCTATAGATGCTCAGTAACTAGCCTGAGGTCTATTTAAAAAGCCTTAATTCGTGGGATAGGTTGCTCAAAAAAATTTCACAAGATGTCTATTCCAGTCTCGATCTGTCCATAAGGAAGAAAGATTTTTTGCTGGTCATGGAGTTAAATTAAACAGTTTTCCACAGTAGGCAAACCTCTGTGCCTTCTATCCTCCTGTCTCTGCACACTCCCTCCTGCCTCTGGCAGAGATGTGAAAAGGCTTCAAACGCTCCAGAATCTGGCACCCTGATGCAAAAGCAGAGCTATTTATTTTCTCACTGTTCAACACAGGGATCTCTTCTGGGGTTGGTTATGGTTTAAGACTGAGATTCAAGGGATGCTGCCCTGTGGTCTCAGCTTTATTCTCACCCAGCTGGATGTATTTCAGGGTGGTGAGCACCAGGGCTTTGAGCAACACTCGACTCCTCAGATAGCCGCATTGAAGTCAAAGGGCATCTTTGCTGAGTGAGGTGTTATTTCCAGGGGGACAGACACATCTACACCCTGGCTCAGCCTATTTTGTTTTGAATATCTTATAAATACTCAGCTGCTGCAATAAGCTTATCATCTGAGAATCTCAACTTTTTTTTTTTTTCTTTTTACTTTTTACCTCTGCGATGTAAGTTGTTTTTAATCTTTGCGTCTTGTGAGTGGAAACTGAAAAAAAAACCTTAGCCACAGAAGGAAAACTAAAATATCTTTGAATTTTATTTTTTGCCTTAGGACTTCTAGGTAGGTTTGCAGTTTTTAGCACCTGACAGTTACACCTTGCAGACAAACAGCTTAAAGCATCAATGCCTACTCCCCACAGCAAGTCTAAAGCCTGGGGTTTGCAGTGCACAGCTCTTTTCCTTTTGTGCTCTAAGGGATGATTTTAAATGAGAAAAGAGAAAAGTCTCCTCTGTTGGAGATATGATTAATCATAAAATCATAGAATACCTTGAGTTGGAAAGGACACGCAAGGATCATCAAAGTCCAACTCCTGAAATAATCTGAAAGAAGTATTTGGGATGACTCTGCCTCATCCATTTAATTGAGCCTTGTGATAAGATACCTGAGTTAGGCTGGCATGGCACAAACACCAGCCCTGAGGTTGCTTCTCACTCTTTTCCTGAGGTCACTGTTGGTCAAACAGAAATGTGACATAACATGCTTGTCTCCCTCAGCCAATATTACTGCAAGAGCAGGAAAAAAAAAAAAAGAAAAAGAAAGAAGGTGACATTAAACCAGCTAAAAAAATCTCAAGAGACCTGTCAGTCAAGAAAGATATTTACTGAAGCTTCTATTGACCCATATATGCTCTTATCTAGAAACCTTTATCTTCTAAGACAATGTTGACTAACAGCTTTTCCTTTACTCTTGTTTCTATCTTAAAAGAATAACAAATAAGCTTAATTCTTCACAAAATCTTTAGCAAATGCCTTTTAAGCCTAACACAATGGTAGTTATTTTAAGAAGGATGGCTAAGCACTGCAACACTTTTCTATTTTTCTGTCTTCGTTTTTCATATTGGAGCACTTAATCACAGTTAATCTTTGTGCACAAGGAAGACACATTAACTTTGTTTGCACAGGACTGATATAAAAGCTTTCAACTCCTCTGTTCCTGTATTCATCTCCCTGGTAAGCTTTACCATTTTAAATAACAGATAAAGGAAACGCTGAAGATCCAGTGATACAGTCTATCCTTGCTCAAGTAACTGCAGGAACTAAACTTGTGAGAAAACTTGGAGCCAGCCTGAAGCTGAGCATCCGCAAATCCCACTGGGAGGTTTTGTGGAGGAGAAGGGCAGGGTTTGTAAGGGTGCTCAAAAATAGCAACCTAGAAGATGCCAATGGTTAGGGCAGGTGAGAGGAGACCAACCCCCTGTAAAACTGAGGCTTTTAGGTGTCTCTGCTCTCTGCAGACACAAAAAAGCCTCATTGCTGGCACTGCAGCCACCTTCTGACATTTGTCTGAGCGTTCCCTCTCTGTGCTTGCCTCAAAGCAAACAGTAACCACAGAACCTTAGAATCACGGAATGTTTTAGGTTGGATGGGGCCTTAAAGACCATCCAGTTCCAACTCCCTGCCATGGGGAGGGACACCTTCCACTGTCCCAGGTTGCTCCACGCCCCATCCAACCTGGCCTTGGACACTTCCAGGGATGAGACAGCCACAGTTTTTCTGGGTGATGACTTGTTAGAGAGTCTTGTTTTGATTGGGTTATATTCTCCAAGGCTGTGAAACTGGGACTCCACTAAAATCAGTGGGTCTGAAATGAACAGAATATCTTTTGGACTGCCTCTGATAAGGGAAATGGTAATCTAAATGCCTTTTATGGCCTCTTTACTCTGCCAGAGCAATAAAAGGGGGCTTAGTTCTTGCTCACGCTCAAAATTGCCCTGCTTAATTATCTTGGAATAATAAAAGTAATAAACCCTTTGCCTTCTCCCTAAACCACTCACACCTACCAGAGCAGACCTGCTGGTATAAGTGTACCAGTGTGGGACAGGAAGGGAATTAGAATGCTGTGGCTTGGGGGTATTGGCTGGAAGGAGAAAGCTGTATGTTAATTCATTAGGTAAGACCTGTTCCTGGTTTTTTTTTTTTGGTTTTTTTTTTTTTTTTTGGTCTGATTATATAGGTATGAGTTTAAACTACTGAACTCAGGAGAAATTCTGGGCTCTTGGGGCTGGATGCATGCCATGGCCACACAATGATTCCATGTGAGACTGAAGGAGTCTCAGAAGTGCACAGGATCCCCTGTGCATTTATTTGCACAGGAAAGAAGCTTTGACATGGGGAACAGAGGGAGCAATGATTCCTCATGGTGGCACTTGGGAATCAGGGCTCTGGAACATGGCATGTGCGTGGAGCACATCCTTGGATTTCTCTGGGAAAACTCAATAGGTAAAGAGAAATGGGAAACTGAGAGAAGAGATCCCATAGCAACTTCAGTAGATATTAAAGCACAGCTAGAATTCCTCCTTTGCTGTCTTTTGCCAAGTCTGCTTCCTGTTTTGTGTTTGCTAGGATCCAGCAAAACACAAGCAGTACAGGTTGCTCCAAAATTTCTCTGTGTCTATCCAGACGCTTCTGGGAGCTGTTCACAGAAACCAAACTGAAAAACACTGTGCATATTTTGGCCAAGAGCCATCTTAGTTCGCTATGAAGTGCTGCAGCATAAATAAATATATATGTGCAAATTGTTTGGTGGTCAGGAGGAGCAAAGCTACCCTTGCCCTTTCATCCCAAGATGAGAGGACATTAGACCAGACTGATAAGCAGGTAGACTGTTGGTTGTTGGATCTTTTTTCCCCCCTCTTTACTTTCTGTTTAGTTTCAGTTGTACTGAAGCAACTTACAGGAGGCCTGAGTATATACTGACTATATATGACCAGGCATCACTATACTGACCAGCCACCTGGCAGCCTCAGAGGTCTGAGAGCCAAAAGGTTGGACTCAAAGGACTTGTCTGTGACAACAAATAGACCATGGCTCTGAGGGCAAATGGCAGGAAATAAATCAACCATAGAGATTCTTTCTATCCCTCGTTTCAAAAAAAGTTCTGCCTTCCCTGTGCTATTCATTCCCTACTTACACCACAGAATCATAGAAAATGTTGAGTTGGAAGGGACCCACAAAGATCATAAATTCCATCTCCTGGCCCTGTGAAAGAAAACCCCAAGAATCACACCAAGTGCCCGAGAACATTGTCCAAACGCTCCCTGAATCCTGGAAGGATTGGTGCTGTGACCACCTTCGTGGAGAGCCTGTGCTGAGTGTCCTTTGAGGTGCCCTAAGACATGTTTTGCTTCTTGCTGTTGCTCAGAAGGTCTTCCATGGATCCCAAATAATTTCTGACAATCTGGTGCAAATGGTATAGATATTCCAGGGTTTTACTCCAGGTGTTGGTAAGTGGCCAGCTGGATGAAGGTCCTAAAAAGTACAGTCTCTTACTAACAAGGAAACTGATTAGTGGCCCAACAACAGTATCTGCTTTAAGGTGAGCTGAGAAAATTTTAAGAAGTCACTGACAACGCTGCTGGCTTCCCACCAGCTGCAGTGGGATTTCACAGGTCATCAAGTAAACACCTGAATTTGGATACCTTCATCTGTGAACTAAATCTCATTCCAAATTCCTACTTAAATATCTAATACCACTTGAAATGCATGAGCTTGTTCGTGGATCTGACCATGGATATCTAAGGCTCTATATCTTACCCGCTTTGTAACAATAAAAGAGTAAATATCAGAAAAAATCCTTAGAAATAAGCTTCTGAGGCAGCTTCATGTGCAGTGCAGATAAAGCTGAAGAACCACTTTTTGCTATATTCCTCTTTTCAGAGTGCCCTGTTCCAGTCCTCTCGGACAGGCAGCTGTCTCCTGGGGAGGCAGGTAGGTGTAGAGATTTTTATTGCAGATATGCTTATTTCTAGCTCCCTGTCCTAATGACTGCAGATTGTGTGTCAATTGGTTTTGTCTAAAAACCCCAAAAAAACAACAACAACAACAAAAAATCCAACCCAAAAAACAAACAACAAAACAGGCTCCTTGGGTTTCTACAGATTCCCAAAGGAAGTCTTAGTTCATTGGCTGTGGGTATCATCCTACAGTGTCTGAATACTGGTGCTACTGGTTGGGTCTTGGAAGGGATTCAAAGGCAACATTGTACAAGAGAACTTCACAGGTCCTGGCACGTTCGACAGTGGTGGGTAGTGGGGTTGCTTAATAAAGCAGTTCAGTTCAAAGTGAAGGCAGAGGGAGTGTAGGCTCATAGATCACAGCACACATGCTAGCCCAGAAATGCCAGGGTATTTCAGTTGTCATTAAAACATGCAGGTACATGAATTATTGGTGGAACGAATCAGCCTGTGATGCCTGAGCACGGAGCCAATAGAGGCAAAACACTTCCAATATTTAGCAAGTTTGGCAAATTGTTTAGCTTGGAAGTTACTGAAAGCCATATTCATTTTAATTAACCTTCCAGTGTACTGGCAACGGGTCCGGTTTATCTGTGCTCAGACCCCCTCCATGATAGGTGTTTTTCAGGTCCCACACATTGAATTTTTGGAAGCAGCTTGAAGAATTATGAACATGAGGGATGGATGTGACTTGTCTAAGTCAGGCAAGATGTGGGTGGGCTCTTTCTCAGCTGTCCAGCACAGCCAGGTCTCAACACTATCCCTCATATCCCACCTGCCATTCTAGGGCTGGGTTTTCAATAGGGCACAATAAGGTGTTTGACATAAAATCTGGATGCTGCAGATTCTGAATATCATCACAGGAATCTCAATTTTTAGGGCATGAGACATTCAGCAAGGGACACAGGGGGGTTCTGGGTGCTGTGTTCAGACCACCTTCTGTGTGTGCCCATCTAGCACAGGACCAGTGAGTGATTTGCTTTGCCCTGATCTCCCCACCCGGAACCACTGGTGCAGTGGAGTGCCTACAGAACCCAAATAGAACACCCTGCAGCAAGCTGGGAGGTTATTAGGACCATATTCAAGTTCTGTGGCACTTGAAAATGGGGTCATGATTCAAAGACCTGATTTGTTTTTCAGAGGGAGGCAGGGAGGACTTGGCCTTTTTCCTGCTGTTATAATCTCCCTCCTCTACTTTGGGATGTTCGTGAGATAGGAAACCTTGGTAAGAAACTCCCTCCAATGAAAAATAATTAATCTTTCATCATCCTTAATTTACATTTATCTCACTACCAGCCCAGGAATGCTGGTCTAAACAGAGACAATCTCAGAAAACAGACAGGTAGACAGGGGGAGTAGCAATGTGGACTTCATCTTAGACATCAAAGCGATTGTTAACTGAGTTCTATTTATAAAGTTGGTAGATTTTCAATGTGCTTTCACAGAATGATATAGACAATTAAAGACTGGAGGTTTTGTGTAAGTAAATGCTTCATTTCTAAAATGATTTGTCTTAAATGAGTTGCTTAAGGTTCTGTTTATAGTCTTGGAGTGCTGGAGCACTGTCACACCTCTGCTGGTAACATCTTCCCTCAGGGACTTCAGGGAATAGCATCTGGCCATGTGGGTTTTCTCCAATAACTTATTAGCACCCTTTACTTCCCAAAGCACACTGCTTTCTTCTGACAGAACATGAAAAAAGAAGCAACTTTAGGTCCCACATCTTCAGGCCAAAATCCTGAATGACAAGAATAAATATTTTAAATTTCTTAATTCAATGTTTATAGGAATTTTTAACACTGAACATGGAGGCTCGTGTTTGAGGAATAACTCAGGGTGAGGGAAGTACAGAAAATGAGATTTTTCTGGTCCAGCTATGGACAAAGTGGGAAGATGAAGGAGGTAGGATATGATGGGGAGAGAGAGGAACCACTCACAGTAAAGTAGCTTATGGCCTCTCCAGTTCTGGAGAACAGGATTTTTCCACAGGGTTTCTTTCCCAACAGGGAAATGTAACTAGCCCCATCTGGGACTAATTAGTCACCTGGTGAAGGAAAACAGGAACTATAAACTGATTTAAGGGTCCTGCTTCTCTTGCTGTAACATTTCTCCAGCGATGACTTCAGACCCACTACAGGGAAAAGGGAGAACTGCTTGGAAGAAACACTTTTGCCTTTGTTTATCCTTGGTGGCCTCAAGGAATGGATCAGACTGGCTTAGAGCAATATCCAAGCTGAACTTTTCCTCCCTGATGCCCATTTCCATCAGTATAAGTAGCACCAGCTTCTATGACTCCTGAGGAAAAACTACTTTATTTTTTTTTAAAGAGCCCATGTCCATCTCTCGGAGTTGTGAAAATGAGTTTAATGGTGTGGCTACCGAAATGCTCTAGATCAGAAAGTGAATAAAAGAGAACACAGAATTGTCACTTGGCAAATTTTCACATTGTCCTTAAGGTAATCTTAGAGGTGGATTCCATTTTATGAGTGTTTGATTTCATCACCATCACCTCAAAGCCTTCCTGCTTAAAACTGTGACACAGAACTGGGACTCTGGTTATTACAGCGCCAGAAAAGAACTCAGGTCTGATGTATTGATGTATGTTCAGCACTAAACTCTCAATATAGATGGGAGGAATGGGTACAGAGGGGAAGAGCAATGTGTTATAGCTAACAGCAAACAATAGATACCTTGGAAAAAAAAAACAACCTGGGAATAATCATGCAGTGATACTTCCTCAAACACCCTCCCAGGTGTCAGCAATTTGCATCTGAACCAAAGGGGCTGCCTTTGTGTTCAGTAGCCCTGGGGGTTTTTAATACTCTGAATTTCCCCAGCAGCCCACTGGAGCCAGGTAAGCTATTGGCAAAGGTTTGTCACTCTCACCTCTGGAGACAACACTGCAGCTCCTCTCCCGCTGTGTATTTTCACCTGCCAGGTGCTTCTGGTAGGGCTGATCTGGTGTGCAGGAAGCAGCAGCCTTGGGTGTGAAGAATCACAGAGGTGGGAGAGGCTGTCCTGCAGGGCTTTGCTGCAGCTGTCATCTGGCAGCACCCCACACTCAGAAAAAAGTTTGCTTGAAGGTGTTTTCCCAATGACACCTTGGAAATGGGAAACCTGGCCCATGGAATGGTCTCCTCTTTGGAGACCAGCATTACAGAACCAGTTACAGAGTTTCATATGGAGTTTATTCATCATGGTGAAGAAGGTGGGTGACATGAGGCTTGACAGAGGCACAAATCTTGGTGGAAGTGTTTGTAGTGGGTGACAGTGTATTCTGGTCCTCTCTTCTCCTCCTGCCATCCCCAGCTGTGCCCACACAGCTTCCAGGGCTGATGAGCAGACAGCAATTTGAACACTGCTAGATAAAAAAAGCAGTCTGTCTCACATCTCTTCTTCCAAAAGCAGCACCAAAGCAGGAATGAAGAGTGAAGGACCCGGATGTAGATAAGGGTGGGTTCTATCTCTAAGAAAACATGTGTGGAATCGCAAAGTGGTTTACTTAATGTCTTTATGAATTTGGAAGGCACTCCCAAAACACTCCCTCCACATGAGCCTGCCCCTCCCTCACCTCCTCAGCTTGGAAGATGCCTAACAGGAGGCTGGTGTGGACCCCAGTGATGCACAGACCTGTGTGGTGTGATCATGCCAAAGAAATATTTTCACCCCTCTACACCTTTCTCATATGCACACCTCTTATCCCAGCAGCCAAGGCAGCTGAGGAATTCTGTGCAGGTCTAAAGGCATTCCCATTCCCTCTCCCATTACCCCTGTCAGCCAAGCATCTTGCTGAGAAAGACAAGGAGCAAGCTGAGGTGCCACCACAAAGGCTCTTTCCCCATCCTCCCTCTTGTAAACCCAAACATAAGCCAAGAATGCTCCCTAAACCAGCCTCTGGGAGGAATGGGTTAACCTGCGAGGTAGTGAAAGCCACATGAGAACTACACAGGTGCAGCAACTGTTTTTATTTGGTAAATATCACCTCCCCAACCCAAGAGGAGGCCCATGAAAGAAGATGCCTCTTCTGCAAATAGGAAGAGTGTGGTTAGGAGCACTTGCCGAGCTAATAAAGGCTGTTGAAGCTTCGGCTTCCGTTGGTGGTTAACCCCGTGACACGGCCCCGCTCCTCTGAAAACAGCACCTGAGTGAATTCTGTTTGATATTGACATGGCTCTTATCACATCGCCCTGGCACTGGGCACGCAACTGAAGGGCTCTGCTCAGTGGATGATTGGTACAGAACGAGCCAGGGTTGTGCATTGCTGCATGAGACGGTGCTGGGGGCAGCTGGGGAAATCCGGGCTGCCCCTGCCCGGTGAACAGCTGCTGGGATGGGTGCAGGGCAGAGAGCCATGCTGTGATAGGAAAATGGTTGCCCTTGTGGTTAAAACCCAAAAGCTTCATGACCTATTTCCTAGCAAAACTGTTCTTTTTGGAGGTAGTTTTGTTGTTTTTTTTTTCCCCTGCCTCTCGAGGAGAAGTGCTTGGATTGAATAGATGAGAGGTTCAGCTCTCTGTCTGTCTGAGATGAAGGTTGGACCCTGGCTCTGCATCAGAGCCACCTCAGCCTGAACATCCATGTTTCCTCCAGGCCAAGGCTGTACAGGTCAATAGAAGCTGCAGAGCAGGATGGAGCCTGAGCACTGAGCTGATTTCTGCATTAGGAGCTTTTTTGCATCTCCAGCCCAGAGCCCTTTTGCATCCACAGGACTGATTTTTGAGCAGAGAGAAGTATATTAGCAAAAAAACTACCCACAGCTTGTGTTCCCAGCTCTAAAGCTGCTTCACAGGCTCAAGGGCTTATTTTTTAACTCCAGGAGTAAGTAATGTCAAAATTATGAGGAGGATGTTACACGGAACTGGTATCACCCTACCCCGTGGTAACATCCAAAATTACCATCCCATGCTCTCCTGAGCTGGGAATGGCTGTTCTCTCTCATCCACTGTGCAACCCCAAGCAGCTGTTTGAGGGGTTTGCCAGGTTCACTGTCCATAAATATATCTCTATTTTCTCCATCTCTAAGCACTGCTGAACTGTATTTCAGATACTGAGGAAGATGAGGGAAAAGGGGCTGCAGCAGGCCTCTGTGAGGGTATTTTATTTAGGGTAAATAAATTTTATTTATTTCTTTTCTTATTCAGAATTTTCTTTGTCTGCAAAGCATCACACACACCCCTATGGCTCTGTAGGCACACTACAATTTTAATATTGCTTCAGTTCAAGTTTCACTCACTCCACATCAGTGAAGTGGTGTCTACAGAGTTGCAGCTCACTTCCAGGCTGGTAAACAGCTCCCTGGAGGTCCTCCTTCATCTGGGTCAGCTCTGCTCTGCAGAGATCCAACACAAAATGATGGGGTTTAGCACTGCCCCCATGGCAACCCAGCAGAAATTTTCTCCTTACTGCACTAAGGCAGGATTGGGGTGGGCTGTCATACGCTACAACAGATCAAGGCTGACCCTATTTGACATCCCTCTATGTCCAAGGCCAGTTGGATGGGGCTTCAAGCAGGCTGGTCTTGTGGAAAGTGTCCCTGCTCATGGCACAGGGGTTGGAATGAAATTTTCTCTAATACCCTTTCCAATGAAAACCATTCCGTGTTTCTGTGACTTTTATTCCTCACACCTTCACTGCAGTGTCCATGGGCTTTGACAAACATCCTTTCCCCATCCCTTCTTTCTCTCTCCTCTGTCCCCTTTCTCTGTCCTCCTCTCCTATCCAACATCTCCTTCACACAGCTGGGCTCTTCACAATGCTGGTTTCTCCAGGCATTAACTTATGAATGGTACAGGCAGCACTTTGGCAATTTACCCTTATGTGCCAACTTCCTGCTATGTGAAACACCTGCATTTAACAGCAGAGAAAGAAAACAACCACCACAGTAAACCTTAGGTAAAACTGGTTTCAATTAGGAGCCTTAATTGCAATGAAACTGAAAGGAAACAAAATGGGATCTCTGCTTATATAAGTTCTCCTCCTTCTCTCTCCTCCCCACCCTCCTCATTCCCTCCAGTATGAGTGAAGCATCACATCTCTTCAGTCCCCACCCAGACACATATCATCCCCACAGGTGGGCCTAGTACCCAAATCTGTGCCTTCTTTCTCATTTTCCCTCCTCACAGGCTGAGGTGAAATTCCAGCTACAGACTGTCATGGCTACGATAGACCTTCAGACACTTTGGCACAACTCCTTCTATACCCCAGACTGGTGCTTCTCACCCAGTTACTCTCACAGTGAGTCCAGTTACTTTTTTTTACCTAAATGAAAGACCCAGAGACCTCAGCTTGTTTTCCTTTCTCCCCCTCATCTTCCCTCAGTTTTGGGATGACATGACACAGATAGGCTACCTGACTTTCCGACTGAACGGAGCACAACAGGGGCCGCAAACTTCCACACACATTTTCCCCTCCCTCTGTTGTAAACATTCTCCATGCAAGAAGACTGAAAGCTACAATTTCTCCATTTTAACCCAGATCTGCTCAAGGTGTGGCTATTTTCATATTTCCATCAACACAGTTTCGTGTCTCTTGGCAGAGTGAGCGTGTTGCCATGTGCAGTATCGCGTCCGCAGGTGTTTCGGCCCCTGTCACTCTAAGGAGGTGAGAGGAGACGGTTCGGACCTGTCACGCCTACATTTCATCATAAAAATGTTAATGGATCATTCCAGAAAGTCTCTGCAATCTTTTAACTTGCTTTTACTGAATGTCTTGTTGGACGTTCTTGGCACCAGCGTGGCCCATTTGTGCCTTGTTTCAGCCTCTGGAGAACTGGAGTTGGGTTATGTACAGCGTTTGTTGTCAGCTGCAGGGTTCTCCAGACTCCAGTTTCCCCTGTCATTAAACATTAAACTGTTGGACTTTCCACTCTTCCAGCAGGAGTTCCTGGTGATGATGGCCGTGGTGGCAGGTGGTCTTCCTCCTGGTTCTCTGCACAAGTGTGGTAAATGACTACCAGACCCAAGTGGCAAGAGGACCCCCCACACACAGAAGGCTGAAATTCAAAACTCAGACATGCCATCACCCTGTGTGAATCCAGGGTGCCTGGGTTTGTCTGTCTTTGTTTTTGGTGGTTTTGTACTATATACAAAGATAGATATATATATATATATATGGTAACCTGGTAAAAACCCTATACAATTGAGTTTACAGCTGCTGTTGTAAGATTTTATGGTTTGCTCAATAGTTTTGTTGCCCATGTCCTGCTTTTGGAAGGAACTGCTTCTTGCTGTCCTTGTACCTTAGTGGCCTGTTCCATCCTGATTCCTGACATTTATCAGCACAAACTGGTGAGAGCAAAAGTAAAGTTGGATATTTACCCTGAGGAGCATTCCCCTAGGAGAAGGCAGGAGTATCATTGCTGGAGAAAAGTTGCGTGTTTCTGTAGCTCATGCCAGTGCAGGACCCAGAAAACAGGCAGAAGACCTTAAATTCTTTTCAGCATGTAAGGAGGGACTGTTAACTTCCAGTAGGGTTGAGGAGAGAGCAAGTAGCATCCTGGGATTCATGCAGACATTGAGGGAACTGAAGGATCACTCGTCCTCTTCTGTGGCAGTGGGGATGGCCCAGCGCAGGTGTTGCAGGTGGGAACTTAGGGATATAGGAAGCAGCTGGGTTCCCCATCCAGCAAACACACAAGCCATTGGGTGGGTTGCAATTCCCAGTCATGTTTCTTCATGGCCATACCACCATCACCTAGAGGAAAACGCTGTTTCCCTTCTGTGTCAAGGAACCTTTTTTTTTTCGAGGAGGCAAAATGAAATTGGTGTGAGGCAGCCAGGACGAGAGTGCCACCTTTCTCACAGCAAAGCCACCTGTCAAAACCCTTGCTGCTCATGACACAGCCACGAAGGCAGCAGAGCCAGAGCTCGATGGAGCACTTGCCCAGGCACAAAGTTTTATCTGCCGCTCTCCTGCGGCACCGGCTGCGCGTGGTAAAACCGAAATCTTCCTCAGCAGAGCTGAGCTTCCTCAGCGTGGTTGCTCTGCAGTGAAAGAAAGGATTGGTGCTGTGTGTTTGATCTGTGAGAGGTTCTGGTTTGCCTTGAACTGCAGCTGATGGGCTCAAGATATGTGAAACTCCCATCCGTGCTGTGGCGACGGCACGCTGAGCACCAGCGTGTGGCAAACAGCAGCCGTGGGGCACGTCCCTTCCTGGCTGTGGCCTGCCCTGGAGATGGGGAACTGCAGTGGGGTTCCTGGCATGGTTAAAGCCCTGCTCACCACAGCTCCCATTTCTCCTGTTCTCCCTTCTCACAGTTGTTTCCTTATTTGCTTTAGCAGAGGTGGTACATGCCACGCTGGTTTTTGAGCAGACACTGGGGAGCTGGAAGCCAGCCTGGCAAAAGGCTTGTTTGTGTGATTTTTTTCCAGTTGTGAAGAGGAAGTTTGGCACTGGGCATGGAAATAGAAACAAAATAGAATTTTCTTCCTCCTAATTTGTGTTGCAGATTTCTGTGGCAGCTTTGTCCTGCTCTTTCTCCTTGCTGTGAGACTCAGTTTCTCCACCTGGGAAATGAGGAGGGATGCTTGCATTTTCATCCAAGATACAGATGGCCACTTCCTGCTGTGGCACAGCTTAAGAATAGGCTGTGCATGCCATGGAAATAGAGAAGAAATGCAGATGATGTTATCATGAAGTTAGTGGGTCTTAGCACTCACAGTTTTCATGCACTGACACCAACCACCTACTTTCAGTGTGCAAAACTTTCCTCTGAGGCTACATCGATAGGACTGGAAGGAAATTTTTGGATCATCAAATTCAGTCCCTTGTTGTGTCTGCCAGTCATCTTTGCCCTTTCCTCTAACAAACTTTTCAGGTTTTCTCCCTGTGCACTGCTCTTACCCAAGGTCTTCCAGATCCAGGTTCCGTTTAGGATTAGCCATCTTTTTCCACTATTACTTGGGAGGGGAATGAAAGAAATCAAAACAAGAAAGACTGAAAGTCAAATCACTCACTTTCTCATGGTGTAAGATTCTGCACATGGGTTGGAGCAATCCCAAGTACAAATACAGGCTGGGTAGAAAATGGGATTGAGAGCACTCCTAACTTGTGGGTGTTGATAGATGAGACGCTTGAAATGACCCAGCACTGTGTGCCCAGGGAGTTCTACCATATCCTCAGCTGCATCAAAATAAGTGTGACTGCCAGGTCGAGAGAGGTGATTTTTCCCTTTCCACTTTGCTCCTGTGAGAACCCTCCTGGAGTGCTGCATCCAGCTGTGGGACATACAACATAAGAAAGATGTGGACTTGCTGGAGAGAGTCCAAAAAAGGCCACAAAGATGCTCAGAGGTCTGGAACACCTCTACTATCGAGACAGGCAGAGGGAGTTGGGATTATTCAGCCTGGGGAAGAAAAGGCTCCAGAGAGACTTTATGGCTCATTCCTAAAAAAACTACAGATGAGTTGGAGAGGGACTTTGTATACAGACATGCAGTGATAGAACAAGGGGATATGACTTTAAGCTGACAGCAGGTAGATTTAGATCAGATATTAGGAATAAAAGGTCTTGACTCTGAGGGTTTTGAGACTGTTACGCAGAGAAACCATGGACGCCCCATCCCTGAAGGTGCTCAAGACCAGGATTTGAGCAGCCTGGTATAATGGAAGATGCCTCTGCAGGGGGTTAGAACTGAATGATCTTTAAGGTCTCTTCCAACCCAAACCCTTCTGTGATTCTATGATTTTTGTGAGTAAGGTGTTTTATATCTGAACAGAGGTGGCTGCACCATGAAAAACAGAAGAACACAACACTAAGCAAAGCTGGTGCAGCCACATTCACTGGAGTGCACTGAAGGAATCCCTTTGGACCATGCCAGAAGCTGAGCACGTTTTGTTAAGTAAGTATGCAGTTGGGTATACAACCTTTTGAGAAGCAAGTCCTTCCTGTAGCCAGACTTTTGTGTGCAAAGCAAACCTGGCCTGGCTTCACCATGGGCCGAGCCCTGTTTTCCCTCAGCCAGCCTTGGTCCTCCACTTTCTTGGCCCTTTGCAGCCGAGCATTACCAGGCCATGTGTTTTCAGGAACCTCTCAGGAAGGTGAATGAGCTAAAGTGTGAAGTAACTGTGCTCCAGCTAAAAACATTTAACCCTTGTGGTGATGTTCTCATTCAGGAATAAAGTCACCTTACATTGCTGTAGCCAAATCCTCAGAGGAGGATTAAGCACTAAAGGCATTTTAATCCTAAATGAGACCCTGCACATGTGCTTTAATATAAGGGCACTGACTTCACACCTGTAGTTAGCTGACTTGCCTGCACTTCCCTGTGTGTCCCTGTGTAGGAAAGTGCTAATGAGATGCAACTGGAATTTGGGTGGTTTTGTCATTATTAGTTCTCTATTTGAGGTTTCTGTAGTTTGGCTTTCAGTGCATTCTTTTTGGTTTGAGTTGGTTTTTTTTCCCTACTTGGTCCTTGCAGACACCCTTTCAGTTTTGGTACAAAGCATGTTTGATTAGAAGAATTCCAGATGGAAGAATTTTACCTTCAGAGAAACATATGCTTTTTTGGCCATTAGAACTATTTTGAATCCTGATGGGAATTGATATGAAGCAGCCTCCACCTGTGGCTTGGAATAATTCTTTGAATGAGAGGGGACTCTTCCTTTAAGTGTACACCTCTCCTTCATAGAAATTTATAATTCTAAGTGCTCATCTAAGCTACTGAAGTTACCCAGTTGGAATCCTAATGGTCCATCTATAAACATTGAAAAAAGTAATTTTGTCTGGGTTGGTTCATATTAAAAAAAATCTTTGGAGAAGTCTCTCTCTTTGTTGGCTAAAGACTTGAGCGTAAAAACTAGTCAGGACAGACAGACACCTAAACTTTGTTAGTGCAATGATTCCACTGTGCTGGTCTGCTTTTTTGATTCCAAGAAGGAAGTCAACCACAGCATTTGTAAGGGGGAATCAAGACCACCTACACTGTTCTTTCATCAGCTGGAGCTCTTTGACTCTGAGGTGACTGTACAGAACAAAATGTGGGCAGGATTGGGTCATGTAAATGCACCAATAGCTTTCCTGGCTGGGAAATTCTGCATTAGCTTTCTAAGAACATCCAACAACACCCATTATCCTAAAAGTTGATGTCTGTGGGGAGACAGAAGTGGATTCAGTGCTGCCAGGCTGATGGAGGGTCTGAAACACAAATCTTATGAGGAGTGACTGAGGAAACTGGAGCTGTTTAGATTAGAGAAAAGGAGGCTCAGAGGGAATCTTCTTGTTGTCAAAGAACTCCCTGGAAGGAGACTGTTGCAATGGGGGAAATTGGTCTCTTCTCCAAAGTAACAAGCAATAGCACAAGAGAAAATGGCCTCAGGTTGCTCCAGGGGAGGTTTAGATTGAATATTGAGAAGAATTTCTTCACTGAAAGAGTTGCCAAATGCTGGAAAAGGCTGCCTGGGAAGTGCTGAGATCCTTGTCCCTGGAAGTGTTGAAAAAAACTTGCAGATGTGGTACTTAGGGACATGATTTAGTGGTGGACTTGGCTGTGAGGGGTTAAAGGTTGGACTTGATGATCTTGGAGGCCTTTTCCAACCTAAGTGATCCTATCATTATATGAATTTATCAGAAGACACCTTTAGCTCCAGATGCAGTGGTACCCAGTAGAGAGGATTTTGGTTTAGAACAGAGCTGGGAACAAAGGCACAACCCCTGATTCTGCTGTGCTTTGGTTTTCCCAGCTGTTAAATAATATCTGTTCTCTTTGCTTTGAAACCTCTGTTAACACTTGATGAATCTCAGGTATTTCAGGAGTGATGATTTGAAACATGAGTAATTTTGTCTTCTAGATAAATCTTTCTCCCTCTATTAACTACCTGGGAAGCCAAAAGAGATGAAATTTTCCATTTGGACTAGAGATCTGCCTAGTACTAAACCCCTGATGGGGATTCTGGGTTATAAGTGAATATTGTTATAATATTGATGATAAAATAATCATTATAACGTTATGATACTTAATTCTGCATGTAAGGTAAGTGGATACACCTTCCCATTTGTTGTTATCATTGTTTATTAATTATTCCTGCAGCCAAAAATGTTTATTGTTGCATGGAACTAAAGGAGAAGGGGCTTAGGCTGAAACTGCCTCTAGCTTATGATCACTTTCATCCACCAAAAAAGAGGGAAAATAGCCAAGATTCTCTGCTCAAAGGATTTTTTGGTTTTGATTTTGCTGTTGTTGTTGTTGATTACTTTATAAAGTCTTTAGGGCAAATATAAAATGTTCTCACCTACACCCTGGTACCTGGAAATCAGTCTAACCTGGTCAATGACTCTGAACTTTTTCAGGAGTTGATCCTCTTCTTTGCAATGTGTGAGCTGTTGCCAGATTTTAAGCATGTTGAGTGGTAGTGCCAGAAGCAGTGGACTTCATCTGCCCTTAGAGCGAAGTGCACCCTTTCAAGGATTTTTTTTATTTTTTAGAATGGATTGCTCTTTATTTCTAAATAATCAGAAAAATTGAATTCTATCGTTCATCTGCAATTCTCATAAAGCTTTCTAAAAGCAACAGAGAAGCCCAATTTCCACATGAAAACATAATCAATTCAATTGCACACCAGAGAAGCAGAAAAAACAAACAATCTTTAAACCACTGCAAGATGTAAATCACACTCTCTCTTCTTTAAGAGGTGCCAAAGCAGCTTTCAAGTGACCATCAGCATTTTGAGCTGAAAGCTTCCTAGGCCTTAAGGCATTTGTACGCAGACTTCCTCTGACTTGAAAAGTCTGGCACTTTCATTTTAAAATGATAATTAAATTGATATTTAAACTAAATCTGGAAGTGACGTGTTATATTGCAGGACAAGCAGGTCAGTGTTGCAGGGAATGAGATCGTGCTGTTGCCGGCATCACTTTTCTCCTCTTCCTTGTGTCATTCCCTCATTTAAATCATAGACCTCAGCAGACCTCAAAACAGTTTACAAAGGAATTACAATGAATTACACTCAGCCCTGTTTTCACAGAGAAGGAAACTGAGGCAGAGAGAAGTGAAGTAACTTGGCAAGTTTCTGCAGCAGGGCTGTTGCAAAGACAGGCAGGATCCAGGTCCTTGGGCTCCTTGTGGATGTCAGGCCGTGTTGTGTAACACTACAGGCAAAATGTGTATTCTCTAATTGCTACAGAAGAAATCCTAAGGAAATAATGAAATGCAGTAATCCAAACTAATTGTGCACCTCAGTTGTTTAAGCAATACAGGAGGTTTGACTCAACACCATGCCCACTAAACAATATCTCAAATACATTTGAAAGTAGGAAAAAAAATTGGAGTTTTAAAATATTTTCTAGATCTTTGATCAATGTCACTTTGAAGTCACAAGCTGAGGGGGCTGGAAGTGTGCTGCCTTTTGTTTTGTCTGACCCCAAGTTTTCATATAACCCTGGGATTCTCATTTTCTGAGAACCATGAGGTTCTTGCTGCCATCAGGCTCCAGGGCTCCTGTTGCTTTCAGCAGCATCGGTGATAAAATTTCTGGTTTGAAAAACCAATCCAAATCTCTAGTCCTCAACCAAATAAATCTTACAAGAGTGTGATAAAAAATCCACAACCCTCATCTCTAGGATCTGTCTTTATTCCATCCCTGCCCTTCAAGGAGGTGAATTCTGCTCTAACTTGCACAGATGTGTTTCGTGGTGTAGAGATGTACTCAAAGGGAGGTGCATTTTTTCATGCTGTGGTGAATTCAGCCTCTAGGTAGCAAATTCTTGCCCCTGTTACTCCACTACAAGCTCTTGCACTTTTTCTGGGGCAGGAAATATCTTTATGTTCAGTGCACGTGAAGGGCTGGGTGTACTGCGGTTCTGGGCCACAGTTTGGGGCTCCTAGGCACTACCACACGCTGCATAATTAATATTAGTAATGAATAATAATAATAATAGCAACAGCTGTAATAATAATAATAACGTCTGAACAGGAGGGAACCCCATAACCTTGCCCTTGGGTGCCTGAGTAGGAAACACAAGCCAAGGCAATTCAGGAGAGACACCAACAGCAGGGTTACAGCAGCCCTGGCAGCTGCTGGCTTTCCTAATAAGCATTATAAATGTGGCTGGGAGAGAGAGGCAGCAATTGCACAGCAATTTCACATTCCTGGGCTCCACGTACAGGGCAGTGTACCATCACCGATGGAATCATTTCAGCCTCGGCTGGAAAACCAGTGGGAATTACTGCTCTGAAACACTTTTCATTGAAGGGAGAGCAGCCCCAGGAGCAAGCTCTGAGAGCAGCACTGGGGTGTAAAATGAATTGCAAACAACTCTCGCTTTTATGTCTTCCATACAAATGTTTGAGTGATGAGACTCAGGCTATTATGGAAGGTTGCTCTGTGGTGCCAGTCAATTGGTTATCACTGGGATGATTAACAGCTCTACCTGTCACCTCTTTACTCCAGTGAATGGGGCCCACTTTGGTTCTGCCAGATCCCCACTGACACTTAATTTGTTGCAGGATGCATCCTGGGGAGATGCTGAGCACCCCCCCTTCCAGTGATGACAGCACTTCTCTGAAACCAGCATGCCCTTGAAAAACAACAACAAATGATGATTGGAATTTGTATTTTTTGCCCCACTGTTAGTGTTTTTATTCTGCCTTTATGTCTAGACTTCTAGTGGTTCCAAAAGGTTGTTTGATAGCTCCAGAGAGAAGGAACCTGGTCTTTATGTCACTCTTTCAGGATGGTGTTCCTGGTGCGGAAAAGGTTTTTGATAGCACAACCTGTCCTTCCACAAGCAAAGCCCAGCAAAACATCAGCAGCTTAGCACACATTGAGGTCCTCTTCTACACAAGAGCAAATGCTTTGCACTGAGAAAGAAAAAAGGATTTGGCCTCGTGCCTCAGTGCCATGATTCTCATGGTTTCCATTTAACCTGGCATTTATTGCCTCTCCCAGCTAGACCGTTGAAAAGTGTCAGCAAAACAACTGTTGGCGTAAGCAAGTATTGTCTGGATAAAGAACTTCAGCATGCCAAGACTAATCCTGCCCACTTCCACCCTACTGTAAACCCAAAGAAACTCTCTTGATTTTATTTGGCATTATTGGGAAAGCAAAGCCCAGCTCTTCAGGGCTCTTCCCAGTTATTCCTGGAAGGGTCAGTCTGCTCTGAAATCCACCACACCCTTGCTCTTGCCAGCAACCATCTCCTAGGTCACAGCCATTAACCTACTGCCAGTGCATTTCAATCAGTTTTTATGCCCCTTCTCCTCTCTGATGGAAGGCTTTTCCTGAACTTCACTCCTCTGATGTTTAGAAATCTTCAAATTTCCAGCCTTTACAGCCAGTTTGTTCTTGTGCCAACATTGTCCTTTTGCTTAAATACCTCATTTCCCTCCATGGAGCTTGCCCACCTTCCCCTCCCTAGGATGTATTTATAGAGAGCAATCATATTCACTGCTAACCAGTGCCTGCTCAGCACCTTCCAGTACAGGACCCTGGCATCTGTCTTATAGACACAGCTTAAAGTGCTTCCTCTGTGTCAGAACACAAATAGAGTTCCCACCCTGTTGCAAACGTGGTGCTTGCACACGCTGGATCTGGTCCAAAAGGCCTCAGGATTGCCCATATACTTAATTTAAATGGCAACAAAAATAAATCTCAACCCAAGCTGTCTCATGGGACGGGCTTTTTGCAGACAATGGAGATCCGTGCCCTTCTCTCCGTTCCCTCTGCCTGAGAAAAAAAAAAGGGCAACTCTAAGTTGCCGAGGCTGAATTCCCTTCCCGCCTGGCTGGTGCTCTCCCCCTGCCCTGCTCCCGGGGTCTCACTGGGGAGGAAGCCCCTGCAGTGGTGCTGATAGGACTGGAGTTGTCTGGCTGCCAGGGTGAATCAGAACAGCTCCGTCTCTAACATCCCACCGCCTGTTAATTAATGCATTAATGAATTGCCTTCTAATTCCTATAATCATCCTTATTTTTTTGGGGGTGAGCGGGCTTTCAAGGTTGCACAGCTTGCCCAAGGCCACATAAGAAGTTAGTGGCAGAGCCAAGAAAGAAACCTGGGTGCCCCGACTGCTGGGCTGGGCCAAATTGCTCTCCTTTTGGTAAAACGTCCTACGCACCATTTCCTTCGCTCCCGCAAATGCGCTCGGTGCGACGAAGCACCTTTTTCCTTTTTTTTTTTTTTTTCTCCNAAGACTGCAGCAAAGCGTGTAACAAACTGAGATTTGAAGCTGCCTTCAGCAGTTCCTAATCTCTGCAAACGTTATACTCTTTGTGGTAAGGAGCTTGGGAAGCTCTCCCTGCCTCCTTTGTGAAGGCAGATACGTGGAACTGGCAGGGTATTGTTTTCACTTCTGAGTCAAGCTCGCCTTCTGTACGCAGATAAAACTTCCTTCAAAGTCAAGAAGAGTTTTGCTGAAGTGCATTAGCCCAATTTGTTTTTAACTTCTGTGTTACTTCACTGGCATAAGCAAGTACAAACTAGTGCTAATGCTATAGGCAGCCAGTACAGCTACTACAGGGGGAACTGGTTTATGATCTATTAGTGCATCGATGGGAAAAACATCCAGTTCTGATGATCAAATATCTGTTGTCCTCTAATTAATAAATTTTTTTGACTTGTTCACAGTAATGCTTGTTTTTGCACATCTAAGTTAAAAATAACCTCCCTTAACTTCATGTGTAAACATGAACGGGATTATCTTCAGTATGTTTGATATTATCATTATTATTTTTTGTTATTTCACCATCATTATTATTCAGAGTTCATTGCAGAGCTGATATTTCAAGACAAATTAGGCGGAATTTATATTGACCAAATCCATCCTAGAGCTGCTTCATCACCTTTAAGTGACTGATCTTGAGATGGTTTCATGAACTTTGTATATGAAGTGACATCTACCTTCTTTTTACTTTCCTGTGTCATTGTTACTCACCAGGGCAGCCCATCAAATGAGAATCTAACTAACAGAAATATGCATGTAATTTGTTACATGGATTCATTCTTCTAACACACTGATATTTCCTGTGAGAGGTGGAGGGCTCTTGATCTACATGTATGGTTTTGGTTTTGGGTGGGAAATTTTCACCAGAAAAAGAACCTTTTTGGAAAGAACCCGTATATTTTAGTACTTTTTTGTTTCTTTTAAAACACAAAAAAATCTGGAGTGGCACTGGCATTGCTGAGTGTCTTCACTGTTTTCTGCTTATGACTAAAATAGAAGGTGGCCTCAATCTTGTATTAAAGTTTCTCTAATACACCAAAATTCACTGGTTTTCTTCTCTGTATTGCAGAAGTGGGACTTCAAATGTTTTGTATTCAAGGTAAAAACCAGAACTGTAAAGTCCCACCTCCCATATGCAGAGATTTTTATCATTCCAAGATCTGCTCAGCTGGCAGCCTCCTGCCCACCAGAGGACCAGGCTGGGGTGGTATGTTGAAAAGTGCTGTTCTCACTGCCTGCACTCCAGCGTGAGAGACAACACGGTAGGGATGTTGGGGATTTACGGAGAAGAGTCCATGGAAGTCCTAGAGAAAGAGATCAGAGGAGGAGGCAGAAGGGAGGCTCCTGCCTGGTGGTGTGAAGATTGCTGATTCAGGGCTGCAGCCCTTGCAGGAGTTAGTGTGCTCTGCAGTGTGAAGGGAGCCAAGCCACTTATGCAATATTAATATTAATAACTGCTTTGCACTTCTATAGTGGCTTTCATCCGAGGATTTCAAAGCGCTTTACAAACATTAATTAATTAAGGCCCATAACACCCTGTGAGGTAATGCAAGTAGATATTACAGCTCATGCAGAGGCCAGAATTGCCAGCATTACAGGTATAATCCTCTAGCAAGAGTTAACTTATTCTTGAGCAAGCTTTCTTACTTATAGGCATAAACAGGCTTCCCTTTAACACCGAGCGTGTCTTTTTTTTTTTTCCCCTTCTTCCCCTTGATCCGTCAGTCTTCACACAAGCAAAACTCCCACTACGAGGCAGCCAAATGAGGTGAATGAGCAGTACTTCCATCTCCCAGCTCACTGCTTCCTCTTTGATCGTCTGATAAAATTGTAGGATATCGAGAGGCTGCAGAGTTGTGTCACAGATTAGTTGTCCTGCTTCTGTGGGGTTTCCCTGTTCTAAATATACTTTGCACCAGGGAGATTAAAAAAGGAAGTGAACTAAAATATGTTTTATGGCACCTGCTTATCAGATGACCTCCCAACAACCTGCAGACATTAGCTAATGTAGCCCTCATTGCAGCTGGTCATAAATGCCATTAGTGCCATTTCAGCCAGGGATTTTTTTTTTTTTAACCATTCCCAGCTCCTGTATTTCAGGACTGAGTTTGGGGCTGGTGAGGAAAAGGTGACCTCTTAAATCTGGCCTGTTATTTGCGGACCCTCATTTAACTCTGGTCTTGCACTTTGTCAGCTCAACATTTGTACCCATCCTGTTTTCAGCCTGCCTTTTCCTCTCTGGGTAGGTGTGGATGCTTTTCCATCCATTCCTGTTCACTCCACATGGGACTAGAGTAGGGTCAAGCTGAGTGAGGTACAGCTGAGTGCACCTACAAAGAGTTCCTGTCCCAAAATCCAGTGTTGAGAATACACCGAGTCCTGGGTTGACATCTCTGGCCACGCTGAGTCACGTTATGCATTCAAATATGCTGGCACGTGTCCCTCAGTCCATCCTGGCAGGACCAGACCTGTTCAAGGGGAAGCCAGGTGGTTGGAAAAGCCATATTTGTGCTCTCATATTCCAGTGCTCACAGCTACTCCACAGTCTGCAACAAGCAGAAGCTTGCTGTTTATTGCATTTGCCACAAAATACCCATTTTTTTCTGCCATTAGCCCATCTCCCCTCTCACTTTTAGGATTGAGGGAGTCGACCCCTCCAGCTCCAAGCTCTACACACAAGGGAAGTGTCATGTCCATCCCACCTGACCATTTTGGTAACCATCCACTGCATCTGGGGAGGCACAAAGGGATCTTTGGGGGGAACTAGTTCAGAGCACAACTTCTCCAGGATTTGCCCATTCAACTGCATTCTGAAACTGCACAGACATTAGCTAATTAATGTGGTGAGTTCACTAAACCAATTAATTGCATTTCTTTCTGTGAGTGGGCTGGGCCTATCAGTCATCTTCATAGAGTGCTGTTTAGGGCGTTAAAAATATTCTCTTCATCAAATTAAACTTTATTAAATAATAGCTCCTTCCAAATTCTGGGCTAGGAATGAACAACGTCACTCTAACCACAAGAGCTGTTTATTGCACATAAACTTCTTTTACTGCCCTGCCAGCTGTGATAAAACCAATTCAGATGCATATTCCCAGTACTGTAAGCACTTTCTCCCCTTTCATAGTCTTGCATTAACCCAAAGACTCCATCCTTTTGTGCAGAACTCCCACTGAAATCAATGGGAATTTTGTGTGTGCAAAGAATGCAAGGTTGGGAAGTTATACATCCTCATGTTGGCCAGCAAAGGCATTGTGCTTGCCACAAGGGGCTTTTTGGCAGCCAAGAGAGTGTTTTGCATTTTTCAAAGACAAGCAGAACTGAAGAAACTCTTAAAGGCAAGGGGAAAAAGAGTTGCCTTTTAGTTTTGATTCTCCTTAATTCTAAAGACAGCCTGAAAATATCTCTTTCTAATTTAAAAGAATTTTAAGGCTTGTCTTTTAATGAAACCCTTTATTAGGTTTAAGAGCTATCTTCCCTCATTTCATGTAACTTCTCAGAACTCACAGGTTTATCTGTTAGAAGACATCTTTAGCAAGACTTTTTTTTCCCTCAATATTTATCAGACAACAAAGTTAAAAGGTGCTAAAATAATAATAATAATAATAATAATAATAATGACAATTGTTTCTCAAACAATTCAACAAAAATATTTTTGTTTTAGGTTTTAATATCTAAATTTTTGCTTTATAAGTCTAATTTAAAAAAATGGTTTGGGGAACTTGGGGGTTTTTTTTGCTAATGTTATCCCAGCAACTTTCTATTTTAAGATATGTTGAGCACCATGCAGTGAACACCAGGTCTAATTCTTGGCACTCAAAAAAATCATCGCATATTAGTAATCTTGCTGCTGTAATTTCATCCTTGAACATCTATCTGCTTGATACTGATTTATGGCTGATTAGGAGCTAGCAAAAGCAGCATTTCCAAAGTTTACTAAGAAAAAAGGACACAAATATGTAAGTGCCACTGTCTAAATGGCCTAGACCTTCAGTCCCCTTCAGAGACCATCCCTGTTTTGTGATCTTAAGCTGTGGATACTCCATGCCTGGAAGTGTTCAAGACCATCCTGTACAGGACCCTGAGCAACCTGGTCCAGTGGAAGGTGTTCCTGCCCATGGCAGGGGGTTGGAATTAGATTATTTTTAAGATCCCTTCCAACTCAAACCGTTCTATGATTCCACAATTCTGTGATTCTACATCCTCTGGCGCTCATGAGGACCAAGAACAGGTCTCAGAGGCCCTGGCAGGATGTCACCCCACGTGGGGCTAAGGAGGGAGGGACACACAGCATTCTCTCTAGTTGAGGGACCCCTGTGCCTACTTCATGGGTAGGAGTTGCTCCAACTCCATGGCAGCTGCCTAACACTGTACTCAACTCCATATATACCCATTTAAAAAAATCCCAAGTTTTGACTGCTTGTAGCCTTTGAAGGAACTTAAGGGAAGAAATTTGTTGGAAAATTTTGTCTTCCCTTCCTCCCACCCTTTTGTTTTCCACATCACGCTCCATATTTCTGCAGGAAGGCTTAAAGCTGCTCAATGACTCAGTTTTTTTGGGTGATCTGTGCTCTGCCAAAAGTGTTTGACCTCCACAAGGAGAGCTGAGTAGCCAAACTCTGGGTTTTGTATTTCTTTTGCTGTCTCAAGCACCTAAAATACAGGCATTAGAGCACCTACTTTGTACAAAATTTAGTCTTCTCATTAGGTCTAGATTTTAGTTTTGTGGTTCTTTCAGAAACAGCAGCCTTGGAGAAATCTGCCTTACTACATCTCGGATGTTTATGTTGAAACTTGATAGCATAAAGATCCTGCTTCACAGCTTCTTCAACTCATCATTCCTTTTATTAATTAAATTAGGGCAAGTTATATGAAACATGCTAAGATTAAATTGGAGACTCTTGGAAGAACTCCAACCAATTAGAATGATAGTTAAAAAAAATTTCATAACTAAAAGAGAAAGAAACCTGAAAGACCACAGCAGGCCACAAAACATTGTAAGGACTTGAAAATAAAGCTGCAGGGGAAAAAAAAATCAACTGTATTGTGGCCAATATTAATCTCCCATCAATAAATACCATATCTTCCACTGCTTATGGTAATTGCCCCAGTGATTCCCCTTAAAATGGCTCTTGAGCTCTTAGAGGGCCTGTTGATAGCATCTTATCAGGTCTCAAGGCAATGGTGTGAAAGCACAAATAGGAATCTTGTCTTAGGCTGAGAAAAAATGTGGTCTTTAAAATGTGCTGATTTGACAAAAGGTTGTTTTTTGTCCCAGACATTAGTTTTTGTCTGCTAAGTGGATAATTCTTCCAGAGAGGTCTCTGCGGCATCTCTTTGTCATTGCTGCTCAGCTTGACACGAGGCGGATTTTCCAGTAAAAGTAAACGTTGAAGTAAAATAGGTCCAAACTCCAAATGCTTCTTCAAATGGACTTTTTTTTTTTCTGGCATCATGGTCTGAATGCTTTGGGACGGCGTGTGACTTTTCATGGGTTCCTGCCTGAGGGCTGCTGTTTTCCTCAGCCTGAAGAATGACAGGAAGGATCTCATGCTACCGTGAAAACATTGCCGTAAAAAAGGTTGTCACACCAAAGGGAAGTGGGCTCGGTGGTTTTGGTCTTTTTCTTTTGGAAAGTGTTTTGAGTCAGAGCTAACATCCATGAAAGCTGGTTGTTGGTCTTCATTGCCTCTTGGGAAGTAGGCACAATGTCACATTTGTTGTGTGTAAAATGGCATTCTCAATTTCCATTTGTTGCCCAGAGCCGTCAACTTCCATGGATTTTAAGAATTATCCAGCTGAATCTCTCTTCATGCCTTTTTTTTTACAGCCAGGATCTGTAAATTTCACAGGCCAGGTCCTTCAGAAAATGCCTAAGTGGCCATCAGTGTGGAGGGCACTGTTCAGATCTAGAAGTTTGCATATTTTCCCAACAGAAGAAACACTTTGCATGCATATTTTACCAATTCCTAGATGACCCTGGCTATTTTTTTTACTGTGCAACTCACAAGATGCTCAAAGTGCCCATAAATGATATGTGTCAAAAGGGATTTTCCAAATACAAAAAGATTTCTGGGATTCTGTTCAAGTAGTACCATAGAAAGTCAGGCAGCAGAAGAGAGGCACATAGATTTTCAGGTGACATCCTCAACTGGATATACTGGGCAGGATCTTGTGATTATTTCACGTGTACTCTTCCTGATGACCCCACAAAGAATTTGATGTCCTTGTGCTTGCTCACCAGTGAATTTTATATTTTGCTTATCATTTAGATTTCCTTAGGCTTAAATGGCATTTTCTAGATTTTACAGAAATGTTCCAGAATTTATCCCTTCCAAGGTGGCATGTGCTGTTTGAAATTAAACTAAAAGACATCTCTTTGATGTTACTTTTCATTCTAAACTTAGCCATCGTATGCCAAAGCCCCACTTTTGATTGAACACAGCTTTCTTCGTTTTTGTAAGTTTTTTTTTTTAAAGTAAAGATCTCATTAAAAATTAAATTTTCATTCCCTTCTAATGTATCAGCAAGATTACAGAACTCTGATTTACTGTTAGGATCGGAAATTAACTTCAAAAGACAAGAAATGGAAAGTGGTGGCTTATTCTCCCATGGCATATTACAGCAGTAAGAGAGAGAGTGATATAGTGATATCAGAAATGTATTTTTCTCTCAAATGAAGAAAACTATATCAATTAATTTCACACCTGCATATTTACTTGCATTTCAGGACACTTTTCTACCCTAAGTAAACATCTGGGATAAGTCACAAGCTGGTATTATTATTGTAAAATATGCTGGTAGATAAGAGATTTCACTTTTCTGATGCATCCACTGGCAGGCATTATTCCCTATTATATATTTTAAGCTAAATTAGGCAAAGTATCGAGTGTTCTGGCTTGCATCCAGTTGCACATTTAAACCCATCCTTGACAGCAAGCAGCACTGGTCCCACTGAACCTGGTCATATTCCATAAAGGAACTATGCATTGAATTGCCCAACTGGGTCTGAGCCAGGGTGCAGAATATTTTGAGGATCCAGGCCATCCCACAGTCACCTCTATGGTTTTTCAGTATCTGCCTTAAGTCATTCAATTTTTTGAAATGGCATCTCTGTTGTGGTATGTTATCCCTCCTTCCTTCATAAAAACCTTTATTGAAGTTTCAGCTTTGTCCTTAAGGCCTGATCCAGGCCAGGATAGGAGGCACTGCATTCTCAGCTCTTCTTGGAGCTGGCTGAAGTCATCCACAGGGGTTCAGGCATCTTGCTGGAAGAGGTCCTGTGCTTACCCTCCTTGTTTTAAGCTCTGTGGATTTTTTTGAAGGGTAGACCAGGTGAAGAAAGATCACAATCCTGAAAGATTTGCTGCCAGACAAAGTTTTGTCACTTGCAAAAGCTGACAACACAAAGGTGTTTAATTCTTATTCCAAATGGGACAACTCATAGCAGTACCTGTGCCCAGAATGGAACCCCAGTGAAGCGTAAAGGCCTCATGTCAATATTTGAAGTGCATTTAATGCTTAAAAAAAATATTTCCAAAGCCTTACACTGAGCAGTAAATTGTCAAGAAAGAAAACACCAAGTGGAAGTGCCCAAACCAGGGCTGCAGGGAAACATGGTTGGGACAAGTAGGTCCCAGGCTTCACCTGAGCAGGTCTTCAAAGGACTAAGCAAAGTCAGCTTTGCTTTGCTCCCTTCAAAAACACAGTCACCAAAGGAAAAGGAGGAGCCTGTCACCATTTATGTTGTAGTTCAGTGGTTAAAACCACTTGCCCAAGAAAAGCAAGACAAGTTTTGGGTTTGCCTCTGCCTGGGAGGTTCAAACCTACATTTCCCAATTGCCATGGGAGTACCCCAACCACAAGACTGCAGGTGACGCTGGGTGGAGAAAGCATTTCTGCATTCCTTGGTCAAGCTGTGGGACTGTGCAGGAAAGATGAAGAGATTCCCACAACCCTTTGTGAGGAGAAAAAGATGTTGGGCTTCTGGGCCATTTTCCCTTTTGTGTCAGCCTGATACCTGTTTATCTAGACACAGTATGAGATTTGGATATGGGAAGGAGGAGTGATAATTTCAGGAGTGAGTCAGAGAGGCATTTAATGAATAAAGTATTTTCTCTTTGAGATTATAACCTCAACATCCTTCAAATCTCAGTCCGTAGCACTGTAGTGCAAAATACTCATGCATTAAAAAAAAGAAAAGAAAAAAAGAAGTGGAAACTGTAATTTAAGACAGTCCTCTTTTTAAATTCTAGGACATGAACACCTCTTCTGCTTGAAAGTCACCTTGGGGTACCATGACTCCTTCATTGCTTTCTCTCTAGTCATCAACATAGTTTTAAAAAGGAAATAAATACTTTCTCTTTCCCATGCCCCAGATCTCACCCTCACCCAATAACTCAGAGTTTACGATGGTTTCATGGGAAATGGGAACTTTGAACCCCTGGGGCTGAGGAGGGCCCAGGACCCAGTGTCCTTGTTCCTGGGTGAGTGCTTTAATCCTGGGTTATTACAGGAGCAGAGGGCACTGGCACTGCTGCCTTCTCCCCTGCCAGCTGCCATTTGAAAGAAGAAAGCAACTACGACTGCATTCTTAAAGGGTGTGATCTTGTGAGTGAGAGGTTGGTGTGTTCCCAGAATTTCTGCAGGATTGGGTCCCTCAGGGAGCTCTGGTGACACTTTACCTTGCCATGCTGGATCTCAGTGGGGCTGCCCAAACCAAGCCAGGCACACGATGAACTGAGGCACCTCCACAGTGAGATGGTAGAATGAGGGGCTTGGGGATCGGGATTTTTTTGGATGTTGAAATTTCCCCAAGTCTTTTCTGTCAGACGTCGTCAGCAAACACTGAGGTCCTTTAGGAGGGGCAGCTTCCATGAAGCCCTTTAATGGACACCCAGAATTCCCCTTCCAGGATTTGCTCTTCTCTTCACTAACCATAAAGAGAAGCTACAGAGGTGCTTTAATGCAGGGTCCTGATAGCTTAAAATTGCATGTGGGCTTCAGTATAATAACTTTACTCTGAAAAGGGTAGATTTAGAGTAAATGTAAAACGGAAATTCTTTGTGAGTGGTGACACACTGGAACAGCTTGCCAAGAGAAACTGTGGACGCCCCATCCCTGGAAGTGTTCTAGACCATGTTGGATGGGGCTTGAGAACCAGCCTTAGTGGAAAGTGTTCCTGCCTATGGCAGGGATGTTGAAACTGGATGAGCTTTGAGGTCCCTTCCAAATTATTCTATATGCTTGGACTAAAGTATATGGGCTTAAGCACTGGGCTTAGGTATGTGCTTCAGGTATGTGCTTAGGTATGTCCTTAAGCCTCAGGTAGGTTAAAGGCTGGAGCTGCCTCTCCGTGTACTGGCCATTACTTTTAATTGCTTTCCTCTGTTACTCCCTATGTAACAAAAACAGTTCAGTAAAAGTTCCCTCTGTGTGTTAAAGCAACGTGGGACATTAATCTGGAAAATAGGGCCGTGTCTCCACTGAGACCATACGGGATCCTTTTTGTCTCACCTAACGCGATTTCCCAGTTTACAAGATGGAAATAGCTTTCCTGTGACTGAAGGCGTCTTTCACACACTGTTTCTTTAAATTATCATTTGCAATCCCTCAAAGAGAAAGAGGCAAAGGAAACTGGGTGGGAATTAGTTGCTCCTTCACGTACATTGCACTAGTTACTGTGTGGGAGGATCATTATTTCTAATGATGATGGATGGTTCCTATATGAAAGGGTTTTTGCCTGTGTTGTTCCCCAAGTTGGAGCAAGAAAGGGTTACTATTTTAATGAGAGAAGTTGAAATACAATTTATTGAGAGGGATGAAAAAGAAAAAACCATGAAAGCTGAATCAAAACAAATGGAATGCTTTACCTGATCACTTTTATGGCGTTCCGGCTTTCATAAGGTTTACACATACATACACACACACTGCCACCGAGCTCCGACTCCAGCTCTTCTGTCAACCTCTTTTTTTCCCTCGTATCTTCAGAAGACAGTTTTCTCCAAATAAATATTTCCGATGCCCGTTTTCACTCAAAACACAAAGAGGGGAAAATGCGACTACAAAAAGCTTAAACGCTGACAATTTGTTCTTCTTTTTTAACAGCCCCCGACAGAGCCCGTCTCGATTGCGTAACGACAGAAACCCGACACCTTATCACACCGATGATGAGCCACTATTACTCGGAGCCCTGAAGGTGCTACCCAAAACAAAGGCAAAAAAAAAATAAAATCTGCTAAACGGGGACCTTCATACAAACACAGTTTAAAAGCATCGGTTTATTCCAATCAGCTGATTAAACTGAGGAGTTGTCATGAAGATAGGTAGATAAATAGATTGATCCTATAGGTTTTATTTTTTAATAACTGCAGCCTTCAAACTTAACATATTTTGACAGTGGAGTATATTAAAAGCCATTAAAACAGCTGTTTTGCTGTAGGGAATATTACTTGTGGGTTGAATGCAGAGATATGTGTAGGTATTTATTCAGTAATCAATCATAGAGAGGAAAGACCTCGAATTTCAGTTGGAAGTTTTTATTTTTATCCTTTTCCTTACTACTGGTCTTTAAACCTGCTCTGAGGAAAGCTATACATGCCCGGCTGGTGCTCATCAAAAGCAAGCAATCACAGCTAAATCAGCATGCAAAATGCCACTCAACCTTGGGCCTTTATTAAAATTTGCTGGGACTCAATTTGAGATAGCGATCGTTCTTATTAAAAAGCAAAATGTAAGATAGTTTTTTTATATAAATCTCTGGATGGAATGGAATTGTTAATCAGCATAGGCTGATGTGATTTCTCTGTTGCAAATCCTGCCGAGGGCTCAGAAGTGGCACATTACCATAATTCCTAGGCTAGAGCTGGCAGCTTGAAAAAGACCTGCAAGAATCTTTAAAATGCTTAAGCAAAGCTGTAAGTCACAGCAAACAACACACACTGGAGATGGTTACCACAGGTTCGTCGTGTTATATAACAAAGTTTCTTCCTTCGGTCTGTTTGCTCTTACCACAATTTGCTGTTTTGTTGGGTAATTGTTTATGTTTCCTTGAGAAAAATGGCAACAATAAAAAAATTCTAAATCTAACCAAAGCTCTGCTATTTCCTCTAAAACCCAACCTTTTTTTTATACAAACCCCTCTGCTGTGTTATGAATTTGATCTGTGGCATCACTTGACTAAATACGTATGTATATATGTATTTTTACCTTTATACTAGCACCAATTATTTCAGGAACAGTTTATCACCTTTTTATTCCTCTGGTCCTTTCCTTTCTTATACTGGTGCATTGCAGCCTTGAAGTATCTGCAGGTCAGCAGTAAACATATCTCCATGACTATTTTGTACATTAATTTTAAAATATTGTTGAGCTATTTGTTATCCCAGGCACTAATAAAATTGAGCTATTATAATTAATAAGGAACACTAAGTAATGCAAATGACAATTATTTTGTATGATTGAAAACATGATGACAATCACTGCAGATAGAAAACTCCACAGCTGAACTCTGCATGACCAGTACGATTACGTTTTATCTCTAATATTATTACAACATTCAATGTCTGCTGTTGTGCCTGCATTAGACACTGCACAAATGTACAACAAAGAAGAGTTGTTTTTCTACATTTGTTTTATTCCATCTGCAAATATAAAGAACAAAGGATAATAACCAGTAAAGCATGGTCCATACAAATGTCATAGTGGCTCACTGGAAACACATTCTGGGGTCTATGGCATCAATAAGAAATATTTTCATTGACTCAAATGCTTTTGGCTCAGGATCCAAGACTGACTGTTGGCTGCTTTCTTCAGGTCTTTAATCAGGAGTGCTCAAGAGAGAAAGGAAACAAAGAATCTTTTAATGAGGAACTTCTACCTTGATATTGCTGGTCCAAATCCTGCCCAGGCCAGCAATGGACAAAAGTAATTTNTTTTTTGTGGGCTATGGGAAATAAAGATTTTGCTCATGGTCCAGTTTTCATGAGAGATGTGTCCACCAAAGAAAAGTATCTCCTCCCAGGACTTTGTTGAGGTGTTCTGTGCTAAGACACTGAAAACCCATTGCACAAAGGGTGAGCTACCTGTTGACCTACGGGGCATCCTTTGCAAACAGATGCATATGGAAAGAGAAAACTTGTTCTGATGCTCATTCTTCCGTACCTGCCTTAAAGATTGTGAGAACAAATCGGTCATAGATTGCTACCTGATAGTCATGAGCAAATTGTAATTCCAGCATGCAGGCACTCCCTTTGGAAGGGAAAGACAGGCTCAATTGCACATGGAGAGGCAGAATTGCAACCTTGCAAAAATCAGAGACTTTGTTTTGAGAGCCAAACAAAATTGAATGTGTTCCCCCCACACACATCCACACACTATCATCAAATATTATCAATTTAATTGCTCGGCTCCTGCAGCTGTGAGCACAATATATCAGCTTGACGGGAATGGAATTTGTAATTCTGTAAGACACGTTCAAAAGTAAAATATTGAGCTAAATTTCCAGCTAATGAGAATAAGCATAGTTCCACCAACCTCAGATAAGCTACTGAGCAAGCAGGAATCGTTCGAGTTCCTCTGACTTACTTGGAATGCCTTCACTCGACTCAGCAGAGGAATATACATTTACTCCAAGAATTTTTGTTTCTGCACCTTTTTTGGGGATCTGATATATCCAGTGCTTGGAAGGAGCCAGCATGATGTGATACAGCCCAGCAGATCTTCTCCAAACATCAGCGGCTCTGCCGGGGAGCTGTGCTGGCAAACTCCCTGTCACGAGACGCTCTTGATGCTTAAAATCTACACAGCTTAGGGGGGCCTGGAGAAGTTAATGGAAGAGAGACCTATTTAAAGTTGTTAAATATAAGGACATGATCTCTGGCTCAGAAACTCTCGACCTGCAAATTTCTGGCATATTTGGGAAGTACCATTGTGTGCCTGCACTTTTCTTATGTTCTGAGCGTGTTCACTTTTGGCCTTTATTAAAACAGGATCCTAAGTTGAGAGAACCTTTTCTCTGGACAAATACTGCTGATTTTAAGCTCCCCAAAAAAATGGATTATTGACTAGAACTTTTTTTTCCTCGTCAGGGATTTTGCTTCCTTTTCCCTCTCCCTAACACAGAGTTTCTCAATTGTGTTGAGCATTTAAAAAAAAAACAAAAAAACCCAGGCAGTTAAGACAGTAAATAGAAGAACATAAACTTCATATACCCATTTTTAGCTGTTCTAGGAACAAGATCAGAATGGGAATATTTACCCGGGGTAAATTTCCCACTCCATACCGTCCTACCAGATCACAGAGTTTAGCAATGGCAATTTTATGATTGTTTTATTAGGTAAAACATTTGTCTTCTATGCTTTAGTCAAATTATTATCTCCAAAGATGAAGTCTCAATTGTCTAAAACTGACACAGATATGCACACAGAGATATGTTTACATATATAGGTATACATATATACTTATATGTATATATATTACTAGAAAAATGACTTCTTTTATCTCAGAGGTAGTAATGTGTGCCTGCACAAAGGAGATAAAAATAATAACACCTTTCCTTGTTTTCCTGGGCTATTATTGGTTTACTTAGGTGCAAAGCCATGGAGAATTGGGCCTTTTGCCTTTAATTCTGCATGTTTCCCAACTATTGCCATGTGACCTATTTGAATGAAAGTTTAGCATTCTTGAAGGGTTATGTAAATGTATACGTTAGTGAATAAACAGATGGTTTTAAATGAAAAACATCTTTTCATGAGCTCTGTCACACTGATTTGATTCTTTATTTATAGTATCAGATCTTTGATGTAATGGAAAAATGAGAAGAGCTGAGTTTACAAAGCCCGGGTTTGAGTGGACATCCTTTAGAAAGGCAGAAAAATTGACATTGCATCAACTAGTGGTAGGTGAACTAGCGCTGCCAATTTTTTATTGCTGGTGCTTGAGAACAAAAAGATGCGGATTCTGATCCAAGGATCTTTGGCTGCCCAGCAGATCTGTTTTCTGGGCATCAGAAATGCCCCAGAAGATCGAGGAAAACAGCCTCATTTTTCAATTTGAAACAACAATCAGATTGGAAGAGACAGAAATTATCTCTCAGGAAAAGACTAAAAAAAAAAAAAAGGAAAAACCCAAACCAAAACAAAACAAAAGAAAAACCAAAGGAAAAACCCTAAAAATGCCCCAAACTAAAAATTTAAAGGGATATTTTGTTTACTTCCATTAGCATCAAGTCAAAATGGAGCAGGAGTTTAGATGCCTGTGCTGCATTTATTTATTTTTTTGAATGACTGGATTTTTTAGAATCAGGTTACGCAGCTGGACTTCACATTGCATTTGCTGCGGCTGCTTCATCAGAAATGCTGGTAGTATTTGTCAGCCTGGAAGTGTCTTGAGGCTGCTTCTGAGAGATACAAGGAGGCAACTGATAAGGAGAGCATCAGAAGGGCAGTTAATTGCCTCCAGTCTCTCGGTGCCGGGGAATATTTAAAATCTATGGGATTAAAGGCAGATTAAAAACTGTGGAAGCAGGAGCCCAATAGCGCTGAAAGATCATAATCAGCAAGGGTAATGGCAGAGCAAAAATGAATGTGGCAAATAAAATGACAGATAGGAAATTCAGATCCGCTTCTAATGCTCGGAGTTCCATCTTGTAAGCACAATTCATCTACGTGTAAATCATTTTTTGGCTTCAAGCTTATCAGCCAATCGGTGAATTAAAAATGCTCTTTCCTTGGAGGATTAAAGAGGTTGATTGAAGTCAGTGTGAAAACTGGCTAATAAGTCTGGAAATGTCAGGAGGGTGCTTCATAGGAACTCAGTGTACTTTTTCTATCAGGGCTATGAAACAGGAAGTTTGAAAAGCTCTGTAGTTCTGTTACTTTGAGAAATGCTTTTGTGTTGTTTTTTTTTTTTCTTTCTCCCTCCTGTGTGTCAGAGTGTCATGCAGAAATATTTTAATTTGCAAGATGAATGGCGATAGATGCAAATGTTGAAAAATGAGATTGCGTGAATTCACTAAAATATGCAGAGAAGTAAGAGAAATTTCATTTCAGAGAGCACAGTGAATGCATATCACGGCCATGGGAAGTTCTAGGTTCCAGGCCATGAACTGCTTAGGCATGTCCCACCTTGGAGAGGATGTTTAAACTTTGCTCCTTTTTCATGCCTAAAAATCTAGCGTAGGTGGTGAGGCCAGGAATTGTGTTAAGGCAGCCTCTCTGCTAAACAGGAGCTTCCAGGGCACCTCCTGACACTGTGCATATACAAAAAATATACACTCCCATATAATAGGAAGGCTTTCCATCAGTGCTGTTTAAAATTGAACAAGTTTCTCGTGTTTTACATGCAAGAACTGTACTGTTAATGTTTCCACAGGCAATATTTCCATCTGCAATGCCCACACTGGTACATACAAATACACTTCCCTGGGTATATTTGGAGATTTGGACCACAATTGTCCAACATGATTCCTTGTATTCATTTGCGGACTAATGTTCTTCCTTTGTTTCAGCCCAAAATCACAAAGGTGTTCAAAAATATCCTCAAACAAGAGAATTTTTTGGAAGGAAAGCTGCTACCTGGGCATACCAGTTTCTCTGCTCCTGGGTTCCCATCAGAAAGAAGTCAAGGGATAAGTTCATGGGACAACCCACGGATTAATCCCATCTTTCATTAGAACAGGGAGAATTAGCCCTCGGGGTTGTTAGAGCTGTGAAAGACAGCAACTGAATAAGGATGCAAATAGGCTCAGAAAGGAATTGATCATCAGTGTCTCAAGGACTGAGACTAAAGAATTCTGCATTTCGCTCTCACCTCCTGCTCCACATAGGAAACTGATGTCCTACACAACAGGAATTCAGCCATGTCCTTTCTCACCCACCCCATGAGCCAGATGTGGCTGGCTGGCACAGTCAGTTGGTGGACAGTTACTGGGAGATCCATGCTTTGGCAGCAGCTTTTGCTGGGCTCCTACATCTTGCCCCAACTACACGACCCATTTCACTGTCTCAGCAAGACCAGATGTCCCCAGCGTGTCATTTTGCTCTCTCCCATGTGATTCCAGGGAATATTAACTCACACAAAATTTAAAGGGTAAAAACAAAAAAAAGGTAATTTGCTGTAAGCATATCTTGCTTATTGTTAGGTTAAATGGCCCAGGAAATGTAAAAAACAACCTAAATGGATCTTTACCTGCTTCTAGTCTAACGCTGTTCACTATAGCCCCTCCTTGAGTTTGGAACACCAAACTGATGAGCTGGCCCATATTTTCATGCATTGTTTTGCTCACAACCACCACCAAAGAAACAAAAAAGATGCCCACAGATTCAAAAATGTTATCTCACAGCTCTCTGCAGCTCCCTGATTCCCAACTCTTTGATACAGGCACCTCCAGCGAGGAGAAGCGAAGGAGACACTGGATTCCTCTCCCTGCTGTGAGATGCAGTTCTGTTCTTTTTTTGCCCTGTGACTGATTTTCATATGAAAGGCTCTAACTGGAGCAACTCTAACCCAGAGCCCACGTTGGCCAGCTGAGAGCATAACCACGAGACTGCCAGTGGTGGTCTACGTGTGTCTGGGTTCCGGGAGGTTCCTTTGATCTCCCCATGCCCCCCGGAATGCACTTCTGTGCAGCTTCAAGGAGAAGAGACGGCTGAACACCCTATCTCCCCAATCTCAACCTCATTTTACCCCCATTGGTTTGGGCTCTCTCTTGGGAGGTGGGAAATGTGGTTTGGATCCCTCCAGGCTGAAGAAAGCACTGAAGGCAGATTTCTCACTTCATGGGCCAGCGATTTTGCTAACTTGTCTCCTGATTAAAAAAAAAAAAAAAAAAAAAAAAGGTGTGTGCACCCCTGTCTTGGTCTGTGTTTAAAAAGAGTGAGCAAAGCTCAGCTCTGAGTGCTTCCAGATGTCTTCCCTCGGGAGTGGGCTCGGCCCTCTGGAACCTAAGTGGAGGCAGATATTTCACTTTGCAGACCTGATTCATGTACTTTAGGATGGGTTGGAGTTTGGGCACACCCTTTGTGCTCAGCATTTCCAAGTTGGCTTGCTTTCTGTGGCTTCCGATGTACCACATGGAGTCTTGCCCCGGGGCTGCTCCCTGTTGTGGCAGACTTCCTAGTTTTAAGCCTCCAGGCTTGAGGCTGTAGCAGGACCAGAGAGGAGGTGTGAGGAAAGGCTCCATTCTCTGAGATACCCAACACTCCCAATGCATCAGGCAGGGAGGGACCAGGGGCCTAATGCTGGGCTTTGGGCTTCTGCTTGAGGGCCAGACACCAAAAAAAAAAATTAGCACTTAAGTCTTTTGCTTGGATCTGGTGTTTAGGTTTTTAATTTGGGAGAATGCTGTTGTGTACATTTTCCTCTGACTACAGGGGCTAGATTACTGAAGATATTTAGACTTCTTAAAATGGACAGGAGAGCTTGGAAAGCTTTCCAAAATCTCATAGGTGTAGGCATTCTTTCCTTGATCTTCAACGGTACTGAGATCAGCAGGACTTTAGATACCTCATTATCACTGTGCACTCACTTCTGCAAACTCCACTGACGGCCTGTAGATCTGAAGGCACTCAAGTACCTCGTGAATATGATCCTCAGTGTCCCTGGCCACATATCCTCAAAGTATTTTATATAAAGCCTCAAATTTACACCTTGCTCAGCCAAACTGCGCTTTATGTCCAAGCCTGCGTTAATTTTTGGGTGTGAACCATACCATGAGTGACCATCCAGGCATCTTGTATGGCCCAGGGGAAACACCTGTCATCTTGAGCTTCCCTTGAACCATTTTGGGTCTGCCATCCGTGAGAGTAGATAGGAATTTCTGATACTGTGTTGCTTGGCAGTCTCTGTGCAGTGTGAATCTCCATGGCTGGACTATGGGCTTCTTAGTGGCAGAAGACCCTTAAAAAGACATGATTTCTTCAAACATTTCAGCAGTTTCAGTTTGGAGCTGGCCTGTAACTGCATCATAGCTAGGCAGGCAAAACACTGTCCCTCTTCCCAGGGCTGTGGCCAAACAGCTGTTAGACCAGTGTTCCTTCTTGGCTGCTGTGTGTCTGCTTCTGCATCTGCCAAAACAGAGATGCCCAGAAAGGCATCAGATTTTTGCTTTCCTCCCTGCCCTGGAATCCCTCACAGCATCATGTCACTGTTGCTTACAAGGGACACAAACCACACAGTTAGAACCTGACTGCGGCAGAGAGAGTTGAGGGTTGATGGACAGGAGGAATCTTGCAGAAATGGTTGAGAGCTGTGAGGAAAGAGAGATGCTGCTAGTGCAATTAGCTAATGAGCATGAGGTTGAATTCTTCCTTCTGACGTCTGCAGACAGTTCAGTACACCCCTGAAAAAGGATAATTTGTCTAGCAACATCAGAGACAGTGAAGAGATAGGAGCCCTTCCCTAAATCTACACGTGGAAAAGAAAACATGGTGTTTCTTTTACCAGTTTTCTCCAGCAGGACACCTGCTGAGTTTTTATTGGTGTATCCCATGAAGGAGACCAAATTAGAAATACTAAGGACTGCCAAGGTGGAGATCAGTAGCTTGTGTGGGATGTGACAGAACCAGAGAAAGGACACACAGAGTAGGGCTATGTGGCAAAACAGCACACAAAGGAAGAGATCTTCGCAGCTGGCTTTGGGGATGAGGACTGGGGTAGAAATGCATGGCTGGGAGAGCCTTTTCCATCCTTTGCATGAGAGATCTCAGTTCCTGAGGGTTATCATCAAAGCAGCAAAGGTCTACTTCACTACACAAAAATCATCCTTGACAGCAAAGTCTTATAGTCTTTGGAGAGAGTGAAAATAAAAGTCTGTAATTGTGGGTGACGTTAGAGTAAATTACCCCAACTCACCACTGTCTGCAAGTGCACACAAACATCTACTCCTTCAGCAAACATCTATAGCTTAAACTAGAGGTAGCTTGATTTGTACCATGAGAAGTAAGCTAGAGGTACCTCAGGGTTACCTCAGGATACCTGTGACCTTAAAATAAGCTGAGCTCCAAAAGGTATAAATAATAATAATAATAATAATAATAATAATAATAATTGCAACTCCCTGGATGCAGCTGGTCTTACGTGTCAGGAATCATCCTTAATAATGGTGTACATTCATGAAATTATTATCTAATAGCAATGATTTTCCATACACCTATTAAAGTAGGTAATCGCAAACCCCAGAAATCTGAGGTTTTAAAGCCCACCTGACAAACAGGAACTCCTCAATCTTTATCTTTGTAATCACAGCTCCAGAAACAGCTCTCTGGGGCTGTATTTTCAAAGAAAAGAGCCTCTGAAAAACTAGAAGGACTTCTGTTGAATTGATATTTAGGCTGATGTTATCCGAACCAGGGTACACTCACAGGGTTGAAATCCACCTGTGGGTGCCATGAGCGTGTATTGAGAGCAAAATTTGAAAAGTAAGTTGTATTTTATGTCCTGCTGTTGTGAGAAGGGGATAAGCTAATGCAGCTTTCAGTGACCTGTACGTGTCTGTGAGCTTCCTGGGGTTTTCTGGGCAGGCCCAGTGTTTGGTGGGTGGCCCAGTGATTCACAGGTTGCTCAGTAAAGGGAGTTGATAAATGTTTCAGTAACAAATGCTGAGTGCCACAGCCCTCAGATTCATTTGATTAACTACTGCTGGCTTTTCTGTCAACATGGGGCTGCCTGCTACATTTGCATTTTATACTTTTTCTATCATAGCCCAGGCAACGTGGCATGAGGGCGACAACCTGGCACAAAGACGGGAACAAACTTTTGGGGAAAGTGCAGTGCCAGGTGAATTCTGCACAGTTCCGTGTTGTTTAGCTTTCCCTCCCTCCTCTTCTTTATGCTTTCTTCTTCACCGTGGAGAGATGCTCTTCTTCTGAGCTCTGGGTTTGTATTTCAGCCTCCATTCATCTCCCTGAAGAGAATGAACTGCAGTGGGGCTGATTGCAGCGGCAAAACCCATAAAGAGATTCCCCTTCTCCTCCTCTTGTGAGGGCTTTCCTCACTCAGTCTGTCCCGGGGGGGTTGAACGCCTTCTGCCACCTCACTCTTGAGACATTAAGACCTTGAAATTTGAAAGAGGAGTGGTGTAGTCTGGAGAAAAATGGACCTGTGTTCTAACCCATGCGGCTTGTGATACGCACATTGTCAGGCGATAACAAAGGATTTACATAGGATTTACATTTTTCTTAGGGGACGTTCAGTGGAAAGGGAGCAATCAGTAGCAATGACAGATGAATCCATTTGGCGGCAAAGGCTGCCTCTTTCACACAAATAACAGGCTTTTTCTTAATCTACAATTTGTCACTGTTTATTCGGCAGTGCAAGCCTTTAAATTGCCCTGCGGCATGCCGGGTTTGTGCTTCCTGGGATGCACGGGAGGAGTTTGGGGGAGTTAGAGGGCATTTATGCCTTTGGTATAAGCCTAGAGACCTGAATGAGGCTCTCCAGAGTTCAGACAGTTTTTCTGGGTGAGGATATGGGTGGAATGTGATCTGATCTGTCGTGATTCAGTCAGGGACACGGTGGGGGGGGAAACGGTGTGGAAATAGACAACCAGCAGTGGGCAGGTTGGCATTGGTGCTGCTCAGCACTTTCTTTGCTGGGACTGATGCTGAAGGAGGTTCACAGCTTTTTTATTTGTCTTCTCAGCTCCTGTTCAGAGAACTAACGAAAATCTGTCAAATCACTTGCTGCTTCAGGGAGGCAGAGAAGACAAGAGAGAAACTCCAAGCCCACAGCTCCCCATTAACCTTTACCCACCATGTTTACTCCCAGCTTGTTCCCCGGTGATTAGGCTGCCTTCATCCTGGCTTCTGTTCCCTCCTTCAAATATTATTCTGCTCTAGGTATTTGCAGTCTCTATTTCTACAGAGTGCTGATCCAACTTACATCTGTAAAGGAGTGTTTGGGATGGTGATTCCTGTCTTGGAGTTGAGGATAAACTCTGGGATATCTCCACAATCTTTCCAGAGCAGTATGTTCCTGCTGAGCACAGTGGATCTAATGCTATGTAGCTCAGGACGCCTACACTGTTTGCCCCAGAGTTGAATCCAAAAAATCTCTACTCAAGTCATGAAATCAATATAAGAAGGATGGCTCTTCTATTTTAATGACCACTGCTTGGTTTTTGCCTCTCTCTGCTCCCATGCCAGTTTGATTATACAATTATATTTTGGGGTGTCTCTGGAAGTTGACAAATATTATTCAGGAGATGGTGCCTAATAAATAAACTGAGTTCTGCATCCATATGGAAGCTGATATTTATTCTGAGCAAGCAACAAGATTCAGCGTAGTTCAGGTTGGGTGGCCAAGCATTCAGAAAGCAAGAAATGCAATATTAAGGTTGGGAAGTCATACATTTCATAGAATCATAGAATGGTTTGGCTTGGAAGGAAACTTAGAGATCATCTAACCCTCTGCCATGGATGGGAAACCTTCTACTACACCAGGTTGATCAAAGCCCCATCCCTATAGATGCATCTGTACAGGATTAGATAAACTTTCTTCCATTTCTTTCTTGATTAGAAAAATTTCAGGGAATGTAGTGTATTTCAAAGTAATGAGAAATGAAAATTCCCTTCAGAGCAAAAGTTAATTCTGGAATAAAAATTTCTTTTTAATGACTAAGTTAAGAGGTAACTCAGTTGCAAGCTCAGTAGTAACCCCAGTAGTTGTCAATGCCTGCAATGGGCTTCAGATTCTCCTCCTATCCAGTGCCTTGGTCAGAACATACAGCAGTCACTTAAGTAGATTAAGTTATATCATGACAGTGGTTAATTGCCTATTTAAAACTAAAAAGTATCATTAGCTTTGTCAAAAGTTGAATGTGATTAGAAACCATCCATTGAATTGGTGGCAACAGTGCAGTGTAGTTCATTGCCACAACAGGGACAACGGAGACCTTTTGTTTAAAACCAAAAATAAGCACAGATTTCACCAGGATATTTGTCTCATATGGCAATGCTTACACTCCCCTATTTTTCAGGATGTTTCCAGGACCAGAGGCAATGGGCACAAAGTGAAACCCAGGAGATTTCCCCTCAGCATCAGGAAACCCTTTTTCACTGTGAGGGTGACCGAACACTGGCACAGGTCACCCAGAGAGATTGTGGAGCCTGTTTCCTTGCAGATGTTCAAAAGCCATTGGGGCATGGTCCTGGGCCACTGTGGAAACTCCATATGCTGAGAATTTTGGGCTTTCTGTGCTGACAGGCACAGAACTTCAGGGAAGCACTGCATTTGACCTGAGGCCTTAAGACAGGCTTCCAAAAAAGGAGTGACAGTACTGGGATCATGGGGATATAGTTTGGATAGCATTGTGTGATCTCACAGTGTGGAAAACTTAGATTTGGGATTTTAGTGTATGGTGATGTACAGGAGACAAGACGGAGAACTTTGGGCGTGGATTAGCTGCCTTTTTTGCATGTTCTTCCTACTTCTTCCTCCTTCTTCATGAATCTGGGTGGTTTTCTGTATTTGGGTGAAAGAGGTTCACATTGCGGGTTTCAGGTGATCACAATTGGATTAGAAACATAAATAATATATGTGTCAAATGTTTATTGGATAGTTGGGACTTAAATAGCCTTGAACAGACACCATTTTAGCTCACTTTCTTGACTTGTTAGAGAGAATTCACATCTCATGAGTTTGTAAAAGATAAGGATAATAAACTTCAGAGTGAGACTTCAAAAACAACATCTCCTGAGCTTTATTCACCCTGACCTTGGAGCAGGAAAGAGCCAGGAATTCCAATAGGCAATCATCTCCTGCTGCTTGAGCAGGACCAGGTGACCTCCTGAGGCCCCTTCCATCCTCTACCATTCTGTGATTATCAAGGACAGGGCTAAAGCCCTGCTCCCACTCCCTGGTACCCACACCAAGGACCTTTTGTGTTGGGGCTCCAAAGGGAGTTGGGGTCCAGCCAGAGCGTCTCACATGTGCATGTGGAGAGTTGCTCTGCAGCTGCTCTTCCTCTGGCTTTGGGCACCTCAGGAAAAGCTGTGGCACTGGGCTGGGCAGTTGCTGGTGCTTTGTGAATCAGTGAGTGCCTGGGGACAGAGGAGGGACCTAATGGTGGCATCTGAGGCTTGCTTGGACTCCTTAAAGCTGCACCTGGAAAAGATAGACCTGGATATGATGGTTCATTTTTCCTATCGCTACCTTTTGGTCATTGGTGAAGTTTCCTGATATTCCTTGGATATTTTAGTTTAAATCTCCTAGCAATTTCATTCCAGAGAGTCTTTTTTTGAGTAACCAAAAGCTGGAGGAGAAATAAGAGTAAGATACAGCTGCTCCATGAGAGGTTGTTCAGCTACTGGCATTTTTGTGCAGGAAATGGGGAAACTCAGCTTCAGTATTTCTTTTTCTTAGAGTATCTATACTGTTGGGTAAGAAGAAGAAGAAGAATCTCTTTCACCCCTCCTGTCTAAAAGTCTTATTTCATGTGAATATGCAGTCACAGAAGACCCACAGACAAAGTGCTAACCAGCACCCTCAGGAATTAGTCCACTTGCTTTACGCATTGAAAAATATTAAATTATTTTGAGATTGGAAGCAATCCAAGGGGAAGAATGAAAGGCAGCAGGCTCCCATAGCACTCCCCAGGGAGATGAGTGGGATATTTGGTGAGGAGGCAGCTGAATCAGGAAGAAAGTTGATTTGAGCAGATGTTTCCCAACCAGCTGCTGAGTGGTCTAGCCTCTGGGCTGGAGGGTATCTGAGGGCAGCGGGATCTGGAAGGCTCTGGAGCCCTTCCACCTGGCAGGAAATAATTCAGAGCTCACACAAAGAGCCAGGGTGAGTCACTAGTCTGCTGATTAGGCTCCTCTTCTGGGAGGGAGGCACCTGGATCCCAGATCCAGGTAAAGGCTGAGAAATGGAACAGCATCAACTGGGAGGGATTGGAAATTGTTAATGCTGCCTGGTTAGGAGTCTCTTCATGAGTGGGAGGCATGAGCTTGAATCTACTTGGAGAAGGTAGAGTGTGTAATGCAGGTCTCTTAAAACCTAAAGGAAAGGTCCTGGCTTATAGTTATGGGAATGGGATGGCTCTTCTTCAGCCATTGGGTATTGAGGTGGACATTAGATTTTGTTTTCTTAAAAGCAATGGGTTTTTATTCTGCAGAGTCCTACTTTCTATGGGATTTTTTTTTCCCAACTGCTCTAGGGCTTTTTACCTGCAGAGCAGATAATTATTCACACTTCCCTGTCTGGCAATATCCTACCATGCCCTGGAAAGTGCCAAGAGTGTGCTTGTATGTGCAGAAGAAGCTTGGTCTCTGGAAATGATCTGATGGACTGTGAGTTAGAGCTGGCCACAGAAAAGTTTGATGGGTCTCGCAGAACTTGTAGCTGTGAACAGAGAATGAGTAATTTTTATATCCTGGGAAAGTGTCCAAAATTTTATCTTGAATATATGGATATGTTGGATATATCTCGGATATGTTAGTGGTAAGCAGTAGAAATTTAGAGTCTTAGGGGTAGATTTACACAATGTAAATGTAGATTTACATTTGCAACAGATTAACGCTGAAGATGATTCAACTCAAACCCAGAGTGTTATTCTGAATTGACTCTTCCACAAAACAGATAAGAAAAATGGCAAAAATTATTTATTTGTGTCAGTTGTATAAAATGTGTAAAGGGGAGTCTCCCTGTCTTTACCAGAAGTGATCTGAAAGATCCTATCTGGTCTACCTCTGTCAGCTTGGCATCTTTGCAGCAGTCAGTGGTTGCACAAAACTGGCCAATTTTTCCATATATAGGGTTGCTAAATTACCCTTTCTGGTTTGGTTTTATTACCCCCTTGGAGCAATGATCTCACCCATCTGTGTTGTGTTGCTCTTCGGGAGTGGCAGGGGTGGAGTGGGGTGGGATGAGCAAAGCACTGAGCTTTTTCCAGAGTTCCCTGTATATGCAGAACATTTCATTGTCTTCTCTAACACGCCCTCACCTTTCACACAGACTGGAATTTGACACACCGGGTTAGAGAAAGAAAGCAAGGGGGAAAAATAAGCAAAAAAAAAAAAAAAAAGCACAACACAAGAACAAACCCAACAAACAAGATCTNAATAAAAAAAAAAAAAAAGAAAAGCCTCAGGTTAGGAAAATAAAAAAATGACTCTAATGAACACTCAAAATTAACATGCAAATACATCCATGGTTACTGGCAGAGAAGGAAAGACGAAAAATATCCCTCTTCTAAAGAGGCAGTTTTTACACTTCTTGCAAAAGGGAAGTTTTATCCAATTGTTGTTGTTGCATTGTCTTGAGAAGGTTTTCTTCTCTGTTGGGGAAAGCTCTCCTTCTTCCCCCACTCCACCCCATACCCCGCATTCATTTCACCAGGTGGCATGACGAAACCCTCCAGATCAAGGCAGGTTTCATCAACAAGGCTTCATGCCATGCCACCCATAATTCATTCCAGCCTGCTGTGGCTTTCTCCCAACAAGCAGCACCTCTTGCAAAACCAGCCCCTGTCTCACACTCCTTCCTAACTCGTGTTCCTGAGCACCAACAATAGGAGAGCATGAATCACTAACAGAGCGTACAGACCTTCGCTCCACTCCGGCCAGTTTGTGTCATTGCCTTAATGTTAATTACACACCGTAATGTGTGCATTTAATTTCCGTGGTGTTTCAATTAAATTAATCAGGCAATTAAAATTAATTAAAATTACAGAAATCACCTGCAGAAGTGCTTGAAATGTGGGGGAGGGGAAGGGAGGGGTTGGGAGGGAGCTGGGAACGTAGATGGCTGTGTTTTCACAGACCTTCTTTCCCTTGATTAATTTTGGGCATAGACTCTTTCAGAGCAGGTTATTTAAGGATTTAAAGACTGTTCCAAGACCCATTGAAGCCAATGGAAATCTTTCTATTGGCAGTGATAGGCTTGGGACCAGGCCACTAGCCTCAAGTGCTCGGGATAGAGATTCGAGGGGTAGGTGATGAAAGTCCTGATGCTGAGCAGATATTCCTCAACACCTTCAGGGAACAAGGCCAAAGGCCTCGAAGTACCAAATCAGGGTCAGATTTTGAAAGGCTGAGGATGATGTCCGTGGGAGTTAAGCACATCAGTCCTTCCAAGTATCTGGGCTGGAGAGGTATTCTAAGAAACTTAAACAAGTTTGAAGTGCCAAAGGATTTTTAAAACGTGTCAAAATGTATCATACACAGAGGTCTCACAGATTTCTGCAGTCAGTGAGAGAGGGTCCTAATTTCACAAAGTTGCTTGATGACTCCCGAATCCTTGAGCAAGTTACGAAGCCTGTCCAGCAGTTCACTTCCCTTAGACATGGATTAGTGCATTGAATCTTTTCCCAGAGGGGTTGTGTCCTGCTCTGTGGACGAGTTTGAAGACGTCATGTCAACCTGGACACTTATCTTACTGCTTATGCCTGTTTCACCAAGCAGGCACAGCCCCGTGCTCATCTTTTAGCCAACCCGTAACGTTTTTGGCCGGCATGGAAGGTTCAGCACTTCTAGCTTTGAACAACCACTTCCTCCACAACATCCTACCAATCAACCCCTGCCCAACTAGTTCCTGTGTCTGGAAGACAGGCTGGTTCCTTCTGTGCTTTCCTGGAAAGACTTTGCCTGGCACACTCCTGTCTTAGTCTGTGAGTCACCCATCCTTCGCTCCCGTTCTTTGCCCCGCAGTTGGGGATGTTTATACCGCAGTCACTGAAGGTCATGCAGGTATCCCCAAGCTGCCTTTAAATTAATTTGCTGGAGTGCCATTGTCAGGACTGCTTTAGTTTCAGGGAATACTGTGTGGGCTGAAAAACCAGGGGATGAAGCAAAGTAAATGCTCATAATTAGGATGAGTTGCTCTGCTCTGCACCGGCCATCGGAACCTGAGCTGGCTGTTTAAAGACATAACTGCTTTTTGCACATTATTATTTCACTCACACTGCCAGATAATCCCTCAGAGTTCCATAGGCAATTACCCATGCTTCTTGTGTCCAAGAGGGAGTAAAACCTTATCACCTCTGCCCCCGTGGAACCTGCTTTTGCTCCGCGCTCGCCAGCCACCTTTTTCTCTCCAGTTGTTTAGATGATTAACATAATTAAGTTATGCACACAGCAAATGTTTAAGGCTTCTAGTTAGACTGAAGTGTACTTCCAGCTTCTGATCCAAAAGATTTAAGCATGCCAAAACTTGTTATTTTTTTCCAACTGTATCAGTTGATATTTTCTCTTTCTGTAAACAATGCATCTTTTATGCTCTCAGGTGATTAGGTCACAATATTCCCATTATTATGAACCACTTCAGCATAGTTTTCTGCTACCTTTGCTCTTTCCTAATTCACAGCAAATTGTATTGTCCATTTATACAGAATATTTTCCCATCTTTTCATTTTTTGGATCTATATCATTACTTTGTGTCTTGCATGTGTCTTTCCCCACTCCCTTTTCAAACAAACAAGCAAACAAACAAAAATATGGAACAGAAGAAACAGTAATGAGAATACAGGAAGAGAAGGGAAAAAAACCCACCCAAGAACAGAAAAACCTGACTTCCAAAATTAAAAATTTTAAATGGATAGTATTTTACTGCCAAAGAACCCAGAATTTCAATTAAAAATCTGATGAACACTTGTCCTTCCCTCCAAATTTTTCTAAGTGATGAAACATCCCTCTCTCACTTTGCTAATCCTCCTCCATCTGAATCCTTTGACACGACTCCTTGTGTGGCCTTTGGCAAGTCACTTCACCTCAGTTTCCTCATCTATAAAATGGCTGTTAATCCCTATATAGCATCACCCACGCAAATTTCCAAGGCTTATGCTCCAACAGGGCTTTGAAGATAAGTAACCAAAGTTTCAAAAGGACCTAAGAGATTTAGGAGTGAAAGTTTCATTAGGTTTCCATCAGATTTGTATTCTTATATCTCCAAGAGCCTTTTGAAAGTCTGCAGAACTGCAGGACTTTACTCATCAGAGTCATATTCCTTGATCTCCTCAAGGAAAGCGATTGCTCCAGGCTAGTTTTGGCAGAAGAGCTTGTTCCTCAAAAGAAGCAAGGTGAGTCTTGGGGCTCTTCAGTTTCTTCCCCAGTTTCAGATATGAAACTTTGGATGCATGCTCCAACCATTTTGGGCAAAGTCGTATCTCTCACTCCTTATATCGGTAGATCTTCTTGGCTTGTTTTGGCTGAAAGAAGGGAGGGAAGGTGCATATCTCCAGCTCTGAGCTGGATTTGAGATAGTAACCATCAGCTGGGAGGCAGTGGTGAGCTCCTTTGGGTGGTGTGGAGGTGTTCACCTCACTCAGCACCACTGCTCCTTGAGGAGGGAATAATGGGCTTTTTTCTGCATGTGAATCGGGATGGAGAGACCTGCAAGGTGCCCTGTCAGTCTTGGACATTGACTAAAGAAGAGTTATGAGATTTTTCTAATTGCAAAAGGTCGATCTTACTGCTCCATACATCCAGAGAATGGAAATCCCCTGCCTTTTAAAAGAACAATGGCATTAAGAAAAAAACCTCACAGGTCAAAATTGCCAGGGAGAAACAATTTAAAAAAATCCAATATTACCCTTTTTTTGCCTTTTCTACTTTTAAATTTCCCATCCCAAGTTCCACTTTCTTGCCTTTCTCAAATACTATAAAAAGGGAAAGAAAAAGAAACTGTTTAACCAAAAAAAGCCCTGTAGATATCAGTGGCTGGGTGGCTTTGGTTTGTTCAGCTTCAGTGGCTAAACCACTGTTCTGAAAACACTGAGAAATAATGTCACTTTTCTTGGTGGGACTTTCCTTATCAAAATGAAAAGAAAAAGAAACTTACGAAGCAAGAAATATTTTCTTTGGCCATAAATGAAATATTTAGTTTTGATTTTTATTTCATTGACATAATTCAACTGAATTTGAAAATGAAATATGATTTGAAAATGGGAACCTGGAATGTTCTGTTTCCTAAATTTTAGGGTAAGTTGACATTTTTACCCCTAAACTGTTATACTTGACATATATGCAGCTGATTTTGCTCAACTAATCATGACAACGTGCTTAAAATAAACCTTTCTGCAAAAAACCCAACAAACTGTACTGAGTTTGGGAAATGAGTTCTTAGGAAAAACCAGTAAATATCATAATACTAGTAAAAAAGGGTTGGTGGCTGGTATTCACAGCACAAAGCACTGAAGTGGACCAGCAATTAACAACAGATCCTTCCAATCTGAATTACTCTTTGACTCTGTGATTATCAAAGTATCTGTCTTTGTACCTCATCCCTAAAATTCGACACCTTCCAGTTTAATGCATTCAGTCTTTAACATTATGCTTTTCTTCAATTTCCCAGGGATGGAACAAAATCAGAAGCAGGTCACAGGGAAATTTTCTGGCTGAGTAGGCAACCGAGTCTACAAGACTCAAGTCTTAAAACATCATCACACTGGAGGTTTCCCATTTTCTCTTTAGTTGTACAAAATATAATAAACATGAAGTGCTCAAGAAATATCTCTAAAACATTTGTGTTTTAGAAAAAAGTCTGGACAAAACTGGATCTCTGATGGAACTCTTGGGAGATTCTGAGTTTTCATTTTAAAATTTCTTCAGCTACAGTGGAGTGCATTGACCTAGAAGTTATGTTTCTTCAGGGCCATTGATAGTGTCCATACCTGCTGTCAACAGCAACTGGGAAAGACAGGGAACCCAAAAAACCCCAGGAGAGTTTATCTTGTGATGGAAGGCTCTTGGTGTGCAGCACTTTCTTTTCACCTCTGGAATTGCTACATATTAATTAGAGCTCTTAATTAAAAAACTTTTTTTTTAAACTATGTTGCATCAAAGGTGAAGCATTTTGTAGAGAAGTTTTGTTGACGCTTCTCTTGGATTGATTTTTGAGGTTCAGGACTAGTCTAAGACAGTATTCCAGCAGAAGCTGAGTCTCAGGTTTCTGTTACATGGATAGTACAAAGCGTCATTAAAATTCCATTGTCATTTAGTTTGACAGAATATTTGAAAAGCTTTTTATTTTCCTCTCTTTTTCTTCCCTCCAGTGTGGCAGGGAAACAAATTTCAAACCTCAGAAAGAGTGGTAAAACAGAATTTCTGTCCTGTGGACTATTCCTGTAAGAAAGCCAACAAACTTGCCGTGCAGTGTCCAGTTCCTCCCTGTGGAAGCACAGCAATTCATTTATGCAGCTTTACCCAGTGTCCAAAGTGCTTCGTGCATTGCTAACAATTGTGGGCACATCTCGGTGGTCATATTGAATTCAATGGCAACTTTCCAACAGATTTTATCAGGAACAGAATTCATCCCTACTTGCTTTAGTTGTACGACTCAGCCTCTGTTATTGCTTAAGACTCCCCAGTCCGTGCCAGCATGTGAAATTATGATGAAGTTTTATGTTAGTGGCTGCTGCTAACTGTTCTTAATTATTTGATAGTCATCTGAGGCCTGAATTTCATAGATGTGCAGCTCCTCTTATTCATATTCTAATCAGTGGTAACTTGGATACTTTGTCCATCTGTAAATCAGATC